>OY986439.1:78150939-78243439 GCA_963920525.1 Dichetophora obliterata | reverse complement strand
AAATTAATTAAATTAAATTAAAAGGAAATATTAGAAAAATTTACAGTCAACAACTGGCTTGGGTAAACGGCAGCATATCTTAAAATATGGAAATATATATGGAAATTCGGGAAAAATATAAAATACTGATAGCTTGGCAAAATAATGATTCATAAATAATTTATATAATCGTTATAAATTAATAAATAGTCTAAAAAATTTCTACAGCATTAACTTTATGGTTGAAAATCTTGATCTTTATTTTAATGCAGCTAAAATATTCCTGCATTTTTGTTAGCCTTGCGGTTTAACATTTAACTATACTAAATTTGGATTTGGACCCGTAATAAGCTAGGCTGGGAATTCTAAGACTCAACATTAGGCGATCCGGTGGATTTGTAAATTTATCGATATTTTCCGTAAAGCAAAATAGTCC
Source organism: Dichetophora obliterata (assembly GCA_963920525.1). Classification (NCBI taxonomy): domain Eukaryota; kingdom Metazoa; phylum Arthropoda; class Insecta; order Diptera; family Sciomyzidae; genus Dichetophora; species Dichetophora obliterata. The sequence goes on along the minus strand of OY986439.1, from coordinate 78,243,024 downwards.
AGTGGTTAGAGTAGTGAACTGAAATACTGAAAGTCGTGGGTTCGAATCTCACAGTATTTGCCATATTTTTGTTTTAATATTTTTACTCAAGCCTGTACTAAACTTAAAACCAAAGTTGTATTAAAACCATATTTTAGTTTTTTGCAAGTAAAAAATTTAAAACCAAATCAGGTGTGGACTTATAGTGATGTGCAATGAAATAAGGACACCTGTATTTTTATATTTAAAGCTGCATGAATAATAAAAAAAATTTACCAGATATAGAATTAAGTATCTTATTTAGTGATTCCCCATGAATAGTCGAGTAAAAAATGCAAGGATGATTGTCAACCCTCCCTACTTTAGGAGCTAGAGAGGAAAAACTAGAAAATAGGTATCATTTCATTTTACTCCATACTTTATTTATCTGTTACCCGATTTTCAAAGTTTATAACTTGTTGTGTAGAAAATCAAATTGACATTAAGATGCATATAAAACAATTTGCATAAAGTCACAATTAAGTCACAATGAGCAAATAAAATATAAAAAATTTTTTTAATTCAACTTTGATCATAAATATCTCAAATATTAAATAAATTTTTTGAAAATTTTTAAGACGTTATTAATTACCACACGCAAAAGAGTTAGCTTTTAATGTGGTAAGATTAGAAAATGGCTTTTGTATTATTTGAGTTTGAGTTTGAGTTCATGTTGTCTATTTTTGAAGATTCTATTGACTTTGGAGACCGGCTCAGAGATAAATAATATATAGTGAAAGACGTAATGACACTTTTTTTTAAGTTTTCACTTTCTTGTTCCTAGGGGGTGAACCTCATCCATAAAGTTTTATACTCGCCTAATCAGTAGAATCGCCATCCGAGGGAATTAATGCTATGTATGGGGCACCTTGCATACTTATTACTCATAAAAATACTTATTTCCTTATTTCTTTGCACATCACTGTAGATGTAGTAAAGAAGATTTAAATTTTAGTACAAGATTTCTAAACGTGTACCGAATGCTGATTAATTAAAAAGTATAGCAGATAAAAATGATAATTGTAACTTCGAATTGAAAAACTAGGAATTATTATGACTAAGCTTGGAGAAAAGGTGTGGTTTTCATTCAATTGTTGCAAATTTTGGATTTAGAGTTAATTTTAAATTTTTATCCTAAAACCCAAAATATTAAGTAATTACAATTATTATTATAATAATAATGTTATATTGATGATGTCACTTTGTGGAATCTTTTGAGGTCTTGCTGCTATTTAGCAAGAAAATTTCTCTTCTTTTGTATGAAAGTAGGTAAAGTTCTCATTTAATTTTGTCAAAATTCAAACTCAGAGTGCGTATTTGAGATAAAAATGTATGTTAATATTTTCAATCATTAAAGTTATTTTTATGAAATTTCAAGAGATATTGTTTTATAAAGGCGCTTTTGATGCGAGGTTGGAGTGATTTTCAGATTAGTTTTTGTATTGGCTCTTTTAAAGTATGATATTTTTAGGATATAGTTTTCTGTTTGTGTTATACTTCAGAATTTTTCTCTTTCTTTCTTCAACAATGAAATAATATTCATTTTTGCTCAAAAATTAAAAATGACATGACATAATAAATTAAAAATTTACACCGTGGTTCGAACCCATACTGCCACGATTCGTAGTTCGTAGTACCAACAACTACGTTGTTATTCTTTGATTTCTTACTGCATTTAAAAGACTTGGTCTTATATGTGAACATGATAATTAAATTAAATTAAACTAGACTAAGGACTTCATACATGAAGCTGGGTTCAATAATTAATTCTTGAACAAAAACCAAAATATCATGAAGGAAATATGAGCCAATAAATATTAATAGTTTATATTAGTGGAATGAATCTTGCTCGTGTTTTTATTTAATTTGCAATAATATATGTTGTTATCAAATCAATGAAGCAGTGAAGAAGCTTAGCTTCATCACCATGTTTTTTATTTTTAGTAGCTAACTGATTGAACATTTATTTCTATGTTTAGGCATTGTTTTTGATCTCAAAAACACCCACTTGCATTGTGTGTGAAGATGTATGAAGATGGTGATGTCTGCATGTACGGTATTATCGTGAAAGTTTTACCGAATTATTTGAAAGTTTTCTTGCTTTGCTTAATAAAATTAACGTAAAGAAACCCTGTCAATGTAATGCGATGCAAGGTTCCGCAATATCGGAAGCTGTAATATATAAAAGCGTATTTTTATGGTACTTCAAAAAGTTTGTCACTTAATTACATTTTAACTTTATTTAGATGTTCTTGTCTGGTAAAAAATTTCGGCAGCAACTGAACTAATTTAATGACTGTGAGTTACTGCTCTTGGAAGTAAGTTTTAAGCTTAGCACTGAGAAAAAAAATTAAGTTTTCTATGCTGAAACCAAGCAAGAAGGCTCTTAATTTTCACTTATGCATAAAAATCCTAAACCAAGTTTTATTTTTTCATTTTGAAATTTTTCTGAATAATTTCCAATATAAAAGGTAGCTTAGCTCCAGCATATTTTTCTTAATTCCTCCAAATTATTTTTTAAAGTGAAAATGCATAAATTTCTATTAGATGAAAGGCAATTATGGCAGCCATTTTTAAAGCAGAACAAAAAAATATTTTTGAAAGACTCTCTTAGATGTCAATTTTTAAAAAAAAAAGTTACAAATTTTTATACCAACTCTTTTAAAAAAGGTCGAGGAACAAGTTTTGGATCAGATAATTTAATCTGACTTGTATATTAATGTATAAACTATTTATACTTTAAGTAAAATCTCCTACCTAAGCCTTTTTTATTGCTCTTATAAAAAAAAACCGACTGCCTATGTGTAAATCTATGCCATTTTTAGCTGTTATTTTGTGCATCTTGTCAAAAACTACTACGATTCCGGCCTAACCGACTATTAAAACAATTCTGCTATTAAAAAATTTTTTTTTTTTTTGTAAACTACTACTCTTGACTTTTTATTTTTTTTTGTGTGTGTTTTTGTTTTTTTTTTTTTTTGGTTTTTTATAATTGACTTTAGTTTTTTTTTTTTCTTATTATGTTTTGTGGCATGGAGCATAAATTTGCTTTGTGGCCTTCCTCAAATGTTCTCCTCTTAAAATGCCCACAATTTCTCTATTATTTTAAATGAAAAACGAATAGCTGTTTCCGTTTTCTCTTCACACACCAAAACCGTTGTGCATCCTTCTTTGCTGCACCCACTGCAATTTGGTCTTTTGTGCTTTTAACCATAATAGAAATTGTTTTAAATGCTTCGGTCAGGGCTACAATTTTTAAAGTTTTTATAACAGTTATATATAAGCAATCTGTGTACTAGAGATTCGGTTGAGTGTGCCTGTATTAGTGTGTCAGTGTGACTACCAGTCATTATAAAGTTGTACAAGTGCAAGTTTTAAAGTTGCACGTAATACAAAAATCGCCTGAGTTTCTAGAAAATCGCATCCGAAAAATCAACAGCTTTTTTGTGCCTTAAGTTTATTTGCAATTTTTTAAATAAATGATAGTGATTTTTGTGCCATGAGTAAAGAAAAACAGGATATAAATGATGTCATTTCTTAATTTTTATTCTAACAATATTATTGGCTACTGGGCCGACAAAAATAAGGTTGCTTTTTTATATAATTGCCAAAAAAACTAAAATTCGTTCTAATTATTTTATTGGGACTGATGTGGAGGCCATGACCTCTGGGTCATCATCTTTCTGCAGAGAACGGCAAACCTCAGAGAGTAAAAAGTGCCATCCAACGCTTTTTGAAATAATTAATCCCTTGCAGTCATCATAAACTATCGGGTTTTAAGACTGAAAAGAAGAGATTTTAAGTTTATCCTATTCTACCTAGTAGCACCCACGCCCACTTTAAGGCTTAAATTTGTACATATAACTAGAAAATGTTGATTCTTTCACAGAGAAAACAACATTTTCAAAAGTGGCAGAAACGAGCTACTTTTAAAAACGTTTAACCCAGATTTCGCACTTCTAAAGTTTATTTTATTTTAAAAACGAACATTTTAAAATGAAATAGTAAAACGTTTATTTTTATTTTAAAAACTTACATTTTAACATGAGATTCTGAAATGTTCGATTGATTTTTGACAATGGATATTTTAAAAACGCTGTAGTAAAACGTTAATTTTCATTTTAAAACGAGATTTTAAAATGTTCGTTTGATTTTTAATAATAAATATTCTCAAGTGTAAAATGTTTATTTTCATTTTAAAAATGAAAATTTAAAAATTAGATTCTAAAATATTCGTTCGATTTGTAACAATATACATTTTAAAATGCAATGGTACAACAATTATTTATATTTTAAAAACAAAAATGTTCAATAATTCAAATTAATTAAAAAAATTTACTAAAATCCACATTTCCGATGGTACTGATCTAGACCTAAAAGGGTTTTGCAAAGTTAGCTCGCTTTGAAAAGATATGGGCATTGAAAGTTTGCCTCTTGTAGAGTATTTTTTAAAAATTAAGTGCTCATAAGGGCGTATCAATTTAAATTTTTTTTTATTTTCTCATTTTAAGAGGTCTCCAAAGTTCCTTAGGGTGGTCTCCCGAAAAAAGGATGTCGCCCTCTCCCGCAAGGACAAAGTTGTTTTTTGAGAAAAACAGTAAAAACTCACGATCTATAAATGCTTTGATTTTTGTAAGAAAAACTACATTAGTCTTAAAGCAAAAGTAAATATAGACTTTAACAAAATCTCGCCAAGCAAGATGCCACTCTTGATTTTTACTCACAGTGTCCTGTGTGAAGGTTATTCGAATCTTAAGGTATACTCGAAATAGCACAGAACTTTTGGTTGTTATGTGATTGTGTTAATTTTAGCGGTATTTATTAAAGTGTTTACGTTTTCCTTATTTTGGTGTATTTAAAATTTCCACATTTTTTGCCTATGCATTAACTGTTTTTTGAGAAAAGCATTATTGAACGCAATTTTTCAACTTTTTGAAAAAATTAATATAAAGTTTTAATTCTCAGGCATCAGAAGTGGTAAAATAATTTTCACTTTTTTAATTCTTCAGATAGCTATCTCCTTTAAGGTTATTATTTTTTTTTAAAAAGTCATCTTAAAATCAATTGTTAAATCAATTGAGACTCATCGAATGGCAGGCTCAGAAACTCAAAATTTTAGTTTAACATTTTGGTTAATGATGAGGTGGATGTTTTGACGAAATAATTAATTTCATGCTAAGCAGAAAACTTTTTTTAAAAAATCGAAACGCAAAAAAGAATCGTGGTCTTAACCTGGTGTTTTAAAAAAATACTTTCAGACAGTGTTTGGTTCAGAAATTTTTTAAGTATCCAAATTCACAAAATGGTCTTCGATACCACTTCTGATGCCAAAAATATATAAAACCTTATCTTAATTTTTTTGAAAAACTTATAAAATTGCATTCAAAATACATTTCTCGAAAACAATAAAATGCATTTGCGAAAAATATGCAAATATTTAATTCGCCAAATTTAAAGAAAACGAAAACACTTCTATCAATAACACCAACATTTAGACAATCAGATAACAATCAAAAGTTCTGTGCTATTTCGAGTGTCGAGTATCTCTTACACAGAACAATGAGGGTAGAAATCGAGAGTTGCATTTTTTTTTGGCGAGATATTCTTAGTTAAAGTCTGTATTTAATTTTGCTTTAAGATATATGTAGTTTTTCTTACAAAAATAAAAGCATTTATAGATCGTTATTTTTTACTATTTTTCTCAAAAAACAACTTTGTCCTTGTGTAAGAGGAAGACATCCTTTTTTCTCTTTATTTTTTTTTTTTTTGTAGATCTTGACCACCAATGCAACTTTTGAGACCTCTTAGAATTTGAAATTCGAAAAAATTGTAATTCGATACGCCATAATGAGCACTTTATTTTTAAAAAATACTCTGCAAGAGGAAAAATTTTAATGCCTTTTTTTTAAAGCGAGCTAACTTTGCAAATTCCTTTTAGGGTTTTCTTACAATACACTAGTACTATCATCCTGTGCTATCTGCTTTTCCTTTAGAAAAATGTGTTGCACAGTGTAATTATACTGTATCCCAGCGTCTAAAAAAAATAGAATTTTGTCAGATATTATTCATTTTATTTAAAATACTTAGCTTTAAGTTGTGGCAGCAAATCCTCAAACTCTTTCATTACTTTATTGTAGGCAAACTGCAGAGTGATGAAATCGAGAATGAAAAATGTTTTATTTTCTGAACAAATACCAAATACATAAGTCAATGAAACATATATAACAAACAATTCGCTATTAACAAGTGCTTTGAAACAAAGTATGTGAATTTTACTGTCATGGTAAAACGTTAGTAGTTAACTTAAAATCGTTTCGTTTTACTTTTCTATTTAAAAATGTGCATTTTTATTTTTATATGGCGTAAAATGTTTTTAAAAATATTAATTTTATCCTTATTTATCATAGTAAAATATTCGTTGTTGTTTTAAAAACGTTTCATTTTACTTTTCTATTTAAAAATGTGCGTTTGCATTTTTGTATGGAGTAAAATATTTTTAAAAATATTAATTTTACAAAACATTTTTAAAATGTGCGTTTTTGATTTTTTGTTTTCTCAGTGTTAGAGTAAACCGATAAGTGAAAGAAGAAAGCTTAACTAAAATTTTAACCAGCATATTGATAATATTTCTTAAGAAGGTCCAAGGTACATATGGTTTAATACAATTCTATTCAAATCCTCGGAATATAAAGCAATTATTTTATCTATTAGCTATAAAAGTTATACCATTTTCCAGAAATAATTTATCTTGAATAAGTATAACTTGAAGCAAATTTTCAAATTGTTCCACAAACAATGCAAAAATTTAACATTAAAAAATGAATTTATAATAATGAAGGTGAATCGTGTTAAGAAAGTGGTAAGGGTTTCTTTGAACAGGAAGAATGGAATTAAATTGAATCATTTCAGTAATATTATTGTACAGACAATGCTAATATTAGCTACATAAAAATATTAAAAATCGATAATTATGAATATTGTTTTGGTATTTTCTACTTTGTTTTAAAAATTGAAGTTCGTACGTGGATCATTGATTTCGTTTGGATTAACATTAAAAATATAATTTTTTAATTGCAATCAGAATAAAGCCATAGAAGGCCATATAAAGCCATATAAAGTAAATTTGAGGGAGTCAAAATTCTACTTTTACTTTGTACCAATTAATAAATAGTCTAGTAGTAAATTTGAGTGTGAGCACTGAAGAGCCATAATATAGCTCCAAGTGGATTAATCCCAATTTTATATTTATTAACTATGTCACTCCTTATATAAAGACATAAACTCAATTTATTTTTTACTTGGGGTTATATCACTATATAGGGATTGACATATTCCTAAACAAAAAAAAGAAAAAATTCAAAATTTTTGACATAACTCCCAAACCATAGATTGTACAAGGATAATATCCCATTTTTTAGGCTCAAAAGTGACATTTTCTCAATTGGAATGAGAAGAGAAAAAATTTTCTTTTCGTCACTGTATAAGTAGGGACATAATCCCAAATTTAAATATTGGGATAACGCCACTTAGGGTTTTTTCAAAGCATCAAACGCCGTGCAATACACATATTTTTTTTTTTACTTTATCCATTTTTTTTTTCTCTTATGCCTTTTTAATGTTGAACTAGCTATGGCCCGCGTGACGGTAGACTATACTTAAAAAAAGTATTTTTGTCAATATCGCAAAAAAACGTGTAAGTCAATTTGCTTTATTTTAGTTTTTTACTTTATATGGATAAAATAGAAAAATCCTTAAAAAGAGTACCCTGCGGAATTGTGGCTCAAGCCAAATTTTCCCTGTATTACAAAATCTTTAGTGGAAAGAAAAATTGACAAACTTATAAACAATTACTTGAAATCAAGGTATATTAACCCAGGTGCTATAAGACGCGACTGCGATGCCGGCTTTTAGGAGTCTTATATCAAAACCAAGAAATGTAAACCTACACAAACAAATAAGGGGATTTTTTTAAAATTTAGCTCCAACTTTTCTTAAAATATATTTGCTAAGTTTGCAGTTTTTTATTGTTTTAAATGTTGAATAGTACATAAATTGTACTATGGACAATTCAAGTTGTTGTGCTTGATGTGTTAACAGTGGGAAATGTTGAATTTCCCATATTTGCAACTGCATTTGGCATATACCCTTACTTAATTGAAAAAACTATTTTAAATAATGAACATATAAATTGCCATAGGGTTAATAAAATGCTATATTTGCAAATATTTTCTTTCAAACAATGTCAAAATCTTGAAAAGAAATATCAATAAGTTGTGCCATTAAAAAATAAAATGCCCCCTTTTTGTTTTTAGTACAGGAGCAACTTTGGTTATTGTCAATTCCTCTGTTTGACATTATACTCCGATGACTGACATTTTATTTATAGTACCTGGATTAATATATCTTGCTTGAAATTTTTTATATATAAAAATGATAAAAATAATGTAAGTACTGTTTTTGATAAAATATTTGACAGAACTAAGGAAGAAAGTGAATGGCTTAGTGCAGAACATAAAAATGGAATTTACTTTAGAAAATATGTCACAAAATATGTGAAATTATAAAATGTTATCTAAATGCTCTAAACTGGAATAATATTCAATCCAACAAAGATTTAGACAGCGCCGTCTCAAGATTTTATCAGCACATTTTTACTGCTATCAAAAATGATGTGCTAAAATAAAGAAAAAGAATAAGCTAGAAAAAATCTCAGATTTACAGGTTTCTCAGAGAACCTAATTTTACAAACTTCTCCAAACCACCGAAAATGTAAGCGATTAACTGAAGCTAAGATATAACGAGCTATCCAAAGAGTTCTCTATCAAGTCAGAAGAAGCGTACAAGTTGTAACCTTATTGGAGAGAAAATTGTCCAAGAGCCACAAAAATTTTTTGACTTCGTTAACATGAAGCGAAAATATAGCGGCTGTCCATCTTCTATGTTTGAAGGTAATGTCAATCCTTCCAACCCTCATGAAATCAGCATCTTATATGCAGACTATTTTAAAGAGGTTTTCTGTATTTTTCCCACCCCTGTGGTTTTCCCTCCCTTTTTAGGAATACGCCCTACGATTAAAGAAATTGATGCAATCAAAGGACCCTGCCCAGACCTGTTACCCCGCACTTACTAGTCTGATGTTTAGACACACTTATCATGCCCTTATATATAATATTTAACAAATCTCTGCTCCAAATATCTTTTCCATCGTATTTGAAGATATCACACCTAACACCAATGTATAAAAATGGCGATAAAAGGTCTGTTGAAAATTATAGAGGAATCGCCATATTATTCCAAAATTGTTCGAAAAAATTATATTTCAAAACTAACATGTATTACACAGGGTAACACTGATTCTGTGGCATGGGATTTGGTAGTCAATTTTAGTAAATACATTAATGAAGATCTTAGCCTATTATTTAGATTATTTGAATTGACTCCGGTTCTCGCGATAAGACGCTATTTTAAAAATTAAAGAGGTTTCGTTACAGATTTTAATATTACTCCAGAACAGTAAGTCTGATTTGGTAAAATAAAAAATACAAAAATTTGCAGCTAAATTACCTCCAAGTTACACCTACACTGTTTTTTAATTAGCTGAATAGTTTCGGAAATATTGTGAAAGTTCTTCTAAAAAAAACATTTTTTTATGCAAAATTTAAACTTTTTTTTTTATTTCATAATTCATAAAAATTCAAAAACGCCAAAATAGCTCTTTTTATGATAAAAAGTTATAAACACACATATGTTACAAAGAAAATAAGCCATATTTCATTAAAATCCATTGGCATGTTTTGCCTTAATTCACATTTAATGATGTTATCTCATTTTAATAAAAAACTTCTAAATAAATACACAAGGGAAAATTCGATATCTAAATGTATCCAAAAAATCAGCGGAGCTTCTAGCATCAAGACTTAAAGAAAAACGTTGTCGTCAGCCTGGCGTATTAGTTAAAACTTACCGGACTATACAACGAGATATTCTTCAATACTTTGCAAAGGAGGAGAAAATCGTATACTGTTAGAATATTCCTAGACTTTTAAATGCAATGGGTCTTCATAGGTAACTCGAAAATAAGTTTAAAATGTGTGTTACTGCATAATGGTAACATATAAGCTTCAATTCCGATAGCACATACAACAAAACTTAAAGAATAATATCAAAATTCAAACTTATTTTAGAGAAAATTGTATATATTCAACACCAGTGGTCAGTGTGTGTTGATTTGAAAACGGTTAACTTTTTATTGCGTCAGCAAGGTAGCTACACTAAATATCCATGTTTTCTTTGTCTATTTCTTATCTACGACTGTCACGTGTGAAAAATAAGCACTACACTAGGAAAGTTTGGCTATCCAGAACAAATATGACTGTAGGCATAAATAAAATCGTTCATGATCCATTAATATGTCGAGAAAAAATAATTTTGCCACGACTTCATATAAAACTTGAACTAAAGAAACAGTATGTAGAGCTTTGGATAAGATTGCCGAGTGCTACAAATATATTTGCCAAGCATTTCCTGGCAAAATCACGGAAAAATTAAAAGCAGGCATCTTTGATGGGCCAAAAATCCGAACTCTTATAAACAACAATGATTTCACAAAGCACATTACTAAGGTCGAATCAGAAACAACAATAAGTTTTTTATCAGTAGTTAAAACCTTTTTTGGGAATCATAAAGCTGCAGAGTATTCTGAAATAGTTTCTAAAATGTTTTTAAGTTTGTGGAATTATATTTTAAATGGATTTAAAATTAATAATCGCAACGAAAGTACCAAAGAAAATCCCATAGAAAACGATGGATTTTAATGAAATATGGCTTATTTTCTTCGGAACATATGTGCGTTTATAAGTAAATAATAAAAAATAGCTACTTTGATATTTTTGATTTTTTTATGAATTATGAAATAACAAAAAAGTTTAAATTTTGCACAAAAATATGTTTTTTCAGAATAACTACGAATATTTCCTGAAACTATTCAGCTAATCAAAAAACATTGTTAATGTAACTTGGAGGCAATTTTGCTGCGACTTTTGGATTTTTTATTTTACCAAATCAGACTAATTGTTATGGAGTTATGCTAAAATATGTGATGAAATCTCCTTAATTTTTAAAATAGCGGTTTATCGCGAGAGCCAGAGTCAATTCAAACAATGTGAATTATAGGATTAAAACTTCATTATCCCATGTATCTTGTGCCGCAGAAAAAAATTACTTTTTTGTTCCCCTGTGTTATAAGTCCTCTACTCAATCAACAACAACATGATTTCCGTAAAGGTAGATCAACCACAACTAATCGTATGACTATGATCTCTGATGTTTTAAGTAAAATGGAACAAGGACATCAAGTGGAGGCAATATACATCGACTTCAGCAAAGCTTTTCATCGTGTCGATCTTGACATCTTGGCTTCCAAATTGGAAAAGATTGGTATCTCAAGATCTGTGCTCAATTGGCTGAAGTCCTATATCCACGACAGGTCCCAATTCGTAAAATTTCAAGGTGCCTTATTCAAACAGGCTTTAGTTACATCCGGCGTACCACAAGGTAGTCTCCTTGGTCCACTTCTCTTTAATATTTTTATCTCAGACCTATCTGATTTTCTTTGCGATATCCCACCTAAAAATGTACCATACTATTAAATCGGAACAGATGTTATTCACTTACTGTCGAAACTGTCATCTCTCGAGCACTGGTGCAATCAAAATAAACTTTATCTTAATGTTCAGAAATGATGCGTAGTAACCTTCTCCCGTAAAAATTTAGTAACAAATGACAGTTACTTCCTTAATAGCATCGAACTTGAAAGAGTCAACCATATTGTTGATCTTGGTGTAGTCTTGGACAACAAATTGGGTTTCAACATACATTATGATAAAATTGTATCTAGGGCCAGCAAACTACTTGGTTTAATAAAACGACGTGAAAAAGAGTTCAAAAATTTAGCTTTTGAATCACACAGTGAAAGACTTAAATCTATTCAAAAGCAATTTCTGCTTTTTGTGCTTAAGTACACGCGTAACCTCCGTGAGTACAATACATATCCACCTTTTGATTATAAGCTAAACCATCCGAATTTAATGCCCTTTTCAACAGGAGGGTCATGTTTACTTAGTTCATGTTTTACCTTCGATATCATTAACGGTGTTGTTGATAGCGAGTATATATCAAACAAGATACGATTTAGTGACCTGATTAGACGTACACGGCATACACGACTATGAAATGAATATCAACATAACACTGTCTACGCAAGAGATGAGCCAATATATAGGTGCTGTAGAGAATTCAATAATATCAGCAAGTACTTACTATTCACCCTTTATGTCTAAATTAACTTTTAAGAAAAAATTTTCCAAGTCCCTATCTCCGTCATACCTTCCTTCAAGCAACTAGGCTCCCAACACCTTACTCTAAGCTACATTCAAGTTTATGTAAGATAACCTTAATTGGGTCAATAAATAAATAAAAACTTGGCTTTTTTATAAATCTAAATATTTTAAATCTTAATCTATAACCAAGCATGCCCTTTCCAAATCTTTTTTCCTTAAATCCTGCGCTCTTCCTTTATTGTTCTTTTAGTCGATAAGAATTAAATGCTAATATAATAAATAGACAGTTTGTTAAGCGTATCCTTTCCAATTCCCCATTCCTTTCTCAGATCTCTCCTATTCTTATCAAATAAAATTCTTAGCTATGCAACTATCTATGCATAAAATATGTTAGTATGTAAGTTCCTTTTCTTTTTTTTTTTCTTCTCTCCATTTCTTATTGACGTGTTCTAGACTTTATGTCGATCAGGTATGCGGATTACGCCTAATTCGATTTGCATATCTTCGAACACCAAAACAAGGAAATTTTAGAGGAAAAATAAAATAAAATAAAACAAACAAACCTGTTAGAATAAGTAAATTGCCTTGCTTTGCCAATAATTAAATAAATAAATAAAAATACATATGGAGCAATTAGAATATTAAAAATGTTGAAGTGCATCCATCAAATGCTTGTTAAGTTACTCAAGCTGTCTGTAATACAAATAGCTGACAAGAAAATCCAATTGATTTAGCCTTAACAACATCAAATCCTGTATCTTAGGATACACTACCAAATCTTCAACAGTCGAAGCGATTGCACATGTTCAAAAAGCAAACATTACCACCAAAAATGTAGCTAAAATATGCAAGGAGTTGACTAAAGCAAGAGTTAATATGTCAACACCAAGGCAACCAGGATTTAACAAAGCTGCAGTGAAAGACACAGAATGTTTAGAATAAGGGTTTAAGAACATGCTTAAAAACTAAAGTTGATGCCTTCATTTTGATAGAAAAAAGTTTGATGAAAAATAAATACAAGGTCGTAGTTTTAAAAAATGAAGTATGAGAAATAAAGTTGGCCGCATTGGTTCTTGATAATGGCAAGAAGAGGGGTACTATATGACCCTATGAGTTTTTTAATTATCGTAGCTTTAATTACAATTAGTCCGGTTATTTCTTTTTTGAATTTGGTTTTAGAAGCTTTATAGAATCTGGAAGCACTGGCAGGCGAACAGTTGATCAGCTAGTAAGTGTTTATTTTTTTACGTGTAATGTATGTTGCTTATACTGCTCAAGTATTTTTCTACACGGTTAGAAATCTTCGACTAAGTCTTAGTCCCACTAAAATATTATTGCATTTTTTTTAAACTTTGCGGTTTAAAATTTAAACTTTGAAAATAGTAACTCATAATTAAAAAACTTCTGTACTAGAACTTAAACCAAAAGAAATATTGCAGCATTAATTTTATCTTTTTAGTTAAAATTTTAGCTTTATGGTTTCAATTAAATTTCAGTACAATTCTTTATTCCTTTTTGCTTTTAATACAATTTATACTATGTACTAGAACATTTGGATACCAAATTTGGATTAAGACCCGTAAAAAGTTAGCCTGGCATTGCTGCGATTCAATATTAGATGATTCATTTTAGTGAGTAAAAGGTTAGAGTAGTGAGTTTATAAACTGAAAGTCTTGCGCTCGAATCTCGCGGTGTTTGCAATTTTTAATCCCAGTTTGTACTAAATTTGAAACCAAAGCTGTATTAAAATAATTTTTTAGTATTTTACAAATACTGGATTTGAGACCAAAGCTGGAGTTGACTTATATGTAGTACAGAAAAGTTTCAATTTTAGTACAAGATTTCTAACCGTGCTACTACCTCGATTAAATAAAATAAAATTGTTCCAAACGTAAATGAGGGTTCTTAGTTTTGTTGTGCTTTATTGAAAAAATATTGAGTTCAGGAAAAATTGTTAGTTATTTGTGAAAGATTCGGAAAATAAAAAAAGAGTCTTACATGATCCCATAAGTCTCATACAATTCCAATTTTGTATCTTGCGATCTTTTTGTAAACAAAAATAAAATTTCAGTATCCATCTATAACATTTATATATGTATTTATTTCTTAAATTTTAAATGAAATTGCATTAAACACATAAACTGTTTTTAATATTTCATTAAAAAAACGTTCATACCCATCACAGATTGCAGCTGGAAAAAATCGTTAAAAGTTTTGCTTGAGACCGATGGGGTCATATAAGACTATATATCATTTTGTGAATTTGGGGCTATAGAGGGTTCTTCAAAATTTTTCAAACCTAATTTTTTTCTTAATTGACCACAGAGAACCCGAATAGAAGGCCATTTTTCATTATCTCTAACGGTCTATGCCTCGGCCACAAGTGGTTAAGGTTTTCCGAAAAAACCATAAATTTTCATTTAGAAATTTTAATGTTATGTTCACACTGAGCTTTTACTTTATATATTTTTCCCTATTACTCCTACAACGAGTAAAGGGCCGTGCATAAATGTGGATTTCTTAAATGCACATTTATCTCTCAGTGTGATCATAGCATAGGGCTGTTCCATCGCTAAGTATCACTCGTTGGAATTTGAACTATTATACAAACACCAAAACGCAGAGCCCAATTATCTCCTTTATGCAAATTTATATGCGATACGTGGTATAAGGTATGGTTTTTCGATAATTGTGGCTTAGAGACGATAACTTTAGAAATGTCAATAAAACAACTTAAAAAAACCTACATCTGCTTCTTAAAACATTGGTTGAAATTAAATTTAGCTAAACAAAATCAGTAGTGCTTTAATATCTGTTCAAAAAAATGTTAATTTGTTGTTTTTTCCCCTTGATGCAACACACCCCATACCTTAAATATTTAATTTACTTTTGTAAGTGTTTTAAAAAATTACCAAAATTTTCAATATATCAGTTTGCGAATTAAGTGAATAATTTTTTCTTTTAAATAATGTGTTTCATATATTTTATATATTGTATGGCCTGTGGAAAATTTTTTAAATAAAATTAATAAATATGAAGGCAATTAAAAATATTTAACTATTTCTCAACTTAGGTCATGTAAATAAGATCTTTAAAAAAGTTATATCCAAAGGAAACATTTTTTATTTCTACATTAATTCATCATCACATCATTAAAATGTTAAGAATATCTTAATTAGAGTAGGCTTCTTGTGAACTCTCGAGATAAAAAACCAATCCCTGAAATCAGTTCAGATATTAGTTTTTCTGGAAAAAATTAACTTCTGATGTATAAACAAATATTTCTACAAATAGAATGCTTTTGAATTCTTTGATTACATTTCTTATGCACTAAGTCCTTCGAATTTCTAAATTAATATGTATGTTGTAAAGTTCGCTTTTATTTGTTTGTTCATATCTGGGACTTAGTCGTACTCATAAGTAATCCTTTCAAATTGTACGAAAGCAATAAAGCCATAGTATCAGCAGATTTGCAAATCTTAACATTGTTGTTATGAAGTGCTTTAAATTCTTCAAAAAATTTCTCGTAGTAGCCTAAAATTATCATATGAAAAGAAACAAATATATATGTGTGAAGCTCCCATACGTACATAGATACATACACCATAGCAGTTGATATTAAAGCTAGACTGTAAGAATCTACTTCATAACCATAAAAATGCAATCGCAGTGGCACAAGCAATACTCAGATATACATGTAAATAAAAGTATGTTTGCAAGTGTGCATGCAGATAAGTAAAAACACACACACACATACCTACTACTTCAGTATTTTAGAAATGCAATTTTTCGCACAAGTTTTCACAACTTAATTGAAAAAAGCAAAAACTTCAAGGAAAGAAAATCAAAATGAGGGCATGTAAGTGTGTAAGTGTGTGTTTGTGAGGGGAAAGGTGTGTTTGCTGTTTTCAGTTTTTTGCATTTTCGGTTCACTCAGTGGGTGCTAAATGTTGCTGTTGTTATTGTGATGCAGGTTAATGTAGCAAAGAAATTTTTTTCAACAATTTTCTGCATATTTAAATTTATATTTCTTTAGATATTTTTTCTTTTTGTGTAATTATGCTGTTTTAATTTTAAATTCGTATTTTTTACTTTGTTACTATTCTTTTATTATGCTTAATTCTGCTGCTTGCTTTGTGTTGCTTTTGAACTTTGCGCCACACTTGGTTGTCCAGAGTGTGTTAGTGAGTATGAGTACGCATACATATGCGTATACATATGCATACATATATATGTGTGTAAACATTCATAAAAATATTCATGTACGCTGCATTTAATTGCACTTAAAGAATGAAGTAGCAATAAGCAAGAATGTTATACAGAAACAAGAAACAACTGGGGCAACAACAACTACACAAATTAAACTATTCATATTTTCAAAACATTGACGTCCTTTGGATATAAGTGCTTGTTGGCAGATGTTGCCAGATCCGTACAAGCATTTTGAAGAAGTGACCGATACGTTTTCACAATTATGTTAAAATATATCTTTTAATGACAAAGATCTAGCATCCTCTAAAATTCCAAGATTCGAAGTTTTTTCTCCCTATTTTAGCTACTATAATATTAATTTATTGGTCTGCAAACAATTTTTTTAAAATATTTAAAACATTTTAAAAACTATTTCGGTTGCTTATGTGGCCATACTTCTAGTGAGCTTATATCAATTCTAATACTAATACTAATACTAATACTAATACTAATACTAATACTAATACTAATACTAATACTAATACTAATACTAATACTAATACTAATACTAATACTAATACTAATACTAATACTAATACTAATACTAATACTAATACTAATACTAATACTAATACTAATACTAATACTAATACTAATACTAATACTAATACTAATACTAATACTAATACTAATACTAATACTAATACTAATACTAATACTAATACTAATACTAATACTAATACTAATACTAATACTAATACTAATACTAATACTAATACTAATACTAATACTAATACTAATACTAATACTAATACTAATACTAATACTAATACTAATACTAATACTAATACTAATACTAATACTAATACTAATACTAATACTAATACTAATACTAATACTAATACTAATACTAATACTAATACTAATACTAATACTAATACTAATACTAATACTAATACTAATACTAATACTAATACTAATACTAATACTAATACTAATACTAATACTAATACTAATACTAATACTAATACTAATACTAATACTAATACTAATACTAATACTAATACTAATACTAATACTAATACTAATACTAATACTAATACTAATACTAATACTAATACTAATACTAATACTAATACTAATACTAATACTAATACTAATACTAATACTAATACTAATACTAATACTAATACTAATACTAATACTAATACTAATACTAATACTAATACTAATACTAATACTAATACTAATACTAATACTAATACTAATACTAATACTAATACTAATACTAATACTAATACTAATACTAATACTAATACTAATACTAATACTAATACTAATACTAATACTAATACTAATACTAATACTAATACTAATACTAATACTAATACTAATACTAATACTAATACTAATACTAATACTAATACTAATACTAATACTAATACTAATACTAATACTAATACTAATACTAATACTAATACTAATACTAATACTAATACTAATACTAATACTAATACTAATACTAATACTAATACTAATACTAATACTAATACTAATACTAATACTAATACTAATACTAATACTAATACTAATACTAATACTAATACTAATACTAATACTAATACTAATACTAATACTAATACTAATACTAATACTAATACTAATACTAATACTAATACTAATACTAATACTAATACTAATACTAATACTAATACTAATACTAATACTAATACTAATACTAATACTAATACTAATACTAATACTAATACTAATACTAATACTAATACTAATACTAATACTAATACTAATACTAATACTAATACTAATACTAATACTAATACTAATACTAATACTAATACTAATACTAATACTAATACTAATACTAATACTAATACTAATACTAATACTAATACTAATACTAATACTAATACTAATACTAATACTAATACTAATACTAATACTAATACTAATACTAATACTAATACTAATACTAATACTAATACTAATACTAATACTAATACTAATACTAATACTAATACTAATACTAATACTAATACTAATACTAATACTAATACTAATACTAATACTAATACTAATACTAATACTAATACTAATACTAATACTAATACTAATACTAATACTAATACTAATACTAATACTAATACTAATACTAATACTAATACTAATACTAATACTAATACTAATACTAATACTAATACTAATACTAATACTAATACTAATACTAATACTAATACTAATACTAATACTAATACTAATACTAATACTAATACTAATACTAATACTAATACTAATACTAATACTAATACTAATACTAATACTAATACTAATACTAATACTAATACTAATACTAATACTAATACTAATACTAATACTAATACTAATACTAATACTAATACTAATACTAATACTAATACTAATACTAATACTAATACTAATACTAATACTAATACTAATACTAATACTAATACTAATACTAATACTAATACTAATACTAATACTAATACTAATACTAATACTAATACTAATACTAATACTAATACTAATACTAATACTAATACTAATACTAATACTAATACTAATACTAATACTAATACTAATACTAATACTAATACTAATACTAATACTAATACTAATACTAATACTAATACTAATACTAATACTAATACTAATACTAATACTAATACTAATACTAATACTAATACTAATACTAATACTAATACTAATACTAATACTAATACTAATACTAATACTAATACTAATACTAATACTAATACTAATACTAATACTAATACTAATACTAATACTAATACTAATACTAATACTAATACTAATACTAATACTAATACTAATACTAATACTAATACTAATACTAATACTAATACTAATACTAATACTAATACTAATACTAATACTAATACTAA
Source organism: Dichetophora obliterata (assembly GCA_963920525.1). Classification (NCBI taxonomy): domain Eukaryota; kingdom Metazoa; phylum Arthropoda; class Insecta; order Diptera; family Sciomyzidae; genus Dichetophora; species Dichetophora obliterata. Next base: position 78,223,535 of record OY986439.1, on the reverse strand, counting down.
TACTAATACTAATACTAATACTAATACTAATACTAATACTAATGGGAGAATAATAAATACAAAATAATATTTAGAAAACATCTAATATATAAAAATCTCGTGGCACGGTGTTTGTTACAGAACGTCTCCGAAACGGCTCTACCGATTTTCATGAAATTTTGTATGTATATTTGGTAGGTATGGGAATAGTTCGTAAAGTATATTTCACTTTCTAACCCCCAGTGGGCGTGACACCTCCGATACAACCCAAATATGGGATATAGAATATCTTTGGAGTTATTATTTTTTGGAGGCCGCTTAGCCTTGGAATTCGGTATTCTACCACAATTTATGGGCGTTAAACAAGGTGGAGTGGCACCTCCCATGCAACCCAATTTTGCGATATCGAATAGCTTTGGAGATATAGTCCACACAGCCGCGGAATTCGGTATTCGACCACAATTTACACGTGGCGTTTCACTGATAATATTTTAGGGGAATTAGACAAAGGGGAGTGGCACAAATTTGCGATATCGAATAGCTTTTGAGTTATAGGCCACACAGCCTCGGAATTCAAAATTCGAACTCAATTTACACATGAAGTTTTACTGAAGTTTTACATACTGATTGTATGGCGTTGGAAAAGGGTGCGTGTCACCTCCCATACAACCTTAATTTGAATTTTAACAGTTTTTGAGTTATAGGTCGCACAGCCATGGATTTCAGTATTCGACCACAATTTACATATAAGCCCAGTAGCGGATGGAATATATTCCGAATATATGAAGCATCAATTACGTTGTAATGACCACTACTTCCGACTATATTACCTTACTATGCATAAAACGCCTTACATTTAACATTGAATGAGATAGGAGGTAAGTGATCGCCTCCCTTCAGCATTACCTAGAAGTTATGGAGTAACATACTACTTGTATTAAGTATTGCAAAATCACTGCATTACTTTTCCTTGTATGCTACATTACAGGTAATGAGATATGAGTTAATTACTTCTGCTATATGCAGACGCATTACTTTTTGAAAAAGTAATGCTTCCTTACCTGGTAATTTATTCTGTATTAGTTCTATGGTAGCCACTGGCAAATCCGCTGCTGGGAGGTTTCGCTGTTAACATTTTATTCGCGTTTGGTAACGGGGCCGCGGCAGCAACGGGCCGGGTTTAAGCTAGTTTTTTTGTAAAATTTGAAAACTTGCTGCTTGAGTAAAAAACACGTTGTTCAAACTTGAGTTTTTTTATGGTTACTTTTAATTCAAACCAGTTCTTGCTTGGTAATTCCTAGAATTTTCTTCTTTTCAAACATATTTAGTCAAAGTGATTAAAATTACTCATGCCATCTTCAGAATTTTGACCATGAGAAAAAAAATATGAGTTATTCTTATGCTTTAAAGAATATTAAGCCTAAAAAGTTTCTCACCTTAATTCCCAATGAATTTTTAATCTTAAGAATTTTTAAGAATTATGCATTTTTCTTCCATAATTTTTTTTGTTGTTTTTGTTTTTTGCCTTGTTGACATTTTGTTAGCTAACTTTTTCCAGCAGTCAGGTTTGCGCTGACAAAAAATTTACATGCTTGCGGTTATTTTTGTTGTAGTAGTGTTAATTTTAAACATATTGTGTCTCCTTTGGGCAGAAAAAACAAGAAAAAAATGAAAATTTTTTTCTTTATGTAAATGACAGGTGTTGGCATTCTTTTTCACATTTATTTATGTATATGTTTTTTTCGTTGCATTAAAATTTCACTCCATTTTCGCTCTTGACAAAAAAATTCCATGTTGGCATGTGTGTAGCTTAGGTGAGTAAGTGTGACTCAAGGCACCTTGCCTTGATTATATCTTGCATTACTTCGTTCATACTTCTGGGTACACTTGACGTGGTTAACAGTTCCTTATGTTTTTCGTTTTCCTTTTTTACACGATCTACCCTGCTGCTCTCTACCTTGGGCCCGAGCCACCTTCACCACACAGCTAAATGTAGCATGTAGTTGCACCTTTTCTGTATTAGTGCTCAAGTGTAACTCTTTCATGGCATAGATATGCGTTGAAAAGTCTCGGTATTAAAATGTTTATGATGTGTCAACAATGCGCTCATAGCTTTTCATTTGGAAGTTACTTTTAATGCTGTTACACATACACTTACATCGTCTGACAGTCGGACTGCCAGGCACTCAGGCACACATGCTCAAACATATGCACACATATGTTTGCTGAGTATCCCATCTCGAGTGTTGTGCTACTTTTAAATATGCTTTAGATGCGACCGTGTTGCCCAGCAGCTGTAAAATTGGTTTTTTATGTTAGGTATAATTCTGTTCACATAATGGCGACAATTTATTTTAATTTCATTCAAAATTGTTCAGAAATTTTTGCTTTTTTCTATTATTTTTGCAAAATCTTTTGTGTGCATTTGAAATAAAGTCATTCATATTACATTGCTTTTGGAATGGGAAGTTAATATTTTGATGCAAAACAATTAGAAATTGTTATAAGCTTTCAATGAGTATATTAGCGTGAAGAAGAAAATTCTTAAAATGAATACAAATGGGTTAAAAGCGCATTGAAATGCACAGATGCAGAATTTTCGAAAATATTTTATCTGAGTTAGACAGAGCCTTGGAATATAAGGCAAATGATAATGTGTAAAATGTGAAAAAGATCTAAAATAGTACATATGCTAATATTTTTTATGTTTATAAAACGTCCCATTTTTACGTCTTAAGTCGTTAAAATGATTATGAATTGTCTCCTATAACTTCACTCGCAATCACCAATTTCAAAAAATTGTCACACTTATTTATCAAAATCATATATTTTTTATTTAAATTACTTTTTACACTTTCACTTACACTTTTTTCATTGAAAATCGAGCACGAAAAAAATCTAAATAAAGTTAAATAGGTGCTCGAATATGTGTCATTGTTTTTGTAAGTAAAGTTTTGAGAACTTACATTTTTTTTCTTAACTGTAGACATAGGTTAATGATATATTACACCAATTTCGTAGTAAATGTATTCAGGGTAAGGTTTATGCAATAGTCATCAAACCCAAAAATGATTAAAATTCTTCGTCCATGAAGGAATCCGGCTTAATATTATGTAGGATACAGAAAATGAAACCTTTAACTTATAAAGATATTCATATTTTCTTTTGTATGATGCCATATATCCAGAAATAATTTTTAATGTAAAATTAATCTGACAGTTAACATATAACATATATACATCAGGGTTGAACCTGTGCATTAGCCCGATATAATTCCTTACAGATGAAGCCTAATATAATAAAATAATTACCGTAAAGTGTGTTGCATAAAGTGTGCGGCAGGATGTGTGTGGTGTTTTGGAGAAAAAGAATTGTTAGTCTAATTTTATAAAGCTGACAAGGCCTTGTAGTGATGGCTAAAAAGCCGTTCTTACATTTGTCTAGTTGTACTTAAGCTGACAAAGCTTGTTCAAAATTTAATCCACACAGTTCTTGCTTTTTTTAACATAGTTTCAGAATTGATTTTATTTAGTGATCGCCTTTGACTTATATAGCCAAATCGATCCCTTTCCAATAAGATTCTCTCTCTTACATTTTGCATGTTACAAATTCTTACATACTACAATTTTACATAATTTATTTCTTACATCTAACATAAGCTTTTAAATATAAATGTATTTGAAAAATTCTAAATTTATATAAGACCTTAGGAGTGAGCAATTTACGTACGCTTATATTTTGATGATGAGTTACCAAGAGAGAGGTTCTTCTGCACCTAGAATATACCTTTTATATACATATATGACAAATGTCACCTAAATTTATTTTTTTCTTTTTAGTTCACGTCTTTTTTAAATAAAAGCGCATTTTTAAAATTTTTTTTTACTTTTTTTATATTTGTTTTTGTACCTAGAATATACCTATTATATACATATATGACAAATGTCACCTAAATTTATTTTTTTTCTTTTTAGTTCAATTCTTTTTTAAATAAAAGCGTATTTTAAAAATTTTTTTTTAACTTTTTTTATATTTGTTTTGTTTTTTTTTATGACTAACAATGCTACTGTGGGTCAATGAGTATGTTTGTAGTAAGTACTATAATTACACTACAACTGATAAAAAACAAAGCTTTAAATAAAATAATTCCAAACACAAAGAGAAGATTTTATGGCCAAATGATGTCTCTTGTCCATAATAAAAATTAACCTAAACTGAGGCTTCAAAAAAAAAAAAACTCTGATTGAAGGGTCCTGGTAGCTCCCGCTTTAGAAAAAGGAGCTGAGCTTGTAGCTGGTTTGTAGAAACTAAGAGAAAGGGAGCTACGTTTTCGTTCCCATCTTTGAAATAACCCTTAGCTATATCAATACGTATCTTCTCATAGTATTTCAAAACGTTTTATTTTTCGATGTTTTCAAATTTATAAAATTTTATAAAAACTTTTTTTCTAATCAAGAAATATATTCATATTTTTCTTCTAAAATTACTAGAGAGCTGAAAATAAATACTTTAGTCTAGAGTTGTTTCTCTAACTCTATTTTTTCATATTTATATTTGAATTACTTATTGCAATAACTTGATTAGCCACATGATAAAAAAATCGTAATTTTTGTTCAATACGTAACATAATAAATAATCAGCACTTTTTCTAACATAATACATAATCAGATTTATCTTTTTTTTTTGCTCTTTTACAAGATCTACTTACAGTTCCATGGAATAAAGTTTGAAACAGTGAAACTATTGATGAAGAGTTAGTTTTATTTTCATTTATTATTAATAGGCTAGTTTCCAATCATGTCCCCTCTCGTAGTGTCAGTTGCCCTTAGTTCAATAACCGAGTTCAAAACGCTATAAACAAGCGAAATAAACTACACAGTTTGTGGAAAAAAATACCCCACAGTTAAAAAATGGGAAAACTACAGACTAGCTAGAAACGAATCAACATGTATCTTAAGACACTCAAAAAATTGTATTTCTTCTCCAAACTTAAAACATTTCTTTCTTCAAAAGATTTGTAGAACAATGTCAATAAATCTTGGTATTTGTAGCAAAACAAAATCTGAATGTCGTATTGACCCTGATCTTCTTAATAATTTTTTTTTTTTGGCACGCAGAACTCCGTTTATATAAATTTTTCAACTCCAACACAATATGTGGAACAAACGTTTGAGTTTTCTGAAGTAAGTGAAATCGATGTAGGAAAATGCGTTCAAAAAATTAAATCAAATACATTCGAAGCAGATGGAATTCATATTAAATTCATAAAAGAAATCTTACCATTTTTTCTCAGTCCACTGAAACATATTATTAACCACAGTTTCACAACATCATGCTTTTCAAATTCTTGGAAAACTGCAATTGTTCTTCCTGTTCCAAAAAAAAAAAAACAGTAGCTAATAAACCCAATGATTTAAGGCCAATTAGCATTTTATCGTCCATATCAAAAATTTGTAAATCTCTAATGGCTTATCAAATATCGAGCTACCTATTGCAAAATAAGCTGTTATCTCCACAACAGTCAGATCTCCGCGCTGGACATAGTTGTTCTACTGCTATGATTAAGATTTTGGACGATATAAGAAACTCGTATGACAATGGATCAGTAACTCTGCTATGCTTACTCGATTTTTTAAAAGCGTTTGATACAGTTAATTACCTTTTACTATGTTATAAGCTCAAATATTAGTATTGTTTTAGTGACAGCGCTGTGTTACTCCTGAACAACTATCTTTCCTATAGAGTACAGAAAGTTAAGGTCCCTGAAAATTTTTTGAGTCTTTCGTCTGTTTGCAGTGGGGTTCCTCAAGAATCGGTACTAAATCCTCTTTTATTCTCCATTTTTACAAATGATATTTTGAGCATTTGCAAGCATTCACCCATGCATACTTATGCTGATGATATTCAGATATATCTCTCCCGTAGAACTGGTCTCATGGAAGACCTGGTATTCAGGCTTAATGAGGATCTAGAGAGTATAATTCAATGGGATGTTAGCAATGGGCTTCAACTTAATGCATCGAAATCATTTGTATTACCCATAAGCAAAGATAATGTCTCCTTTGAAGATATACCGGACCTTATTTTAAAAGACCAAAAGTTAAGTCTCGTCAGCAAAATCAAAAATCTAGGTTTTCATATTTATTCTACACTTACCTGCAGTGACCATATCAACAGTGTGGCTCAAAAAGTATATTATATTCTGCGTTATCTAAGAGTTTCAGCGGATTATTCGCCAGTTGAATTGAAACATAAGCTTGTTCTTCAACTTATACTACCTATAGTTACTTATGCAGAATGTGTTTATAGCAATTTGGACTCCCGATCTCAATTAAAATTAAACTTAGCATTTAACCAGGTTACACGATATCTCAGTTTAAAAAATCTATTCTTGGAAGTGATATTATTAACTATCTCAATGCTAGAAATTGTATCTTTCTGCATAAATTGATAGTGTTTATATTAAAGGAACTTAGTTCTTATCGTACTATTAATAAATAAATAAATAAATAAATTTCGGCTATTCCCCTTTAAATATCGTATCCATGGGTAAAAGTTTCCTTGTGCAATCTATTTTTTTCATACAAAAATACTTTTTTTCAAGCTTGTTATTTCAAAATATTTTTTAATAACATAATAAACTACCTGATTAACCAGGCTTCGCACAGGTCTGAGGAAAGAAAAAAAACTTTAGATTTCTATTTTTGAACATTACCATTGAAAAAACTCTTACATTAAGACTTTGGCATTAGCCTTAACCCATTTCTTGCCTTTACTAGAACGCGTTGCAATTTTTCAAACATTTTTGAAATCTGTGCTATTTTCAACCCTCCGACCTCAGAAAAATTTTTTGCCACGCCCACAAAAAATTTATGCATTGTACGAAAAACTGTACATTGACCAAATATTAATACAAAAATTTTAGATATAAGACCATACTTAATTTTAATGGAGATAAGGAACTTTATTGGTTTTATTTCTGTTTTAAGCATATATTAGTATAGACATATCAATAAAATTAAAGATAAAACAATTCAAATAAGTACTTAATATTCTTTAGCCAGGAATAACACTTGTGGTACAGCTATAAGAGTTGGCACAGCCATCTATAATTTAGTATTTGTTATTCGTGATTTTTGTATAAACCAAAGCATTTTGGGTGCAAATGTTTATTACATTTTTTACACATAAATTTTGTTGTTTGTTGTGGCAAACGCTAAATTGTAAATACTTATAGGTTGGATCTTTAACTAAAATATAATGACCTGACATTTTTGGGATATTTTCTAGACAGAACTCACTGACTTTATAACTTAGTTCCTTCAAAACTGTTTTGGCTTTGATTACTTGTAAGTAAAAGATCTTCAGTGACTTCGACTTGAAACTCCACTTGTGACACAGGTTTTCGATTCAAAACTTTTTTTTATAAAAAAGTTCAGCTTCCAAGCATTTACGAGTGCAATATCTTTTTCTTTTCTTAGTATATGGAAATTAGAAATAGCGTTGTCATGAAGTTCAACCCCTTTTTTATGTGAATAACAAAATTTTTTATTCTTTTTATTTTTTAGACTACAGTGAACAAGTAATGAATAATTAATAAAAAATTAATAAAATACAAATAATGAATAAAAAATTAATATTGAGTAGCAAAAGAATAATGATTAAAAAAATAATAATTAATAAAAATGTATAATGAATAACAAAGGAATAATGAGAAATAATAACGAATACAAAACGAAAACAGAAACAATAAATAACGAAAAGAATAGTTGAAAGTTTCTGAAATTCGTTGTGAATTACATTTTTTGTGAAAAGCATTCATATGAACAAAAAAACTGATTCATTATTCTGAATAACGATAATGAATAGTTGAAATGAATAATAAATCGATTTTTTTAAAGTTGAATTGAATTAAAATTTTTTTTTTAATCAATATTGCATTCATTGATTCTTATTTCGTTATTTACTGATTCACCTTTTTGCAAAAAAAAAAAATTCATATTGAAGCCCTCATTGTCGGAAATTTCTTCATCAGTCAAAATTGCACAGAAAACAATATTAGGGGTATTCACTTCAATGCTGAAATTTCAGAAATCAGAAATTTCCGACGAGTTGAAGTGAGTGACCCATTTGTAATGTTTCGTTTTTTTCACATACATCTGTAAAACTTAAAATCGCCATTTCGTTAGTGCGCTTGTTACCAAAACAAAGAATTTTGTTCATATTTTGTTAAACACAGATTAAAACACATATATATAAATCGACTACCACTCAGCTACAATAGAATAAATGATAATTTTGTTCTTGCTCGCAGACATTGCAATAGCTTTTAGACGGGATTTGGCAGAATGCGCTTCTTATCGAAATTATCATATTCACAATGACTCACACTCATTTAACAGATTCACTTATGGTTACTGCACACATCTATTCTTGGCAAATTTCCGACGATTATTTTTCATCAACTCAATAGGTGATTAAACTTAAGCAACCTTCGGAAACCCAAAACAACAACAATTGCATAGAAGTTTTCGTAAATTTCAGCATTTCGCAAATTTCAGCGTTGAAGTGAATACCCTTATTGTCTATATTTTCTTCCTCATCATCGCTAAAATTCTCGATAATCAGCCCGATTCTGAATAATTTTTTCCGGGAATTGGAAAAGCGAGTTTTTTTATTTTTATGCTAGCAAATAAAGACAGCACATTTTTTTTATTACACTCATGAATTTTGATGGTTGATGATCAAATGTGCATTTAAAATTTCCAAAATGTTCTTGAACTTTATCTTAAAAATTAAAACTTCCTTTTTTGATTCCACGGGAAAAAGCTCACTTGCTTTTTTTTTTTAAACAATTTTTTTTACTTAAAGAAATTTACTTAAACTGAAATTTGAACTTTAATTAAAGAAATAATTTTTTTATACTTTTTTTATATATATTAAAATATTTTAGGAAAAACCTTTACAGAAAAAACTGGAATAAATTTTTTGCTCCAAGCATTTTTAAAATTTTTAAAGTTGCTGTACGAATAATAGTACAAATACAAGAAATAGTCCAATCAAAATTAAAAATCGGTCACTTGTAGTGCTGTTGCCAAATATCATCTAATGCGGTGAGTTGTGAGTTGTGAGTAAATGCTGACTAAGTTCTCATTGGTACCAAATATGTGAACATTACGTCCGCTGGAAAGCTAACGTTGAATCACACTTGATGTTAGAGGTGGCTTAAGCAATGATGCTAAGGACAGTTTTTCTTAACACAACATGACTGATGAATTTATCGTTCGCTAGTCAGATAATCGCTGGTGATTAATGAGGATGCTTTTTTTTTTAAATTACCAATGATGAAGTGATGGTACTGGAGGTACTATGGTCACACTTGATAATCTCAGCGCTCAGTTATCTTGGCGGTTTTCTAGTAGCAACACTGTTGAAGTGTAGGTCGGCATAGTCGCGACCTTACTCTTGATGCTGGCAGAGGTAAATGACAAAAAGAGTTTGCTAGGTTATGCATTGATTCTTTCCCGGTACGGAGAGAAGTGCACCACTTGTGGTCTATAGTGGTGGTCCCAGGCAAGGCGGTTAACGATTTGGAGTGTTTTCAGAGAAGTTTGCAGTAAATGATTTTTTCACATATGTTTTATTAAACGTTGGTACATTGCTGGTTACCATAATCTGTTGGCTGTCTCGCGGATTATAGATTCCTGTTAGGGCTGTGGTCGCATTTGATGATCTTAAAGTTGGCTGATGTTGTTGTGCTGCGTTAATTCACGAGCGCTGGCTGTTGCTGAGGAGAATTATTTGAGCTAACATTTTTCTTGAAACAATATTGTAGATGAATACAGCTCTAAAGAAGCAGTGGTCGCACTTTTTAATTTTCTAAGCTGGATGATGTTGTTATCGCCGCATAATTCCATGATCGCTAACTGATGCTAAGAAGGGTCTTTCTTCGAATACTGTAATTATGCTCGTTGTTTACAGTGGTGTAATCGCTATGGACAAAGAAAATATTATTCACTCTGTTGCAGGCAGTTGCTTATAGTCTTGAGGCTAAACTTTATACAGTTATAGCTGATTATTGATACGCTTATATGCAATGCGCACTTTTTTGTGGAATAAATCCTTCTTAACCTGAGAACATTTCTTCTACAAATGGATTTATTTTACTCTTGGCGATAAGATAAAAATGCTTTAGATGACCGCAATAATATGTACTGCTTTTTAGTTCAGCACCTCTTAGTACACTACATTTGAGGTTTTGCCTTCCGGTGCAAGGATTGTAGTACTTGCTGAGCGTATAGTTTTCCATGGAAAAAGCACTCCTTGGTTAAATAAATTCCTCCTATATTTAAAAGCTGTCCCTGTAATTTATTGGATATCAAACCTATAGATATGGGTAAACTTTTTAACTCTGGGTAAAATAGGTAATCTTTCGGTATGAGTGGTATTCGTAGAATAAAAACTGAGCCAATATTTTTGCTTCTATGAAATGTCTGTGAAGAGATTTTACTTGCACATAGGCATGTTTCATTACAAACCTTTGGTGAATTAAGATTACGCAGGAGCTCCAGTTGTAAGTACATTTATGTATGCTGGAAATCCTAGAGGATTTAATGTGCTCATAACCTCATTCGGGTATTGAACTGCAGCTTTCCTTTACACTACCCTATGATCAGTACATCAGTTCAATTTTTTTAAAAGACCTAAGCTTAATTTCGTTTATAATAGCGGCCTTATCGTTGTTAGGTCAATGGTTCGCTCACACAACCAACCCGTGCTTTTTTTTAATGCTTTTTAATAGCTTATAAGGTTCAGATACTAGAGCCAGTTTAATGTTGTTTTATGGTTACATAAGTATATGGGTACAAATTAATAGATATTACATATATAAAAGACTGAAGAAATTTCCTCTAAAATTCTAAAACACCTTAAATGTTTGTTTATAAGCTAACTTAAAGAAAATGGTACAGCTTACAAATTTATCAAACAAACTGCTCAACTAAATAACCTGCCAGTAGGGAATTCTTATTTAGTTGTATTGTGTTTTCTATCTGGAAAAATGCGAGAAATTAGCTCTTCAATGTAATTAAACAAATATCCCTAAATCAGTATACATTTTCACTTTAACCTCAAAAACAGAATACTGTACTCACTTTTTAAACAGTAGTTCGGAGAATTTTCCAACAGATGCATCGCCTCTTAAGTGAACGCACATATTTTTTTAAGATATATTTTTTAATAAGTGGCCAAATATAAAATATTTTAAAACACGCCATTGCCTCATCGGCTTGTGTTCGTCTTGATGCTATAAGCAATGTTTACCCAAAATCTGCAGCCAAAAGTACAGTGGCTCCTCCCATTTCATTATTTTTCACTCTTAAATCTTTCAGTGTTGTACTCAGTGCATCAAAGGCTATTTTATGCACCAAAGTCCTTTCATCCCATACTACTATAAGCTTCTAATCATGTAGTACTTTTGCCATATTGCTCTGTTTTAAAATATTGCACCGTGGAGTTTCGGAGGAAAGAAGATTGAGAGATAGTTTAAAAGTAGTATGTGTTGTTCTACCTTCTTCCAACAATACCAGGTGAAGCTTACTTTATTTTAAAAGTTTATTTTTATGCCGCAAAGCCAATGCACAGTGTTCGATATTTTGAGTTTACGGAGACAAAAATCTGTTACTTAAAAACTGCTTATGTAACGAAAACAAATTTCATGCACATAGCATTAATATGCAAGAGCAATAAAAAATGTTATATTTTATATGGCATTTCGTATGGTTATTCTAAGCAACTTAACCAAAAATAGGCATGATCGAACTATAACTGCACCCACTTTACAGAAATCATTATAATTCCTGAGTTGTGCATGTTTTTATAATGAAACTTGGTGTATATGTGCTATGAGACCAAGTGGTAACTATACACATAAATTTTGCCACGCCTACTTTTACCACCCTTCTTTATATAAATCCTTTCTTGCAGTGTCTATTAAGATCTCAGGAACGGTAACACCAAACTACCAATATCTGCTTTTATGGTTAATATTTCGGTTATAAAAAAAAATCCCACACACCCTTTTACCACCCACAAATAAATAAAATGCTTTATTTCAGATAGTTTTGACTGTCACGCATTGAAGTTTCACAAGGAAACGTCTACATGTGCTGCTCGAATGGTCATTTTTTTGGGCACTTTCACTCTTTTCACAAATTCACAAAAGGATCAGAAACAAATTTATTGATGTGGGGCAGAACAACGTCAATCGGCCCGCTAGTTTATGTATTGGGGGTTGGAATTAATTTTAAAGGTTTTTTTCGGTTTTTGAGCATTTATTTAGAAACAACGGTACAATGTATATTATTCAAAGTATTGTCCATCGTTAGCTACAACATTTTCCCATCTTTCTGGCAGCATATGGATTCCGCGCCGGAAGAACGATTCGTCTTTTGAGGCAATCCACGAATCGACCCATTTTTTGGTATCCTCGTAAGAAGTGAAGCGCTGCTCAGCCAAGCCATGCGTCATCGATCTGAATAGGTGGTAGTCGGAAGGGGCTATGTCTGGGCTATAAGGCGGGTGGGGTATCACATCGCAATTCAGCGCCTCCAACGTTTCCTTGACGGTTCTTGCAACATGTGGCCGTGCGTTGTCATGTTGAAAAACCACTTTGTCGTGTCTTTTGGCATATTCCGGCCGTTTAACCTTTAATGCTCGGCTCAATTGCATCAATTGCTGTTGGTAGCGTTCCCCAGTGATGGTTTCGTTAGGTTTTAGCAGCTCATAGTACACGACACCCTTCTGATCCCACCAAATACACAGCATAAGCTTGGCGCCATGAATATTCGGCTTGGCCCTCGATGTTGATGCATGGACGGGTGGTCCCCACGATTTTTTTCGCTTAGGATTATCGTAATGGATCCACTTTTCATCGCCAGTGACAATACGATGCAAAAAACTCTTCCTTTTAAGCCGTTGAAGCAGTTGTTCGCACATGCAAAATCGCCGTTCAATGTCTCTCGGCTTCAACTGGTACGGCACCCAATTTCCTTGCTTTTGAATCATTCCCATGGCCTTCAAGCGTTTGCCGACCGTTGATAAGTCGACTCCCAATGATTCTGACAATTCTTGAAGGGTTTGACACGGGTCTTCATCGAGCAAAGCCTCCAATTCCTCATCTTCAAACTTTTTCGGCTGGCCCGGACGCTCTTTGTCTTCCGTATCAAAATCACCACTTTTAAACCGACGGAACCAGTACTCACAAGTAGAAATCGATGGAGCATAGTCCCCGTAAGCCTCAGTAAGCGTGCGTTGTGCTTCAACCGCTTTTTTCTTCAAATGGAAGCACAAAAGTAAACCTTCCCGCAAATTGCGTTTTGTTGGAACGAAAGTTGAAATGTTCACAGAGAAAAAAATATATGTTATTTACACTTCAGTGGAATGATACATACTGAAAAATGAAGCTTAGACAATGTGCTTTGAAATGAATATAGTCACAGGTGTGCTCGATGCGATCTATTGATAGTTACGCCATCTCTTAGAAAACCTTTAAAACTAATTCCAACCCCCAATATATTTACAGAAAAACTTTGAAAAAAATGTATTCTTGAATTTTTTTATTAATTTATGCATCAAAATTTGGATATGATGGCAGAGTGATGATAAATTTATCTATACAAAAGGCAAAGTATCGTAATAAACATTTCTACGAAATAAGCTTTATTCTATGTTAAGGATTCTGTTATATTTCGGCATGTCTTACGAAAATATTTTTTATTATATTTCATTATATAACTTTCAACACACAAAAAACATTTTATAGTATCTAAAAATTCCCATGAGCAAACAAAAGCTCTTCAGGTGATTGATTAAGCAAGTGTTTTAATTATTTTGTATAGTTTTTTCACAAAGAGCTTAGAAGTCTTTTGGGGGCCTTCCAGGTATCTTATTTTCATTATGACTATTATTTAGCATACATTTTAATCTATACAAACCACAGGGCTTAATTTTTCAAAAAACATTTAATATTATGCCTTTGTCGTATCCATTTTTTATATAGGAGAGCATCAAAAAATTTAACTTGCCTCTGGTATAGTCTGCGTTCAGGAACCTTTGGATTATGAAATTTTAGTTTTTACACTGCATATTTTAATACTTCATTCGCGCAATTCATAACGGTCGATTTCAGAAGACATTTTTCGCTAACAAAGTATAATACGTTTTTGTTTGTTATTCGATGACGCGAATCTTCTGGGACGTTGCTACCTTAAAAGCAGAAAATATAGGTCATCGGCGTGTAGTGGTGCATAATTCTAATCAATATTAAAAAAAAAAAATCTAAATTAGTTAAAACAATTGGATAGGAAATAGTACCATTTTATATATTTTTTTAAATCACTATCAAAAGTGTTTTTCGACTAGTTACAGTAAAAATTTTTTATGGTTAAAAAACCGAAAAAATTAAAAAAAATGATCACAAGCAATTACATCCAAATTAAGAAAAAAATCAGTAACACTCTTTTAAATGGGCTCAAAGTGAAGCTTAAGTTTATATAATATATTTTGTTATTTTGTTTTTAATATTGAAAGCACTTGCAAAAAGTTTTTGGAATTGTTGTTTTTAACATTTATTTTGACAACAAACTTCATTTCAAACACTATGCAATGGTATTAAGAAAAATATATTTGTAGCCTTAACTTTACTATTTTACTATACTATACTATATCACATATACTATTTTTGAGTTTTGACTTATTTTTTCAAAATACAAAAACACCATTTTGGAAAGTATAAATTTCGCCAAAAAAATCATAGGTTTGTCTTCATATATTTTATTTCTCATTCTCAGTTAACGATGTGTAATGAAAAAGTCGTTGCACTAAAAATCTCCACCATTTTGAAGATATGTGCATTTTGGTATCAAAATAACAGATTTTTAAAAAAAATTAAATTGGCAAAAAGCTGCTTTACTAAAAAGTATGTGGAAAAGTTAGTGGAAAGGGCGTGGTCCAAACTTAGAATGTTACAATCTAATCTAGGATGTACACAATATATGTCCCAAAATTTAACAAAATTAATGGAGCGGTTTGGATTTTACTGGCTTGAAAATATTGTAAATAGGTAACAAACACATTTTAACCTTTTGCAAGTCGAATTTGAAAACAATTTAATAATTTGAAAATTCCAAGAAAATAATTAAGGACTGGTTTATTTGAAGTGTTAAATCCTAAAAATGAATAAAATGCGTTTAGAATGTCAGCATTTATGCTAGTTCAAAGCATACCCATAATATTTATATTTTAACCTTTCTCTCACGAATTCTAATGAATTTTGAAAAATCCTGAAACTACTTTTTTATATAAATTTCATCATTTATGTAAGAAAAATTGTAAGAAAAATTTAAATTTGTTAAAATAGAGGATTCAAAATAAACCTGTTTTTAACACTTTAAGGCCATTAGTGGCAAAATTTCTAAAAATTCCTTATTTCCACGTTACTAAAGACATCAGCCCACCAAATTTCATCTTCCTACATCTAATGGTTCTGGGCTATTTGCTGATGAGCTAGTAGTCAGGACAAACTGTTATATATAAAAGATTAAAAATACAAGTATTATTTATAAATATATGTAGTTCTTCTTTACGTGTGTTTGTCACTGAACTCCTCTAAACGGCTGTACCGATTTAGATTATATTTATTTTATGTATTTGAGTGGTTCTGATTCACAATGGTTTTGATTCACAATTGTACCCGGCAGGTGGTGCTGCGATCAAATAAACGGCCTTAAACTCCTAAGCTAGTAATTTAACTAGCATGAAATTCTGTATAAAAAGTTTTACAAGCACGATGAGTGCTTGGCTTTATATATTTTGATCTTTCTTTAACACCAGATAGCGTTGCAGTACCAATCTATTACAAAACCACCAAAAAGTACTAAACAGCTCCAATAAATAGCATAAAAATTTCTAAATAGAGGTTTTCAGGTAAGATCTATCGTTTTGTTTATCTTTACACTAGAGGGCTCTGCAGTATAAATCCTTAAAAACGTTAATACTTTAAAATGTAAGCATTGTTAAAGAGTTCATCGAAAATACTTCAGTAAAACCAAGTGTTATAAAAGTCAATCTCTCTTAAACGATATTTTATTGTATATTTTTCAAAGGTTTAACGATATTCACAAATTTTCTTAATTAATGACAAAACTCAAATCTTTCTCCCTTTTCTTTTATTACAAGACGTAATCGTTTGAAAAACGATTCACAAGCGGCACGCTCTATATTCGAATTCATTTCGTTCCAAATACTGCTTGAACCATCTACTGTTAAGCCAATTGTTGAAACAATTTTACATAACATATAGCCCCAAACACAGAAATTCAAGGGATTAAGATCCGGTGATGATTCTGGCCAGAGATAAAATCAAGCAAATTTTCTCGGCACCGCTTGAAATTTCAAAAATATCTCGGAACCTGTTCTACCTATTATATATATAATAACTCAAAAAAAAAAATAAAAAAATAATGCAGTTATCATAGATTGTGGACTAGGCAATTTCACGAGGAATTAATTTTTAAATTCAGGAGACTTAAAGGGGAGCTACTTATAAAAAATGTTTTTAAAAAATTTAAACATTTGTTTAATCTTGATATAATATATGATAATACTGATTTATGTCTTTACGAAATGATATTTTTATGGCTGGAAAAATACAAAATAGCAGTGCTACAGCTGTTGAATTCGCCTTCTTAAATTTACGCCGGGCAACGTCAAGGTCTTCGCAATTGACTGAAATAAATAAGGCAAAGTTTTTTATTAAAATCAAAGCAATCAAAAACTAAAACAAACATTTTAAATATTGGGGGTTGGAATTAGTTTTAAAGGTTTTCTAAGAGATGGCGTAACTATCAATAGATCGCATCAGGCACACCTGTGACTATATTCATTTCAAAGCACATTGTCTAAGCTTCATTTTTTAGTATGTGTCATTCCACTGAAGTGTAAACAACATATATTTTTTTTCTCTGTGAACATGTCGACTTTCGTTCCAACAAAACGCAATTTGCGGGAAGGTTTACTTTTGTGCTTCCATTTGAAGAAAAAAGCGATTGAAGCACAACGCACGCTTACTGAGGCTTACGGGGACTATGCTCCATCGATTTCTACTTGTGAGTACTGGTTCCGTCGGTTTAAAAGTGGTGATTTTGATACGGAAGACAAAGAGCGTCCGGGCCAGCCGAAAAAGTTTGAAGATGAGGAATTGGAGGCTTTGCTCGATGAAGACCCGTGTCAAACCCTTCAAGAATTGTCAGAATCATTGGGAGTCGACTTATCAACGGTCGGCAAACGCTTGAAGGCCATGGGAATGATTCAAAAGCAAGGAAATTGGGTGCCGTACCAGTTGAAGCCGAGAGACGTTGAACGGCGATTTTGCATGTGCGAACAACTGCTTCAACGGCATAAAAGGAAGATTTTTTTGCATCCTATTGTCACTGGCGATGAAAAGTGGATACATTACGATAATCCTAAGCGAAAAAAATCGTGGGGACCACCCGGCCATGCATCAACATCGAGGGCCAAGCCGAATATTCATGGCGCCAAGCTTATGCTGTGTATTTGGTGGGATCAGAAGGGTGTCGTGTACTATGAGCTGCTAAAACCCAACGAAACCATCACTGGGGAACGCTACCAACAACAATTGATGCAATTGAGCCGAGCATTAAAGGTTAAACGGCCGGAATATGCCAAAAGACACGACAAAGTGGTTTTTCAATATGACAACGCACGGCCACATGTTGCAAGAACCGTCAAGGAAACGTTGGAGGCGCTGAATTGGGATGTGCTACCCCACCCGCCTTATAGCCCAGACATAGCCCCTTCCGACTACCACCTATTCAGATCGATGACGCATGGCTTGGCTGAGCAGCGCTTCACTTCTTACGAGGATACCAAAAAATGGGTCGATTCGTGGATTGCCTCAAAAGACGAATCGTTCTTCCGGCGCGGAATCCATATGCTGCCAGAAAGATGGGAAAATGTTGTAGCTAACGATGGACAATACTTTGAATAATATACATTGTACCGTTGTTTCTAAATAACTGCTCAAAAACCGAAAAAAACCTTAAAAATTAATTCCAACCCCCAATATAAAGATTCATTCGAAGTCCTCGAAGTACTTGGCTCGAAAAAAATTAATATTGTAAGAAAACGCATTTACAGGATTCGGTCCGCAGCTGTCTTTTTCTTGGTGCCATTTTAGGAACTTTTAGATCTTATTTTTTACCTTTTACTTTGAAGGTTCATTCAAATAATTAATTAGCTACAAACATAAATAAAATTCCAAAAAATATAGAAAAGACTTTTTGATTAAAATTTGTTAAAATATCGAATTGATTACAAATAAAAGAGATGCATGCTTAATCATATTTTCACAAGAATTTTTTTAAGAAGTTTATTTAAAAATTTATTATGGTCCCTTGAAAACATGAAAAATAATTTTTAATAGCAGAACACTGATATTCTAATGCAGAAACTAAATGAAAGACGGGTTGTCAATTGATTTGCATACACTGAAAACAAGCAAAAGTTTTGTATATAACTGTACGACTAAACGAACATTAACTTTGACACTTGATTATGGTAGTCAGGTGTTGCTAGATGTTGGTTTTTTAACATTATTTGGGCCAGTGGCTACAAAACCTCTTCATTATTTTTTTTTTACATCACATATTTAATTGTAGATGTATAATTAAAAAAACTTACAAGAAACTCTCTGCCAGAAAGGTATTTTTATTCCATCACTGCATCACATAAGGGGGAATGGGGATGCATTTTTTTCGAGCAGTCACACAACCGATGCTATTAATGTATCCAATGCATGCAATGTATCTTTCGCATGCAATAAAAAATCGAGCACTAAAACAATGTTAGAAATATGCAAAATTACTATTCGACGAAATGAACCGCTTTAAAAGATGTATTAAGAAAAACAAATAAATTCATTTTAAGGATATCTACATTGACAGGTTAAATGTAGCATTACTTTAATTTTTGATGTCGAAGTAAGGTTGTAAATAGTGATTGCCAAAAAAAAGCAATTGTGGTAACCTGCAAAGCAAAGTTTTGTATTGTGTGAATGTAAGCACGCAATAGTGCTTTAACTTAAGGAATACAGATATATATAAAAATATTTACAACAAAAAATGTAAATTCAGAAGAGCTTTGAAGCTACTGTTCAGTCAGAAGTTAAAATAACTTTTAATTACTTTTTTGATGAGACTCTCAAAAGGATTTCCATGAAGCAAGCCAGCTCTCAATGATTTTACACAGAACATAAGGGTATAAATTAAAATGGAAAATCCACTCGAAATGCATTGGAAATGCAACTCGATTCAACTCAATGCCAAACAGCTTGAAAATAAATTGGACAAACGAAATCAGATTGAATGCAAGGTCGGGTCAATATGTAAGAAAGAGAGCCTGCCTGGCTCACTGAGCTTATTGGCGGTCAATTCCAAAGTACGTAGTCTAATTTTAAATTGAAGCATTGACAACACAACAACAAAAGCTTGAAGAGAAACAGAAAGTAAGCCATTAAAATAAAAAAAAAATATATCCAACAGTGGCGTAGAAAACCAATTATTTGGGAAAACTGCAAAATCATTTCAACACCCGCTGTTATTAAAACAATTTTAAAAACATAAAATAAACACTTCAATTATGAATAAAAAACGAAATTTGTAAAAACTTTGTTTTTCCCTCCTACTTCCTTCCCTTACAATATTTTTTTAATACTTCTCTTTAATGAAAATCGTTGAAATAGTAACGTGTTGCAATATTTGCACCACGTTTTTCATTATAAAATTATAGCACACATTTCAAAATATTAAGTTCAGACAACATTACGTGAACATAAAACAAATTTTTTGTGTATTAAAAAAAAAAAGAATAAACTAAAATACCAAGAGTGCAGAAGCTGTCTAACGCAAAAAAAAGCAAAACTGCCCAGTTGTGGAAAAAATATATTTTGAATCGATTGCCATGTAATGACCACAACTCCTGACTTTATAACCTTACTACTTAAAAAGTAAGCATTATTTAGAAACATTTGGGCACTTTAAACGTAACTAGAATTGAAATTTAAAAATTTTATTTTGAAATGTAAAATGTTTTACCTCATCTATAAATTCAAAACCTTGACTGAACCTATCAGAGCACTGTTTGCAATTTATTAATTTTTTGCTGCATTTGTCATGTTTTCAAGATTTTGTGATCGTTATATTTCCTCTATTCCTGACAGAGAAAATCCAAAATAATGTATTGCACTACAATCAGTTTCAATGCACCTTTCATACTAAATAAAGGTACATTAATTTATGGCAATTTTTCAAAAAAATTAATGCAAACTTACTTGCTTATGAATAATACTCACATATGTTAGTTATACAGTAGTTCACTAAAAATCCGCTGCTAGATATTGTTTTAATAAAAATCACCTATAAATAAGCTTTATTTCAAAATAAACTTGAAGAGTTAGGAAAAAAAAGAAGCATTTTACAAAAATTTTTGCAACATACTCTGTTCTAAATTCAGCTTGCTGTGAAATCTTGTTGAAATGTGTTTTTTTACAAATGAAACAAACTGCAGTTCTAACCCATCATTCACAAAAAAATAACACAACTCTTCATGAAAAGTATTACATTTGTTTTAAATTCAGAAAACAGAATTTGAATTCAGAAATTTTATTTGAAATAAAAAATAGATCAATTGAAATTACGAATTTCCATTTAAAATGCAGATTAAATCAATTGAAATTTAAGAGTATCTATTGAAATTTAGAAAAGATTAATTAAAGTTCAGATTTTCAGAATTTTAGAATAGGTTCAATTTTAATTCAGAAGAAATCAATCTAAAATTTAAAAATCAGGTGAAATTCAGAAAAGATCAATTCAATTCAGAAAAGATCAATTAAATCCAGAATCAATAAGTTAATGCCCGAAAAGCTATAGCCATTACCATAACCATTACCATTACCATTACCATTACCATTAATATTACTATTACTATTACCATTACCATTAATATTACTATTACTATTACCATTACCATTAATATTACTATTACTATTACCATTACCATTATCGTTATCATTACCATTACTATTACCATTATCATTACCATTATCATAACCATTACCATTACCATTACCATTACCATTACCATTACCATTACCATTACCATTACCATTACCATAACCATTACCATTACCATTACCATTACCATTACCATTACCATTACCATTACCATTACCATTACCATTACCATTACCATAACCATTACCATTACCATTACCATTACCATTACCATTACCATAACCATTACCATTACCATTACCATTACCATTACCATTACCATTACCATTACCATTACCATTACCATTACCATTACCATTACCATTACCATTACCATTACCATTACCATTACCATTACCAGTACCAGCACCATTACCATTACCGTTGTTTTAATTGAAGCAACAAGTTTGCTACAATTACTGCAACTGAGCTCAGAATTGCTTCCTTTTTTAAAAATGCTTTGCTATTCTCGGCTTGAATATATTTTTACCTCCCTAATCTTTTTTTATCTAGATTGGAGAGGAAATTATGTAAAACTGATGTCTTTTTTCAACTGTCTTTGAAAAAACTCCTTAAAATTAGATAACTCTGGATTTTTCTACACCAGACAACTTTTTACCTCGTGGCATTTAACATTTTTATTTATTGTGTAATTTTTTTTAGTTTACCAGATTTCACTAAAACGGTACAGTTTTAAATATGCGGTATTGTTATGACACAAAAAGAGGTGCAAATATGCGACCAAATAACTATTTTATCAGTTCTTTTCACAGAACAGTATTGTAAAAATAAATTTGTAAAAGCACGTATATGTATTCTGTCAAGTAAGAAACGGAAGTTATTGTTGTGCTTGACATAGCAAATTCGTCGAAAAAAGCCAGATTTGCGGAAAGAAAACTCATGGATTTTGCACCACGCTAACGCACCATCTCACAAAGCTTTCATTGTGAACGAGTTTCAAGCCAAAAAAAATCACAAATACCAATTGATAACCACCGTTTGCACTTGGTTTTGCTGCGACCGACTTTTTTCTCTATCCAAAACTTTAGGAATCACTACGAGACACCGATTTCAGTCGATAGTCGATTTAAAAAACAAACTTAAATACAGATCGCGCTCAAGCTCAGTGTCAGTATAAAGAACAGTTGTGCCAACTTAGCGACAAAAATAATTTAAGATATCACCCATTTTCTTGACAGAATTTAGAGAATAGTGCAAATTTTTTTTATAAAATGTTTTAATGCAGGACTTTATAATAAATGTTTATAAGCACTCTTAAAATATTTAAAAGTGTGCCACACTATGCTTTAGAGACCAAGTGTAGTAGTAAAATACATATATATAGTGTACCTACTCATGTACAAAATCAAACTCCTTTACAACCTTACAATCGCCGCCACTGTCGCAAACTACAATGAATAAAATGTACATCTTTATATAATAACAGCAGAAAAAAAAATTGTGTAAACTAATATGTATATAACTGAGTGAAATACATTTTGAGTTATGTTGAATGCCACTCAGAAAAATGTACTCGAGATTTATTGTGTTATTTTCGGCTGCTGTTGCTTTGGTTGTATTTATTTATGTGGTTGCATGCAATTCGAGTGTGGTTGTTGGTCAACAAAGTGTAAGCCAGGAAGCAGAAATCTACACTTCATGCAGTCGAGTGCCCGTCCATTGTTATAACCGTTCGTTCAATTTCAACGAGGTCCTTCTCGTACCTCATTCAAGCCGCAATTGCCAACGTAAGCTTGTTAAAGTGTCTCCACAATGAAGCAAGTATCAACCAACTGTCCGAGATGCAGCCAAGCGAACTGCATCCAATCAGCACAGACACACACTCAAACATACTCACACACACACACAAACACACTCGCTTACTCCAATGACAATCTCTCAATCTATCCATTTTATTTGATGGCTATTTTTGGTTTTGACTCCACCACCGGACTGAACAAAGTACAAACTCACCACTTAGCTGGACCCATCAATCAAGCATTGTTGGTTCACCGATCCGTTGCCTATCAACATAAGCAGCGAACCATGCGATCCACACTGAGTCCACAAGCGTCCTTCGCATTGCATGCTATTGAGTTGGAGTTGCAATCCCTAAAAATGTTGCAATCCGAATGTGGGTCAAATTGCAATTGATCCCAAGTATACATGGATATTGAGACAGATTTATATGCATGTGCTTCTAAATAGACATTTACACAAAATATACACTTACTCAGAGTCTTCCTTCCTGTATTTTAATAAAAAAAAAACCTTTGCCTGTGTTAAACTTTCTAATATCACCAAACACCCGCACACACAGTCATCGCCGCATCGCACAGTGGGCAGTTGGTAAACAGAAGCCAGAATCTATATATATATATATATCATGATTGGACAAAATCATGAAAAAAATGGAAAAATGGTCCAAAATTTCGGACAAAAATGCCCGTAACTTTTGAACCGTTGGACCAATGTTGGAGATTTTTTTTTGTAAATTGATCAAAATGAGCTCACCTTTCCAACGGGCCTACTGGCGCGTTAAATTAAATTAAACCCGATTGATAGTTTTTGAGTTATGGATGTGAACGTGTAGGTAATATTTCATAAGAACGTCAATTTGGGAAAAAATCTACCAACAAAAAGTAGGGGACTCGATTTTAACGATAGAGGTATGGTTCCTTCGGCAAATTTTCATGGAATAACCCATAGAATACGGAAATCATAGGGAAATTGGTGAATTTTTCACTCCCTACAAATCGACCCGCCCTAATATATATATATGTATATAGAGCCAAGATTTATTTTCATATGATAGTATGTTCGTATTCTAAATATGTATCTTACACCTAAAACACTGTTAAATTTTATGAAATGCAAAATAATGCTTATATGATCGACTTAAATAGCTTGCGCAAATAGTTGGCGAAATTTAAATATATTTTCATGTTTGTGCTTGGGAAATGTGAATTAAATAGCTTAATATAACAAATCGAGCTTAGCAAGTGTCTAACTTAAGAAAGGTTTTAGGCAAAAGTGTCTAAATTTAGGTTTATTTTAAAAGATGTTTTCGAAAAATGTTTATGTAAACAAAAACTTTCATTTGCGTGTTAATTTTAAATCATCAGTATAAGTAAAAACAAATTTTTTTTTCGTAACATATATATTTTAAGAACGTATAGAGATTGCGCTGAAGTTGGTTTGCTTAAAAAAAAGTGTCAATCGGTCCACATCATAGCTTGGCTCCAAATCATCTGAAAAAAATACAATCGAAAATAGACCCTTGAATGTACCAAAATAGAATGAAAATTAAAAAAAAAAATTAAGAAAATTATGAAGCGTATAAAATTTTATACAGGAGAAAGATGTGTAAAATTATAGTAAATGTAAATCGGTCGATTAGTTTGTTTGCAGTAGTGTGGCCCGTTTTAAAAAAGTATGTTTCGAGAAAAAAGAGTTTATAGTTACTCTAGTTATTGCAGTTAACGTTACTCTGGCTCACCAGGTTTTAGGCTCTATAGAATCTGTATAATAAACATGATTTGAAATAGTTTTTACATATTCCTGAATAGTTATACAACAATAATCAGTGTAAAAAAAATCTTTTGCCTAAAACCTCTCTTAAGTCTTAAGATGTCCAAAAAACTTTTCGATTCAAAAGTTTCAGGCCTTGACGGTAAAAACTTTGACAAGGAATTTGATTTGATTTAAAGCCTTAAAGATTTTTCATGCCTCTATTCTTTGGTTTTCATTTCGATTTCCTCAGACTTCCTCAACGTAACAGGCAAAAATCGTTATTCGACCATGTTGAAAATAATTTTCTTTTCAACCTGGAAAAATATGCTAAGGCTTATAGAATAGGATAATGACTAAATATTTGTTTTTGTTTACCTTATTCATTTCATTGAGTGAGAAAAATTTTGCTGTTTCCCACAAAATAGTCATTGCATAATATTCAAAAGATCTTAGCACAACTGAACTGCACTTTCGAAAATTCGAATCATCAGCCGATGTACAAAACGATATTAGTAGAATAGCTATGAGAGTTCTGGCTCAAAAACGCGTGTATTTTCTTATGGGCCTCCAAATTCACAAAATTGTGAGGTGCAGCGCAGTTGGCGTCGTACGATCGGTCAAGTTGGCCGATAGTAGGGTGGCTGAAGCGTGTTGTTGTTGTTGCAAATTGGAGATAAGCATACAAGATGTACGGACGGAGGGATAGCTAGGGGGTATGATTGGTCAAGCTAGCTGAAGTGGGAGATAAGCATGCAATATAGGCAGATGGACGGACGGACGGATAGTTGTTGTTACTATAAATCAAAACCGCAAGTTTAAGATAAGGAAACAGTGCAGAAGTAAAATATTTTTTATTTTTCCCACGCTTGTTTAATATGTTTATGAATTTAAGTCGCTACAAATTTCAGGTTAAAGGTGATAAGCCTTCAGCTTCATAGCAAACATTATAAACAAGGCAAAAACTACATGTTTATGATAAGGGGGTAGTGTAGTTGTTAAGCATTTTAATATATTTAATATGAGTAACCATGACCATACTCAACTATGCTGATATAAGTAAAACAAAACGAGTTGATTTATATATGAATCATTATTGTTCTTTTATTGATTTGCTATATTTAAATAATTCTTATGATTTCCTTTGTTAGAGGAGTGTATTCAATTAAACGATCATGGATTACCAAACAGTAAGCTGACGTTTTGTCTGGAATCGGTTTGTTTGCTTCGGTGTAAAACTCAATTCGTACATCAATAGGTCCTGTTTTAACTGCTTCATTTTGATGTGTTACATCAACAACAATAAGCGGCGCTGTTGCCTTATATTCAGCAACATTGAGCAATGGTTGAGGTTCCCGCATATAATAATAACTTTGTTGAAATTTTGCATACATATCATATAAAGTAGCATACTGTCCCATTTCAAAGCGCGTATTTAAATCATCATAGGGATATGAATCAGAGTTTAAATGAACTTTTAAATTAGTTATATTACAATGGTCGAATGTATTTCCTTCCTCTTTGCTCCTCTCATTTTGTAGGCCAATAATAAGAAATCTAGGTCTTTCATTTTGCTGACTCAGTTTTACATTCCATAAAACCTTTGTACTTTTTTTTTCTGAAATCCTAGGATTTACATGACAGTCCCAACTTCGAAAAGCCATTAAAATAGGGTTTTCATTATTAATTATCTTGTACATTTCCAATTTCGAAAAGTCCGATAGTTGTATGTGAGGCATTTTCCACGTTATATCCAGTATCGTCAATTTTAATTGATCTGCGGCATTAGTAGGATAATATGATCTATCATTAGACGAAGAACGCTGAAGGATAAGCTCATGCTTCGAATTTAATATTATTTTATTGTAATCTTCGGCAAATCCCATCAACATTTTTAGTGTATACCACTAAAGTGGTATATGGCAACTAAAGTGATTTTTTTCCAAAGTTAGACTTTCATCAGGGCACCAACCAGCGTTTTTTAATGCATCACTTTCAGCTTTATTCAATGATACAAAATTTTTCATGGTGGATGAAATTCCAAGATTGCATGTACGATCAACTTCAGAACCATTAATTTCATATCGAATTTCGTCAAACAAATATGACACAAAGTTATTTTTAAATTTCACACCTGTTGTTGCCACATCTTTTCCACCTTCACGTTTTACTATGAAGCCGTGAATGTAAATCATACTCTCACTTGGTAAGACAAAGAGGTCCTGATTTTGAATTGGTATACGAATCTCATCGTTATTGTTGAATGATTTTAAATATGGAGAGTAGCTATGGTAATCCCTCTTTATAATACTCTCATCATATATTGGTTTTTTAAGGACATTTAATATTTCGTTCATGATTAAAGCTGAAATCCCAAGAACTTATAATTTTTATCGCCAATTTGCAACAACAACAACACGCTTCAGCCACCCTACTATCGGCCAACTTGACCGATCGTACGACGCCGACTGCGCTGCACCTCACAATTTTGTGAATTTGGAGGCCCATAAGAAAATACACGCGTTTTTGAGCCAGAACTCTCATAGCTATTCTACTGATATTAAATGACAGTCTTTGTACGACTTTTCCAGTCTAGACATATTTTGCTTTGATCGTTTGAACAGTTTTTCGATTTATTACATTAAAAGTGCAGTTTTGGACGAATATAAATTTGAAGTAAACTTACATTAAGTCAAAGTTTTCCAGTGAATGATGTTATTCCACTACATTTATTTTATTATGAATACAAAATGGGTTATCCCGATTTCGTGTGAATTTTTTTTTTTTGCTACAGAAATTGAGGACCTGAGAAAATTACGAGGAAAGAGGCGTTTGATTCAAAATATGTTCGATAATTCAGCACAAGTTCGATAATTCAACACTTTTTTTAATTACATTTACTTTAGGCACGGATTAAAATGATCGATTTGCATTTTCACAAAATGCAAACTTTGATGATTTTATTTACCAAAACTCGTCATTTTATAAATAGAATCAATGCCTATAGTATTTTATTCGGTAGTTCTTGGAGTTGCTGGTTACAAATCTTAAGTATTTTTTTTTTTTTTGTAATATAAGCTGAATAATACTATAAAAAATCTGCGTAAAGTTCTTACTTGGGATATTCTTTTACTTACTGGATATTTTGGTGTCGATAATCACGAATCTAAAGTACGAATCTGGAAATTTTTACATTTTAGATGGAAAAGTAGTCATGATTTTTCACTTTATAACAAAGCACTAGCTATTTTCATGTCAGCATTATTACAGCCCCATTCTGGCAAAGTAACGATTTTAACCCAATATTTTTAATGCATTTTTTATTTCAAAACTAAAATTGAAATAAAACTTTTAACATTGCATGTTCTAGGAAGGGTAGCACTACCTATAACATGAGCAGCTGAATTATAGCAAACAATGAATGATTCAAATGGATTAGCGAATAAACATTTATAATATTTTTATTATTTTTTCACAGAAAACAGAGATAGAGTCTTCTGAAAGAACATGTCTCACTTTATTTTTTTCATTAATTGTTCGCCTATTGATCTTATAAAACAGTAAGGGAGCACAAAGCCACAAGTGCTCACTTTTTGATCCTATAAAACAGCAAAAGAGCACTCCCTTGTGAGCGATCGCATATCTTTTTACTGGGAAATTAAAACAAACATAAAGATATATTAAAAATACTGGGTAACAGTTGTTACTTTGCCAGAATAGGGATATTAGAGACATAATATTAGATCATTTACTTGACCATTTTGTACTCTAGATAAGCATTGAGTTATGTAGAAGAAAACTTGTATGCATTTCCAAACTGACGTTACGTATGATTTGTACGAAGAAATATTAAAACAAGGAATAAAAAAGTCTAATTTTTTAAAAGGTTTTTTTATATTTGCGTAATTATTGAGTAGCACTATATAAAGTAAAAAAACAATGACAACAATCTACCCTAAGGATTTAAAGATAAGCAAAAATATATGCTGTCGTTACCTTGCAAAAAACAGAAGTGATTTTTGACTTGGATTACAAAATTTGCAAAACTCTCTGAATTGGGCACGACTTGTCGTACACAACTTTTTTAAAGGATTTGAAATAATGTAAGATTACTTTCCAAATGATCAGATTTAAAAACTCTTCTCTGGTTTTTTTATTGGGCTTTTTGTTCTGGCGTGACGTTACTAGCGTTACTTTACTTTATGCCCAGTTTAGGTAAAACAAACGATGCGTCTCTTTCACGAACGCATCGTCCAACAGGCGGCAATCAGCTGTTTTGGCTACATGTATGAAGAATGTCAGACACAAACGAACACAGCTGACTCAGTAACGAACGAAGACGTAACCTCAGTATAAAGTTGGGTCTTTGTAAGCAAAAAAATCCGAACGAGACGTCACAATTTGACGAGAACAAAATTATTATCGTTCTGAAAATGGAAGTTGCTCCTAACAGATTTGGAGCTAGTAGAGCAAAAGCAGATGAAAAATGGAACGCCATCTGCTAAAGTAAACTTCTACGGTCCTCCTCAAAGAAGTGCACACAAGCTTTTTAAGAACAGAAGCTATCACAATCAATTAAAAAATAGTTTCGTTTCTACCAAAAGTCAACAATTCAATAACCAAAACAGCTGATGCAAAAAGTATTGCCACCTATTAAAAAATGCTAGTAATATGTATACAATTTTTAAAATTTTTGTCAGTTTTACGCTAAATGCTTAACTTTTACAATCTGGCAACAATGTTTTTGACAAGTACTGACGTTGGAGTATTTTAAAAACGTAAGCAACGTAATGTTGGACGACGACGCAAGAAAAAATTACAAAGACCCAATTTAGGACGATCACGTCGGAAAACGAACGAGGCTTGTCACGAAGGCTTCGTTTTACCTAAACAGCACCAAAAAAAAAAGCTTCGTACTATGTACAAAACAATTATTATATTCTACAAAGCCCTTTGTTATTTTCAGCCTATGAACGACTTTGTGAATAATACAAATGATCGTTTGTACATTGTACAAAGAAATATTTGTATATTTTACAAACGCATTCGTTTCATATACAAAGATAGGAACAAATATACGAACGCTGCTGCCACCGCTTTGTATATTATCAAACAATTTTCGTTCAGTTCACAAATTTATACATTATAGATTTTTACAAACTAGCGTTTGTAGAATGTACAAAGTTACGAATTCAAAAAATTTTTTTCATGCGGCCAATACTACAAACGTTTGTACTATGTACAAAACATTTGTACATTCTACGAATAGCTTCTGTTTGTATTTCTACAAAGATTTTATTCGTAATTTTATCCTAAATATTTTTTGGGTGAGGGCATTAATGTCCATTGTAGACCAAATGGTCAATTAAGTAATTATGCAGTAAATTTATAATGTAATTTAGTATGTAATATAAAAAAAAAATCAATATTATTTTTTATTCTTGCCTCAACCATTTTTTTATTATCTTTAGCCAATACCTTCCATTTTTACTAAAACAAAAATATTTACGAAACATTTATGAAAAAGAAAAAATAAATCATCAATGATCCCCACCCATGGTTACGCGCATACCTAATTTGTCGTGGCTATCGCAAATTGTGTCGGTATTTCTGGCAACCGTTGAGCCCGTCAAGGGTGAACCTTTTCTCATCACAAATGTGTCATGGTAGAAGCCTGAGTTGAGAGAAGGGCGATTTATAGCTGACGTTGGCATTTTCATCCAAAATTTGTTAGATTCTGCTTCTGGTAACCCTTAGATCCAAATGTGCAGCAATTTCACCACAACTCATCCCTTTCTCCACAGCAAAACGTCGAATTCGTCTTTTGTGCCGTTGGTCAATCACGTATTTTCTTTCCCTACGCTTGATAATATCATAGTTGCCATTGTCTTTTAAAAAATTTGTTATGGTGTTACGGTGACGATATGTCCTAGCAGCTACAGCACCAACTTTTATACCGGCTTCAATTAAGCCTCTTATAAAGGGTGTCCCAACAAAAGCGCAATTTTTAAATTTTAAATAAAACACAGATATTTAAAAAAAAAATCGTGACACTTTATTATATCGTAAAGTAGACAGAATGAGGTTATGTATGGAACAATATATTGTGCAGATGGCCGCCGCGGCTTTGCTGGCATACACGCGATCTTTTAATGAAATTTTCAATGACCGTTTTGCATAAATGCTGCGGTATTTCATTAATGCAGCGTCCAATTTCCTCTTTTAAGGCTTGAGTCGTCGTTGGCTTATTCGCGTAAACCATCGACTTCAAAAAACCCCAAAGAAAAAATCTAATGGTGTTAAATCGCACGATCTAGGCGGCCAATTCTGATCTCCAAAACGCGAAATAACACGACCGGGAAATGACTGATGCAGCAATTGAATTGTTTCTCTGGCTGTATGACATGTGGCGCCGTCTTGTTGGAACCACATGCCCTCCACATTCATTTCTTCAATTCTAGGCAAGAAAAAACTGGTTATCATTTCACGATACCGAACACCATTGACTGTTTGCGCTTGACCTGCCTCATTTTCATAAAAAAAAGGTCCAATGATTCCTCTAGCCCAAAAACCACACCACACAGTGACACGTTGATGATGAATTTGCTTCTCGTGAATCACTCGAGGATTTTCCTCACCCCAAATGCGACAATTCTGCCTATTGACGAAGCCATCAAGATGGAAATGGACCTCGTGACTGAAGATGATTTTAGCGGCAAAATCAGCATTTTCATGTTGTCTCTCCAATACCCAATTAATGAACTCCCTTCGCTGTCCATGTCAGCTGGCCATGTCAGCTGGCTTCAGTTCCTGAGTCAATTGAACTTTGTATGCATGAAGATGCAAATCTTTCGTCAAAATTCGCTGCATAGTGGATTTGGAGACATCAATTTGCTGAGCTCGGTGTCGAATTGAGGTGGTCGAAGGCGCGTTGTTGTCTTAACATCACTAACAGATCCAGTTTCGGCAAATTTATCCATTAATCTCTTTACAATTGACTCTTTTGGAGCATTATTGTGACCCCAAATTGATCGCAATTTGCGAACTGTAGCCGCAAAACTTTCACCATTTTGGTAAAACAATTTCACAATGAGAATGCGTTGTTCATTCGTGTAGCGCTCCATTTTTACTAATCTCGTACCTTCTACTAGCAAACAATAACAATTATTCAAATGTCAAACAATGACACTTCGAATGGCGCCAAATTTAAAAATTGCGTTCTTGTTGGGACACCCTTTATTTCAACGATCTTCTTCAGATAAAGTGAGTCCACGTGACATTTTTATTTGAAAAATAAAATAACTCTAAAATGTGCTCATATTTTGTTCCAAAAATGTTTAACCGTTCTATTTATGCTTTTTCTTACTAAGTTTATTAGTAAAATTTCGTAATTTTTACGTTAAAACACAAAAAAAAACAATTGAGCACATACAAATATTTTCTATTGCACACGCGAGATTTCGCACTATTTTCGATTAATTAAACTACGAATACGAGAAAAAGAAGAATTCTCTGATCGACTAATAAACTCTATCCTTTAAAAAATTTTTGGCAAACTCAAAAAATTGTATTGTTATAAACAAGGGAGAAAAAATAAAAAATATTTGTGCATTTATAAATATTTTACTGGTAAATATTTAATCATGGTAAAAAAATGTATGTTTAAATTTCTTAATCAATAAAATTAAAATGTTTCTCTAAAATAATATCATAAAATAATAGGTTTTTAATAAGTGTTAATTTTTTGGTCACGGTAGACTTTTCTTTGTGGATCTTAGGACTCTAGAGTCTTTATAAGTGGCCGCGAAATCTTCTGAGTAATTGCTTTGAAAAAATTTTATTGGAAGGAATAAAGTTCTTATGTACAGCAAAGGAATCTGTAGTAATATCGCCCCTCCATCTTCTATACGCCATATTGGATTTTGAGGAATGTCAAATGTGACTTGGAATTCAGAAAAAGCTACTAAGATTTAGTACAATTTTATGAAAAAAGCGAAATAACATGATTTCAAAATTTCATATTTCGGTGACAATTTCAGCAATTATCTTAATTTTTTTTCTTATCTTTCAGAGAATATTACCGGGAAAATTGCATAAAAAACGCATTTATGTGCATTCATAGGCGGTCGAAACTGTGGTACAAAGAAAACAAAGATTTGCAATATTTTGGCACTCCGGCTAAGGTTAAAGAAAAATAAAGGTATTTTGCACTGATAGGATAACCGTAAATTTTCCGTCAAGAGGGCAAGTTTTACACAATACATTTGCCTGATTTTTATTAGAATTCACTCCAAAATAATATTTTTTATCGTCTTCTAGCAGTCATCAATTCCCACAAATTCAGTGATGTTCGGAAATTAATCAAACTTTTAGACCACTGTGCGTATGCTACAGGAGACGGACGTGTATATCTTTCCGATCCAATAAAATTTTCCTTCCGTTTCGCAACTCGACTGTCTGTTTTTTACAACATTGTTAAATAAAGCCTTAAACGTATAGGTGTGTGTGTGTGTGTGTGTGTGTGTGTGTGTGTGTGTGTGTGTGTGTGTGTGTGTGTGTGTGTGTGTGTGTGTGTGTGTGTGTGTGTGTGTGTGTGTGTGTGTGTGTGTGTGTGTGTGTGTGTGTGTGTGTGTTGGAACTAGTGTGTTCATAGCTTATTCTAAGTTTTAAAATATTCTTTATACTACATCTGTTTGTGTATATCTAAATAAATTACGCTTTTCCATACTGTTTGTACTTATGTCTTGATTTGCGGACTCTAGCCAAAACAGTGCGAATAATACTATCGTATGTGTGCGTGTGGTGCAATTTTCCATCTGTTGGTTCTTATATCTTCTGCTTAGTCCTTAGAAACTATTTAATTGCACATTTATTACATTTTATTTCATATCGATATTCGTTCACAACGACAGTTCAAAATATGAATATCCTCTATAGTAGTAGTAGTAGACATGCCATAAAAGCATACTTAAATTTGTGAGCTATTTTAAGAGCTTTGCAAAGGATTTTGTTCAAGCTTTACCAGAGGCATTAATGAAATGAATACCCACTCCATCGAATGCGTGCGTGCGATTGTCTTGTACAGTTGTTGTGCCTTGTTTTTTTAATCTGCATTAAATTGAGTGCCAGGCAAATACATCAGAAATGCAAAGCTTGTTTTATAGTATTAGTGTGACTTACTATGGTGTGAGAATGCGTTTTAGAGATAAACTGCAAATTGTGTTTGTTTTAGCACCTGCAGCAGCATTTAAACGAATTCCGCAAAACAAATAAATACACTTTGCTGATGTTCAAACACAAATACAAATGCATGCGGTTGCACTAATACGAATGCATTGCTTTCTAATGCAAAAGCTTTGTTTTTAGTTGCATGTGTTGCAATAATATTCACTGTTTTTTTTTTCAGAACTTAAAATAAATTTATATGCAAATTTATTTGAACACAAATGTTGACTTTTTGAGTTTTGATTTGATTAAAAATATTTATTTGTTTCATCAATGTCATGCGTGGTAGTGATTTAAAAACGTAGAGAAACTTAATCAATTCATAGATTTCAGAAATTGTTTTGCACGTTCATGCATAAGTACAAATTTGTAAAGGGGTTTAGCAAAAAAATAATTACTGAGCTAACTAGAGATAGATTTTTAAATACTTTTGTATACACACGGAGAGAATTCAGTGCAGATATTATTCCCTATGCTCAAAGTTTATGTGCTAATAGCACACATTTATCGACTATGAGCAACTGATCATAAAAAAGCATTTGCGCTCATAAATGCTGAGCAAGAGAAAATCATTATATATAAGCAACTTGTATAAGATGTATTACCAAAGTGTTCATAATGTATGAATAACTGGCGTAAGATGTGTTTCTAAAGTGTTCTTATATCATGCCCAATTGAAATTGAATTGAATATACCTTTTTAGGAAAAATTAACAACGTTTGTTATTTTATTAAACCTTAATAAATTCACAATAATTCACTTTATTAATAACTATATTTATATTTCTACAGTTAACACAGGCTGCAGCCAAAATTCACATATAATCCTATCTTTACTGCTTCATACATATAATACAAATTTCTTAATAAAAATATCCTTAGTATATGCACTAGTGCTTACTCTATTAATAAATTTATTTATTTGTTTACACTTAAACCTGGATGCAGCTAAAGTTGTAGTATTTTTCTTTTTTGTACTGCTTTATTTTCTAACAAAACTTCTAAATTGTTTTCTTTGTTTTATTCGTTATAAGCACTTTAAAACAATTTATGATCAACGCTTAAAAATTGTAAACGCTTTTAAGAGTAATTTGTTAATAGTACATGCAATTTCGTTGATCATAGAATTATGGAAATTAAAAATTTATCATAATATATGATCAGTGTCTTATACATGTTTTATGCAGAATTATAGCAAAAATTGTGAAATTTTGAGCATAGTACATAAAACACGATCAAAACTTATGTATGGTTAAAAAAAAAACATATTTTGTATCTTATGAACAGCTTGATCATAACTTGTGCGCAAAGAATTTTCTCCGTGTACTTAAGTCCTATTTTATTTTTCAAATACCATAAGGAAACTATTTAAGAAAATCTAAGTACTCAAGAGTCTGAAAAAGTTTTTTTGTAACGTTATAAATCGCTATTATTTTTAGGTCATAAAGGCTACAGACAAAATCATATATGTTTATATATATATAACAGATATGATTAATATAAATTGTTAATATTATTTTTTTATCTATTAAAAAAAATTGAAAATAATTCGTCTCAAGGATGTAATCAGGTGTTCGAGATTCAAAAAATCGATTTTTTTATGTTTTTCGAAAGTACAATATATTGGGAGTATACTGTAAAAACTTCAGACAAAATTTAAAAATATTACTATGATCTTATAGTACATAGTACCACGTTTATCTTCTGACTATAACTATGAATAAATATTAAATACAGTAAAATGTATTATGTGTAAGATTTTTATTAAATAGACAAAAAATATTGAATAGCTTGAGAAAAACAATTTTAGATGAGAATTTTTTCTTGTTTCATACGTTTTAGAGAGTAATTTTTAGTAGTTATGTTTTAGTTTTTTGAACAAATTTTTTTTTTCATATAAAATTTTAAATAACTTTTGACAAAATTAAAACTTAACTAAATGTTTTATAAAAAACACATAACTTCAATTATCAAGGACGAAAATTCCTTTTTTTAATATTTAATGTAAATTTTTTATAAGAAATAAATTCTTATAGAACATTTTTCTAAATATTTGATATGAGTTACAGTCATCTTTAATAACTTTGTTGATCTGCATTTATTTTTTATTAAAAAAATCAGTTCTCACTGGACAAAACCTTAATAATCCATTTAGAATATTTGTCTAACAAGTATTTTTACATTACATTTACATGTTAAGAAAATAAGACAACTGTTGTAAAGAAACTTTCATATTTCTTTACTTTATAGTAAAAAAGGAAGAGACTAAAAATTTTAAATAGATAATTAATTGTGATCTATTCTTTGAATTTTTACATGATTTTAATTGTAAGCTTTTTAGATCAAATAAGTTTGAAGAAGGCAACAACAACAGCAAAACAACAACAACAGCTCTGGATAAAATCTGCGTATATTCCATAACGCACGTTCACGAATATTTGGACGTATTTAACGACTAAATTCTAAGAAAAATTTTAAATAAAATTTTAAGATAAAAACAAATTCAGTCAATACTTTAAAGTTAGATTATATCCCAGTAGGGGATGTAATCATTACTGAACAAGGTTTATAATGATTACTCTGTAACGAGAGGTAGTTCCCTGCTGGATTACAACACTCAGAAATAAGGCATTATTTTAACATGGGCTTTTCATAGGCGGTAATGTGTGGTGCTTACATTCAGCATTATTTATAAGTCAGAGGTGAACTAATTACATCCAGTGTTACCAATAAGTCAGAGTATTACTAGCTACAGAGGTCAACACTTTCAAACCTACATTACCCATAAGTCATAGAGGCCAACTACTTTCCTCCAGTATTACCTTTAAGTCGGTGTCTAATAAATTACCTACCGTTTTACCTTTAACCCTCCATTACCAACGCTATTCGGAGTAACTTCGTAACTAACCTAGGTGTAATCCACCCATAAATTTTAATTTATGAATTTGTAAAAAAGAATGCTAAAACAGTAAATCGGTTCTGCTTTTATTAATTTCGTATATTTTATGATTCTACGAAACATAAAATTCGTCCACTTTAATTAATATTTCATTTTTATAAAAATATATCAAAATAATATTAATTATAGAACTAAAAAAAATATCATAATGGTTTGGATAATTTCACATTCCGAGGTGAAATTGTTTGCCACGTTCCTCGAGAGGGCCAAACAGAAAAGCTAAAAAATGTATTAAAAAAATTATCTATATAATTTTTTTTTTGCAATGAAAACTTTTTAATATAATGACTTATAATTTTCTTCGTTATAATTGAAACATTTGCCTCTCATGGCACAGTAGTGCAAGAATCGTAAGTAAGCGCCTAGCACAAAAAAAATGTCAATTATGCAAAATTCAGTCACATAGTCAAAAAAAAAACTATCAAAGGTATTCTTGGTCAAAGAATTATACAATTTCACATTTGTTTCGCCAAATCGTCAGATACTTAGAAGAATATGCTGAAATCAAAATTAAATGGAAGTTATATGTTTATCTATCTAGAAATGCATTTCTGTTTTTATCTGAGCATTGCCATGCACTTAGATACACGCATAATTACTTACATAGATACAGTGCATAATTAGATACACGCAAATATCATTAAACAGAATTCTATGTCACACTTGTTAAGCCATGGCTAATTGGTCCATTACAAAAGTAATTGAATGATGCAATAATTGCAAATTATGACAAAAACCCTGTTCCCATGTTTAAATTTTTTGTCAAATTTCTAGTCAAATACAAAAGAACAATATTGAATGTTCCGTTAAAATTTTAACAAGAAATTCGATCATTTGCACTGGACTAAATCTACATTCACAGTATTGAGAAACATGAGCTGAGATCTTGCAAGCACAAACACATCCGCATTCTTAAAATTTGTTTCTATTGATTTACTAAACCTGATGAAATCGTTCAAACTCTTTAAGTTGAGCAAAGGTTTAAGTTTTTAATTTGAATTTCTGTGTTGCTCAGGAAAGGTTTTTTTATTTAACTTTAGAAACAAATCACACGTTTACAGTAAATAATATAACATGATTACTAACGTGGGTGTAGACCACCCGAAATTCTTTTTCCTTCATTACTAACGTGGGTGTAAAACATCCAGACACTTTTTGAAATGAGTAATTTTTATAATTTAGTTAAAAAAAACGTACTAAATTTTGTTTTTAAATACAGCAAAATATATAGAAAGAGATTACATTTGATATAATATTCGCACCATTAACCTATCAATTAATTTTTTTCATATTTCGGTAAGTAACGGAGGGTTAAACATGAGTGCAACTCAATACCTCCAGGATTACTTATAAGTCAATTAGTAACCAAAAAGAGTACTCGTGGCTTTTTTTTAAATTAAATTAATTTTAAGTACTTGAAAACTCCATTCCATTTTGAGCACTAAACATCTAGAAGTGAAACTTTACGGCCCTTTATGCATCGATCCCAGTTTCAATACAGCAAGAATTTAATGCCTATTTCTCTTCATTCTCTTCTGTTGTTGTTTGATAACTCAGTAGGCGTAGCTTGTCAACACATATTTTTTATTATTTTATTCGTTGTAACAAAAACAAAATTATTGTTGTTGTTGAATTATCAAGTATTATAGCTTAGGTTATTTATTTTCAAATCGTAAGCAATGACTTATGATTTTGAGTTGATCGTGGCTATTCGGCTTGATCCACTATTGTTGTTACGAGCTATTTTCTTTGACATTATTTATTTAGAAAATGTAAACGAAGACGTTATGACATGTACTTACAAGGTAATTGGTTACTGAGCTAGTTATGGCAATAATGACTTCTCATTTCCTCACTGGGATTTTGATTATCGAAGAGCATTCACAAAAAGGCTAAATTCCAGTGACTTTGAGGAAATGAATGCATTCCTTACTACCTATTAAGAATTAAAGCTACATTATAACTTACAACAAACAAGTAACAAACAGTTGTAACAAATTAAGCTGAAAACAACTGAATGAAAAAAAATAATTGCACTCACGTATTTAGCTGAAACAAAATATTCCAAAAATTAATTTCTTTATCTACTGATAAAAAAACTAAAACTAACTTTTGTTGGACTAAGCCAGCAAACAAAATAATGATGCTTATAGTTTTGAGAACTATCGCAGTGTAACATTGCATGTTAATCTTAAAAAGGTAATATTTAAAATCCTGCATTGAAGTTATTTCTAAATCTTCAAAAAATCAAGAATTATGTGATGTCTTTTATTGGAAAAAAGTCTGATCTCATTAATATTTTTCATATAAAATATTTTTTAAAAACGATACACAAGCATTTTTGTGTAGAAGTCCAAGTCCAAGTTTTTACTAAATTTGTCGGAACTTATATTTTAATTTTTAATTCGCCGCAGTTACAAATTTTTAGTTCTGGAAAAAATTTTTCAACTAAAAAAGAAAAAAGGATATAAGGTAAAAGGGTTGCTTTATAGGAATTAATTGTTTATTAATTAGTAATAATATGATAACTAAATCGAC
The DNA here is from genome assembly GCA_963920525.1 of Dichetophora obliterata. NCBI lineage: Eukaryota > Metazoa > Arthropoda > Insecta > Diptera > Sciomyzidae > Dichetophora > Dichetophora obliterata. Next base: position 78,184,197 of record OY986439.1, on the reverse strand, counting down.
AAGACGGATTGAGTATGAAACGTTTTTGCTCAAAAATGCATTTTAATGTAGAAAATCGATTGACGTTATATTCAAGTCACGTTCTATCTTTCTTGGAAACGAAATTCGCACAAGATTATTTCTTTTGAATTCTGACGTTCATACAAAAATATTAATTTTTTGTACTTCTGCGCAAATTTCACTATTAACCCATTTCGGCACGGTACCCGAACCCGTTGAATTTTTTTTTTAAAATTTTGGAACCTAGTCTAATCAAGAAAAATCAATTAAATTTTTCTTCTCTATCTGTAATTGTTTTCTAGTAACGGTTGGGATAGTTTCATACCCATTGGTACTCTAGATATACATATTTGGTCAAAAACTAGTTTTTGTTGAAAATAAGTTTATTTGAAAAATATAATGAGTTTTCATTGCACATATGCATTATAAGTTATTTATGTTACTTATGAATACTTAAAAATTGTTAAAACTTGAAAAATTCTGACGGAACCAGCATTTAAAATTATGTTCGTTTTAAATGTGTGACAAAAAAAATTCCTACAAAAAAAAAGTCATCGATCATCCAGAATGCATCGAAAAGGAGCTTTATTTAAAATTTATGGGAAAATGAATTTTCTTAATTGGGGCTTTTTCGGGAATTTTTTTGGGGATTTTTCGGGAATTTTTTTAAGTATTCTTCTTGTTTGGCTAGAGAACAGTTCGAATTGGTATGAATCATCGAAATCAGTCCAGCTGCTCTTGAGTTATAAGCGTAGTAACTAACGGCACTCTCTTTTACATATATATAGAATAGTAGCTATAACCTGGCGCGTTGTTGCCACGCCCCCATTTCCAAATACACATCAAATGGTATCAGTGAAACGGCATGTTTAAATTGTGGTCGATTACTGAATTCCAAAGCTGTGCGACCAATAACTCCAAAGCTATTCGACAAATCATAAAGTAAATTAATCATAAAAGCCATAACTTTTGATTGGAAAAGGTATTGGATTAATTTTTTCGCATAAATTACTTTGGAGGCTTAAATTTTGGTAAAAAATATAAAGACAACATTTTGGAAATAAAAAATTTCGCGAAAAAAAATCAATGTTGTTTTGATGACAAAAACAGTAATATAATTTTTGCGCTTAGATGGAAGAATTTTTGCAAATAAATGCTGTGTCATATGAAAGGTAGCCAGATGTGCAATTTTTAATTGATTTAATTTTTACAATAGGGCTATTCCCAGTTACGGGCAAATAGCTTTGCAAATGTATGCCCTACCAAATATTTGCCATCAACTGTGAGCACACTTTTTAGAACACTGTTGCAAACAAAACTCACAGCTGTTTTGGAGGAAAAAAAAAACAACACGAACAGTATTTGTGGTGTTTTTCATTACTATTTATCAAAGTGCATTATTTATCACAGTCAGTTCCATATCAGAGTCTGTTAATTTTGTTTTATTAGCGGCGTTTGGTTAAAATGTGACAGCTGATTGATTGGCAAACAAGTTTTGCCCATGCTCGACTGTTTGCAATGCGATTTTAGTGTTGCAAATTTGACACAGTCGGGCAAATGCAAATCTGTACATTTTGTTGTTGTGTTGAAAATATTTGCCATCATATTTTGCAAATGCCACGATGCCACGCTATTTGCCCGTAATCGGGAATAGCCCTAATAAAAACAAATTGTTGAGTTTTTTGATTTGCTCGACGTTTTCTCATTGTTAACTGAGGCGTTTCATTTGCCGCCTGTCTTTTTTCTTGTGTTTGTGATGCACGAAGTCGTGCCATACTAACACGGCGCGGTTCTCAACTGATTGGCGATATTCCGAACTCTGATTGCATTACGGGTTCGATGCGAAAGATTAGATTTTCTGGGGCGCTATCACTGGGGCGCTAACACTGAAAAATTAATGTCATGAAAGCAATTATGCAATTATCGATACATACATGTACACATGATCAATCGGAATAAAATGAACAGTGAATTCGTAATAATTTTCAAAGTAATGCACCTAAAAATTAAATGCACAATTCGAAATTGACGCTTTGATTGATTGTTGATGCGCACGTAATCACAAAGAACATAACCATTCACAATATGCACTTAATGAAACTCAACTCACCTCTATGAAATCACTTTTAGCTGGTAGTTTTTACAAAAATTCGTTTCAAAAGAATCTTTTAAATCAAATGAATTTCAATTACTGTCGAAAGCTGGTAAAAATCTGTTAAAACATGAAAAAATCTGACGGAACCAGCATTTAAAATTATGTTATTTTTTAATGTGTGACAAAAAAAAAACGTCATCGATCATCCAGAATGCATTTTTAAGTAGCTCCATACAAAATAAATGGGAAAATGAATTTTCTTCAAAATTTTTTTTCGGGAATTTTACGGTATTCTTCTTGTTTGGCCGACGATCAGTTCGAATTGATATGAATCATCGAAATCGGTCCAGCGTTTATGAGCTATAAGCGTAGTAACTAACGCCACTTTGTTTTATATATAGATAGTAAGAAATTACAAATTTTTTGTTATTTTTATTTTTATAATATTTTTTCGAAACATTTTGGGTGCAAGATTATATTGCACTCCTTGCAAATTAATGGAGTTTTGGATAAACAAAATATGCATATGCTAGGTGGAGTACCATACGTGCGCTTGCCAAAAGAATGCTTTGATTCGATCTGATCGTTCTATTACATTGTATTCTGTGATCATGCACTGAACACTAATGATTAAATGTTATTTTTGTGTTCGATCGTAACTTCTGGCCGTAGCAAGTGCTTCCACTAATTCGCTCAAACAGTTGCTTGAAGTTACCAACAATTTTTTTTAAGCAGTAGTAACAATCGGTTAAGCGGGATACATTTGTTACTGTTTTGGTTTTTGTTTAAAACCACGAGCAAAATCCAAAACGTTTTTCGTTTCGATATTTTTCCTCTGCACGCTAATAGTAGTGCTTGTTTTTGAATCGAAGAGCCACACACACAGTAGAGGGATATAGAGTTTGCGGAGTTCTGGCTTTTGTAGCGCTACGTATAACGTACGGTTTTTTTTTCATTCCCTGATTTAAAATATTATTTATGTATCAACAAATAACTTTTATTGAGTTTCATAGAAAACCGTATTTTAGTACAGCGGTTAGAAAAATACCCGTCTGGGCCAAAATGGGTTAAACACGATTGACCAGGACTTGAGCATAGTGGAGAAAATTTTTTTTTACATTGAAATAAATTTTTGAGAAAAATTTCAGGATGAAAACTTTTCATCTTCAATCTTTTATGTCGATTTAATGATAAGAATCTTATAAATTGTTAATAAAGAGCACTTTACAGTTCAAGGAAAATTGATTTTAATTCTGTGAAATATAAAAAATTGTTAAGAAAAATTTTACCATAAAAACAACGTAAAATCAAACGATTAACCTTAGTAAAAAATTGAGCAGTTTTAAATTATCTTGTCATTAGGTTTTATATTATACATGCACTCAAAAAAAAAATTTCCAGAAAATCTAGATAAATAGCACCCACTCGTTAGAAAATCGGGCTTCATTAAGCGCCATGGCCATTTTCTAAAAATGAAGTATGTTTTTTTCGTTAAATTGACACCAGAAGTTTAAAAGAGTTTAGGAAAATTATCCAATCATTTACGAACTATTTCGCAAAATTGAAGGAACTTTGCACAATTGTGTTGAAATCTTATCACATTTTATTAAGTTTTCCTACCGTTTATTTATCATCAGCTATAACTACGAGAAACATTTTCTCTGAAAATCAGAAATTTCCTACCACGAATTTCTTTAAAAATTTTGAAATTTTTGCAAAAAAAAAGCCTTTTTAAGAATTTAAACAGCATCTTGTGAGAGTTGCATTTTTTTATACTGACGAACAACTGCAAACATTAATTTTATCATTATTATTAACATTAAATTAAATTGAAAAATTACCATTATCCGGAGACTTGAACCTTGGCCGCTTGAGTGCAAGTGCATGGGCTTATCCATTCGACAATGGCAGTTATTAAACAATCCTTGCTTAATTTGCTTCATTAAGATTCGTTCGCTTTGTAAATAATTTTAAAGCATTTTTTTCTAGAAATATAAGAAAATCTTTCTTAATATTAGTCATTTGTGGTGCACAAAAAAAAAGAAAAACTTTCATGTATTTCTATGAAATATCCAAGTATTGCAACTTATATTTCTCCAAATTTAAAAAATCATGCAGTAGAATGTTGCAAGCGGACTTGATATAAATACAGTTTTTCTTCAAACTATTTTTGCTTGCATACAATTTAGTGTACAATTGTTCTAATATTTAAGTAAAAACTTGTCTTCAAAACTAAGAAGCAACGTTGCAACGACATTAAGACGTGAGGTCATTAAATCATGTAAAAATCCTCTACTTTGAGGAGAAACTTCTATAGATAATAGAAAAACCCATACCTATGAGTTGAAGCCACAGTTTCTTAATTTACGGGAAGACGATTTTCTTGAAAGTGTATACATTATAAAATTGAATATTGATATCAATTGTTTTTGTATTAATGTACGTATTATTTTTTATTATTTATTTTAAAATATATTATTTAGTTATTTATTTCCATTTTAAATCATTTGCGACTAATTACAGTTTTAAGGTTTGAAACTTTTACTGCCATTTTCAAAGTTCCCGTTTGAGTTAAATATTTGCAACAAAGAGCTTAGGCTACCTTTACTCCAGAGAAAAACAAAATTTTATTTTCATTAATTTCTGGAGAGTCTGATAAAATTCAATTTGCATTCCGATGTTAACAATTTCCTATGCATATCATTAAATGAAATCAAAAAAGCTGTAAGTTATTACAAAAAACTTTCTAAATTTTTCAAGCACTTGCACTTTTGTTAATAAAAACGTCGTTTTTTTGAAAAAAGGAGTGTTAAATTTTGATATATACAATGCTATGTTGTTTCAAAGTTAAGATATATACAATGCTATGTTGTTTCAAAAAAATATATATGGGTATTTCCAAACTGGCGTTACGGACAATTTGTACGAAGAAATAAAAAAAATAGAATGAAAAAGTCAAATTTTTTAAATGTATTTTTTTATTTTCGTAGTAATTAAGTAGCACTATATTAAGTAAAACAATGTCAAAAATTTAACCCAACGATTTAATTTACCATAACATGGATTAAAAAATTTGCAAAACTCTCTGAATTTGGCAAGACTATACAATTATACAATACAATTGTATACAATTTTTTTAAGAGGGTTTAAACCAACAACATAAGTTCATTTTCCAAGTGATCAAATTTAACAATCTTCTCTGGTTTTTTTTTATCAGGTTTTTAATCTGGCGTTATTTTACTTAAATTTCCACTGTACTTCAATTGGGTAATTAATTAAATAGGTAGTTAACTATGTAATTTATTAATTGAAAACAAATTTGACATATTGTCCTCTCCTTGCCTCAACCATTTTTTCATTATCTTTAGCCAATGCCTTCCATTTTTACAAAAACAAAAAGCTAACGAAGCATGTATTAAGCATTTACGAAAAAGAAAAACTGCATTTGTGAAACAGTGCAAACGATTTGATCTTCAAGGTAAATAAATTTATGTATAAACTGCTTAAATTAAAAAAATCAGAATGTTTCTTTTAGGTAATATCTAATGTATAAAATCACATCCAAACTCGTATAGAATTGCCCACAGGTGCTTATCAAGGTGTCTATCCATAACAGAGTCCACCTAATTTGGGTACCAGGCTTATGTTCTCAAGAAGCTTTACATGGCAATTTTTACTCTCTGAGTTTTGCCATTGTCTGCAGAGAGGTGACGACCGAACAGAAAAATTAATTCAATTGAAAAACTTTCTGTCTGAGCTGGACTTGAACCCGGGCTACCGAGGTTCTTCAGCTTAAGGGCCACGCACTGTACCCACTAGGCTACGGCCGGCAATTGTGGCTATTTAGGAAACGAAATTACGGACGAAATAGCCAGGAAAAGAGCTATAAGTTCCTTCATAGGCCCAGAACCAGGGCTACCATGGGGCACTATGCACCATAACATTAATATGTTGCTTAACAGAGTGGCACTTCATTACTGGAGAGAAGCTGAAGGTAACAGATAGGCAAAAGCATTCATGCCAACCATTTCGCTCAAAAGAACGAAACGATTCCTTACTTTAGGTCTAACATCTACCAGACACAGGTTACTTGTCACAGGTTTCTTTTCTGGATATTGCAAGGCAAATAAGCACTTATTAATTATGAGTAATGTAATGCTATTTACTACGATTATTGGTACTAATTTTGTAAATATGATATACAACCGGTGTAGTGTGGTTGACACGCGCTTGTACACATTAGAAAATCTAATATAATTTTAAAGATGGTGTGCAAATCCTTTTCGTATCATGTCCAAAATATTTAAAAATTGTATTTAATTTTTTTGTCATGTAATACATTTCAGTAATTTTTCGTAAAGCAAATATTTTTAATAGTTTAATAAATTAAATAATGTGAGGCCTTTGTCCTTAAATGAAAATGGATTAATTACAATCGAGCTCCAAGATTGCAACTTTTAAAATTAGAATACAAAAATTTCCTTATATTAAACAATATTTTTTTTTGTTGAAAAACTGAAAAAAACTAAATTTTTAGGCCGTTTTAAGCTTTGGAAGCCTTTAACTCCTAAACCAATTTCGAGTGGACTAAAATTTTATCGTTCGAAAAAATTAAAAATGTGAGTTGTTTCTGTTCTTAAAATGTTCCCCGCATGCTAAGGGAGATATTTTCCACTGGATCTCACACCGTATTGACACCAATCTACTTATTTCTTTTTCTATCATGAATCAGTTCTAGTAGCTTGCAAGTACCTATATTCGAGTAAGAAAATATACCTATTCTCTGAATAATTTAAAAAATTTATTTGTGTTAATACAAAACGTATGAATAAATAAATAAAGAGGTGCATGTATAACGTGAATTTTAAGAAGTATAAAATGATTGTTTGAAATCTAGTCTCCTATTTACGTTTATGTTATAAACTTAAACTTTTGATTATAACGTATTCTAATGTAAAATCGTTTGCTTAATATGATATAAGGTTTTTTAAAAAATTAGTCCTTGATCCAAAATTTGCCTCTTTATTTAATTTTTTTTTTCGCTTTTGAATTAGAAGTTTTGCTCTGGCCTAAAATTTAAATGCTGTAGAATTGTTTGTCATTTTATTAAATTTAGGAAAAATTAAAAAAAATCCAAATAAAAATAAGCCTTACTGAACTTAATTTTTTATTAAATTTATTTACTTTGCCTTCTGCTTGTTTACAATGACTTTAAAACATAAATTTGCTTATCGCCAAAGTTTATATCCGTTATTGAATTAAATGCACCTTGCTTTCTGTTGCTACGAAGAATATCTTCGACTAATAAGGGATATCATTATTCCTTAACATTCGTCAATTTCTCGTAAGAATAACTACGTAATTTGTTTCATTACATTCGTAGTATATACTAAAAAATTTATTCGCAGGTTGACCGTACGCATTATTCGTAAAAGGTACAAAGTTTTAGTTGAGTTTAAAAATTTTACAACTGAAATCGTTCAGACTGGTTTGTCGAAGAATTACCAAATATAAGGAAATGTGTGATTTCAAGGTAGCCGTAGCCTACTGGAAGAGTACGTGCCCCATAAGCTAAAGAAACGCGGTTCAAATCCTAGCTGAACAGAAAATTTTTTTCGTGACTAGGTATTACGATCATTCGTAAATGTAAAGTACAATATAAATTTGTTTTTGTACGAATACGAATAACATATTAGAAATGTGTATCAAACTACGTTCATTCTACGAATTCTATTCGTGTGTGAAAATTACGAATAAATTCGTAGAAAAAATTTTTTAATTTAAAAATACGTATTGAAAAGTTTTTGTGAAACAAAGGTAAATGAAATGGTATCGTAACTTGTTAGGCCGTGTTCATATTACTCTTTTTTGTCACGATTTCGATACTGCTCTCAATTTGTTTTTCCCAATCGCAGCTGAGAAATACTGAATATTAAATAAATACATGTATTTTAATACATACAAAATTCAGTATTTTTCAGCAGCGTTTGCAAAAAAAAAGTGAGAGCAATCTCGACATACACTCGAAATAATACGGCCTTACAGCAACGGGTGCAACATACTATTTGAAAATTAATGGTTTAGCTCAATTATTTATAAATTAACAAAAAAAAAAGTATTTTTGTGTTCTTTTGTTTTTTGTATGACATATCGTCACATGAAATAAAAAAAGCCATAAGTTACAAAAAATTCAAAATCGACTTTTTGATTGATTATGGTGCATATTATCAAAATACATGTTTCGCAAAATTTTACACTTCTACAACTAAAACCGACGTTTTAATTAACAAAGTTCTCACTGCAACTTGCAATTAAGAAAGTTTTTTATTTTCTCTTAAAAATTTTTAACTTAAACTTACGGCTTTTTTGATTTAATATTAAGATATATAAAAAATTGCCTAAGGGGGGAAAAGAGGGGCGCTTGCAAGCTCCCCACTGTCCCCCCTGCGGACGCCCATGGTTACAGTCCAGGAAGATTTGTACAGATTATGTTACAACGATGAAGAAACAGCAGAGCACATCTTGTGTCACTGTAACGGTCTAATTAGGACCCGACTTCGCTACTTAAGTGCATTGTACCTAGAACCGCTCCAAATAGCGGATAGTTCACATAAGGACATCGCTCTGTTCCGTACGAACTTAACGATTAAGGATGAACTATAACTTATAGAGGTTTGTTACAATAGGCCCTTGAGGCCACAGCATCTAGGTGACTAGCTCCCTCCTCACTAAACTATCTATAAATCTAGTTAATATCATAGAATAATAAGTTTTTGATAAGTTTTAATTTTTTGGTCACGGTAGACTTTTCTGTGGAAATGCCAATATACTAAGTTTTGTCATTGTAAGGGAGGTATGTGTTATGAATAAACTTACTCGAACTCATAAATATCGTGTTTATTAAATTCTTGGAGTTTTTCTGCTAAGGCTTTCTTGGCATTTATTTTATCTAACGCGATAAGAAAAAGCTGGTTAGATTAAGGTGCACTTATACTAAAAACCCTGGAGAATGCAAAGTATGGCATTCCTTATGCAAATTTCATCAAACTATTAATCATAGATATCCATGCATTATTAGATAGTGTTATTCTGCATTTGAACATTAACAATTGCAAACAAAAATGAACAAATATAAATGTTTTCATAGAAGGTGTGTAAATATTTTTGTGGTTAAGAAAAAGTAGGTGTAAATAAAAAAAATTACTCTTTATACTAACGTTTTGAAAAGGGTGAATCATCAAAAGTACTTTTGAAGATAAACAATTTTTCATATGTTAACTTTTATGTCTTTAAAAGTAATGCATGGATTTTTATGGTTCACATGTTGAACAGGTAATAGCATAACCTTTCTTTTGATATCTATAATGCTATGAAGGAAAATTTAAAAAATCCCATTTTCAGGCCCATTTTTAGGACCATTTTCCTCTTAACTTTTAAGCCACTTGCGCTTTTGAAAGTAATCTGAGAAGCGTAGAACAGTTAAGAAAAAAATTGTAAATCGGTCAACCCATTTCAGAGATATGCTTAGTCAAACATTTTTTTTTAAGCAAGATGGATATACATCTACGTGCAACTAGTTAGGGACAGTGGTTTTTGATGTGTAAAGTAATAAATACTATTTTTAAAACGCAACAAAATTTGTAGTAGCAATACTTTTTACAAAATGCAACTCTGGTACTTTCGAAAACACCACATAGGTATCTTTTTTTACCGTTATTCTTTAGCAATGAAGCCATTTGAGACAGTGACAAAATAAAATGTTTAATAGTCTTATAAAATAAAAATAGTGATTTTATATACAGTGTTGCGCAAAACAATAGCAACAAAATAAGTGCGCTGCAACAAAATCGTGTATCTTTTTTAATATTGGGGACACACAAAAATGATTATAGGAATCAAAGCATATATTCATACATCGTATATAAAACAAATCAAATTCAAATTTGGTTTTGTTTTTTTTATTAAATTTAAAATTAATGTGACTTCATTCAATTTGTCTGTGAGCAAAACAATAGCAACAAAACTTGAAAAATGTAAAAAGAGAAGACAAGTTCGAAGAATTATTGGTAAAAGTTCCGTTATTGTAAAGCACGTATTGTTTGTAAGTCATAAACATTTAAGTTTAGTTTTTTTTGTGCTAGTTGTGACATTGACAGTTCCATTTATAATGGCACGTTTTAAATACTGTGAAACTCTTAAATTACGAATTATTTCCGAATATAAAAACGAAAATTCGCAAATATCTAACGTGAAACAGTTTAATATTAATCGGTCAATAGTTTGCAGATTAATAAAGAAATATACCTTCACAAAAGACGTAACAACGGTACATTAAAGAGGGCGACCGCGGAAAACATCGCTGCGTGATGGCAGGAACATTTGTGGTGTGTTCAAACGAAATGTATTTGCCACAGCCAAAGAGGTTATTCGGATACTTGATTTAGATATACACCACAGCACTGTTTGAAGACGAGCCGTTGGGAACGATTAAAGAAGTTACAGACTGGCAGAGAAACCTTTGCTTACAGCTAAGCATAAAAAACAAGGTGAGGTGTTACAATTTAAACAATTCTGTCTGAAATTGTGACAACTAGTTGCAATTTATTGTTTTTTAGACTCAGTCTTTCAAAATAGCACCTAAATTGGACCGTTCAAAAATCGAAAACCGTTTTTTTAGCGATGAATCAAAGTTCAACTTGATTAATTCAGATGGGATGTGCACGGTACGACGCCACTCAGGTACACGACTTGAAGCCCGAAACTGCAAAATAAATTTTGAACACGGATGCGATGGCATTATGGTCTGGACTTCTTTTTCCTATAATGAAGTTGAACCATTTCAAAAAATCGATGGAATTATGGATCGATTTGTATATAATGACATTTTAGAAAGCAAGATGCGACCACATTCAGAGTGGAATATGTCGCTTCAGTGAACGTTTCAGCCCGATCACGACCCGAAGCATACTTCAGAGCTCATCAGAGATTACATAAGAGGCAAAGGGATTCAAGTCCTTGATTAGCCAGCACAGTCACAATGACTTGAATCCCATTGAAAATCTTTTTGAGATTTTGAAGGTAAAAGTTGCTGGTGAAAGGTTTCCTCAATAAGACTGCACTGTATGAAGCGCTGAAACTTAATTGGGAACATATACTAATACTAACATATCTACTTTAATAGAGTCGATGCCACTCAGCTGTGCAGCGGTTATCAAGAATAATGGATCTTACACCAAATATTAATTATGTTGCTTTTGTTTTCGATTTTGTTGCTATTATTTTGCGCAACACTGTACATTTAAAGTTGCAAGTTACTATTCGAGTTATATGGGCTAAAATAAATCTTGTGACGTCAACTTCCGAAAAACCTTATCGGATGCACCAAGATGGAAGATCATGTCGACAAATCGTTGCTGCCTTTTTAGGTATTTAGGTATTTAGGTGCAATGCAAACAAAGAAGCCGCATTTCTAATGCTCGAGAAGATACTCTCATTGTACGGGAATCTAAAAAAAATCCGCATAAGTCTGCAAACGAAGTACGATTGGCTATCTATCGCGAAAATGAAGCAGCACCATCCGTAGACACTGTTAAGAGACGTTTGCAAGAAGCCCGACATTTCGCTAAAATGTATCGATACTAGGAAACAAAAGAGTGGAAGGAGTGTTGCTTTCACATGAAACTAAAATAAATAGAGTGTCACCCGATGGAAAAAAATATGTCCACCACACAAGGTCAAAGGAGTTGAACCCAAAGTACACCCGAGCTACACTGAAGCATAGAGGAAGAAGCATTTTGCTTTGGTGTACTATGTCATGTCGTGGTGTCGGCCCACTGCGAAAATCTTAATATAAAGACGACTCTTAAAATAAGGCTAATGATGATTTTAAGGCAGTGCTTAAAATAAGACTTAGTTTTTACAGTGCAAGCAGTAATTGGCAACAATGCTTTTGCTACAAAATATTGACAAAATAATAAATGACCTATTCAATTTAAATTAGAATTTTTTTCTCAGTGTTTTTTATAAGCTTAAGTTTGTATTGCACGGAGCTGTATATCAGATTCCTTATGTGGTTTCATTATGAAAGGATTTAACTTATTCAGAGCTAGACTCATTTGATATTTTAAAAAGATGGAGCAATTTTCTATGTCTGTTAAAAACATGAAAGGCGTTTCCTACATAAATCAATTTTTTTAAGTTGTGACGTTATTGGAAAAAACGAGCGATATTGTTTTGTACTGAAATCAGTCATATCCGTTAGTCATATCCTTTCGAAAATCGTTAACGATACAAACTATCACCTTAATGATTAAATTTCGATATCGAAACGATATCATTTGGTTAACTGGGAATGTTTAAAATTCAGCAACAAAAACAAACAGCAACGAAAAACCCGCACACAGTTTTACAATTTGTATGCAAAGCAAAAAAAAAAAAGCATGTATGGGTAAAACAAAACTTTCAATTATGAGCTTTAAATTAAAACATTTGTGCCACAAAAATGCACAAAAGCAGATTTTAGAAATAGATATGAAAAGTTTTATGAATAAATATTAGAATAAACCATAAAACTGTTCATAGCAGTTTTTATATTGTATTTCTTTTTTCATTCTAGTCATGCACTGAGATATAAACTCATTTTGTATTGCGTGACCAACGGCTAAAGTTTTCAAATATGATACTTTAACAATTCTAGTAAGTTGTGTTAGTGACCCACATGCACACACACACACACACAACCAAACACACGTGTTTCCCCATTTTGCTATGCATATTTGTAAGTATCTTTTTGGCATAACAAAAAAAAGAAACTTCAAATAATAGAGACTCGCCAGCATTGCAACGAATTTGAGCCACTAAGCCACAAAATGCACGCTTTGTATATAAAGGCTAGTATGAATGAGCTGAAGTACAAGAGTGCAAAAGTGCAAGTGAGTGTGTGTGAGAAAGAGAAAGGGGTGGAGAGCAGCAAGGCCATCGAGAATATTAGAATTAGTGTGTGCATGAATGAGTGAGAAAAACAAGCGAGCAAGCGCTACACATTTAAAGAGTTCACAAAACAGCTCAAAGTTTCCGCTTCCGGCTTCCGTTTCAACTTCCGTATCGCAAAATTTATAAATCATAAAATAATTTCCGACAAAAAGTTATACTGAAAGTTTTTTGACACTTGACCACACTAAAGAAAAAAAAAAGACTACGGAAAAATGCTGGCCATTAAATGGACATTATTTTATTTTTGTGTTGAAAAACTACAACTACATAAAATTTAATCCACTTTATGTATGTCTCTTAATTCCATACTGATTGCGTGTTGTAGAAAAGAGATTTAAAAGAGAGAGAGTGAGGAATGAGTGAGTACATAGTAAAACTCATAAAGTCGGTTTACCTTAAAACTGGTTACAATTTTTGGTATTAACTTTAAGGGCAGGTTTTCATCTAGAGTTTAAAAAACAAAGTGATGTTCTTGATTTTTTTGTTCACAGAAGTAAGTAAATGAACACCTTTAGTTTTTTGAAAATTATTTCTTGATTCTAAAAGTATTGGAAAAAAATGTTCACACTTCACGTTAAACAAAAACAGGTACCCAAACGGTCTCCATCCCTCAGCAAGTTCATGTCATCTGATATAAATAAACAAAAAAATTGTATAAATTATATTATATTTATTGAAGCTTGATCCTATAATATCAATATATAAATATTTGAAAATAACAAATATGGTGGACATTTGAATTTTAAGTGGGGTTTTTTCACATTTTATGCTTTTTAAAATTCTCTGAAAAAAGCTCTCTAAATACTTTCGAGTTGTTTAATGAAAACATGGGTTCCTTTCTTATGCGATAACTTTTTTATGCAATTGTTATCAGCAAAACCTCTTTTATGCAATTGTTATCAGCAAAACACATCATAAGCATTCGAAAAAAAAAATGTATTCACTTTTTTGTTTCAGTTTTATTAGAACTTGCCCTAAAATGAATATATAAATATTGTCCATAAGCTAAGGACAGTGTGGCAAAATTTATATATCAAACTTAATTTCAAAAGTTAAACTATCAATTTTTTAAGGCTAAACAGTTTAAATTGTCATGTCAACAGAATTAAAAAAGGAGCAAAAATACCATCACTTAGCTATGCACAAATATTAGAGATATTCCTCTTAATCCTTTACATAAACATCAGTTTTGTTTGCCCAACAATATGTTCGACAGACAGAAGCTTTACGGAAGCTGTGTGGTAAACTTTGTTCTGAAACACATACAATCATATACGCTAACAGAGACACACACATCTGCATTGTCTTCATCTGTATCCTCGCAATGTCCCACTTACCAAATAAACATTCCCATTTTGCCTCCATACCTTAAATGTTCATTCCTTGCAAACCATCAATTCACTGAACGTGTACAAGTATTTCTTTAAATCCGTCTCAATCGAATTTTTTACATTTATTCTAGTTCTTCTATTATTTTTGCTGTTTTTACTAAAACTGTAACGTTTCAATACTGTGTGTGTTAGTGTGTGTGTTTTAGTGTTCTTATTTTTGTATGTGTATTTGTTCAGGGATTTCGGTTTTTCTTTGTGTTCGTAATAAAGATAAAAATGCGCTTTTTTTAACTTTTTTCACAAAATTGCTTGCTTTCTGCTTGTCAAACATTCCTGTTGTTTTTCTTTTCGTTGCTGTTGTTGTTGTGGCTCTTCTTCTTTTTCTACATTGCGGTTAGCTCTAGTATTTGCTATTGTTTTGTTTTGTTTGTTTTTTTTTGTATTTTAATTTTTTTTTTCTGAAGTGATTGTGTATTTTAGAAATACGCTTCCTTGTTGTTGTATCTCGAGTATTGATCGCATTAAGGGTTTTAAGTTTATTGAGTTTTATAAATTGACACGAGTACAAAATGCAGTATATTAAGGCAAAAAAAGGTGCTCGTATCTGATGGATGAATACGATAGGAAATGAGTAGCGACATTGCATTCAGGAGGAAAATGATTTTGTTGCATTCACAAGTGTGTATTGCAACAGCACAGAACTAGTCTAATTTTTTTTTTAATAGAAAACTTATTTAAATGAAATTTTGAAAACAGATATTTTAATGACACTGTAGCCTTACCAAAATTTTTCGATTTTTTCAAATTTGAAGACACATGAACATATTCCCATTTAAAAAAACAAGTAAATTTGCTATGGTAGTTCTGGAATGGGCATTTTTGTAACAATGTTTTCTCTATTCTCTGGCTTTTCTATACTAAAGCAACACTTAGAAATAAAAAAATTGTAGAAGAATTTTGCCTATGTGAAAAATTTTGCTTTTTAAATTTGCAAAATGAACGATTAAATTTACTACATCAAGTCAAAGTTCAAGGGCTGAAATGGCTAAAACGTTTTCGTTACGTATCCTTGTTTTAAAAAAAGCCCTCAGAAACTTGTTTATCTTTATTCATTCTTGACAAAATATGTTAGATTTCAAAAGTAAAATTTCGCTCAAATTTGACTAGATTTAGTTAACTTTTATCGTAAATTTCTTAAATTTTTATAGCGCTTTAACTTCAAACTCCAGATAGAAGAGTTTCATCATTAACTTTCACTAACTTTCACTAAACACACAGATTGTCTTAAAAATGGCAATCCATCAAATGAACTATTTTAAAGGTCACCATTTTGAAAAAAAAAAAAATATTTTGTAATTTGTGTTTCGATGTTAAAATGTTAATATCTCATGAACCCATTGAGTCCCTGCCCTAGTTTTTATATTTTTATTTCATATTTTTACATAGTTTACTTCAAACCCCTTCTACGAAATCAATTATCTCACTGTAAGGGATGGAACCCCCAACCATCAAAAATTGACAAAATTATTTTTAGATTAATGTCTGTTTGATTACTTTTTCAACGGTAGTTCAGAATAAACATTCGGTCATTGGCGGAGCAAGTGGGGGGAAAGGGGGCAGCTGCCCCGCTTATTAAGCTGGATAAACAATTTAAAAATAAAACTTCAAAAGTTATTAAAAATATCTGGTTTTTTTTACAACGATAATATTTTTGTATTTTGCTCTTCTTTCTCTCTTCTTCATAAGCATGCTTTCGGATATCCATTTTCTTTCTCTGTGCTTGCAAAAAGACAGAACAAAATGTAGAGTTTCTACTGCAATTCCAATTTGAAAAAATTTCGGATACACTGAAAAAACTATTAAATGTAGTTTAAAAACTTGTTGCTTTGGTTTTGACTGTATAACGTATCTTCGAGCAACAATAACACAGAAATGACTCACTCATAACCATTCACAAAGATAAAACCGAAGAATTAAATTTGATGGAGGTGGTGAAAGATTTTTTTCTTGCAAGGACAGAAAGAAACATTTTGGAAGAATTTAAATTGATATAATTTTTTGTACCTTATTGCATTTAAACCATGTAAAGATATACTTAGTCTTGTTTTATAAAAGCAACAAATATTTCTAATGTTTTCATATTACGATATGAAAGATCCTTTAAAAAATGGTCTCTAATATCGAAAAACTATAGAAAAATTTTGAAAAATAATGAACTTTGAATATTATTTATTTAGTTTTATTTTTTTCTTATTTCAGTTTCAAAAACTGAAATAAAAAATTTGTTTTTACATATTCATGCTGTGCCCAATGCAAAATTTTACCCAAATCGGGTATTCCTTAATTTTTATTTGTCCAGTAAATACTTTTGATATGGAATTGCTGTGTTGGTATAAAAAGGGTCCGCCAAATAACTTTTTTTTTTTTTGAAAATTCTATTAAAAAAAACTACTAGTTATTTTCTCAAATTTGTTTTTTTATTTGAAAGTACAATCTTTCCGGTTAATAATGGAAAATAATTTCATTCAAATGGCTGCCTCGGCTGGCCATGCAGTAACCTACACGATCGGTCCAATTTTTAAGCACATTATCGATTGTGTGCAGCTGTATTTCACCAATGACTTCACGAATATTGTCCTTTAAAGCATCAATTGTCTCTGGCTTGTCAGCATAACACTTATCTTTGAGGGCACCCCACAAATAATAGTCAAACGGTTTCAAATCGCAGCTCGGAGGTGGCCAAACGACATCAGCTCTGCGGCCGATAATGCGATCTTCAAAAACAGGGCGCAAAACATCGAGTGTAGCTTCGGCTGTGTGGCACGTAGCGCCGTCCTGTTGAAACCAAATGTTGCCAATATCCTCCTCTTCAATTTTTGTGAACAAAAATTCGTTCAACATGGCCCGATAACGATCGCCTTTGACTGTAACGGCCAATCCTTGCTCATTTTCGAAGAAAAATGGCCCAATTATGATTTTGGACCAAAATCCGCACCAAACAGTGACTCGTTTTGGGTGCAGCGGCTTTTCAATGTATGCGTGCGGGTTTTCTGTGCCCCAAATGCGACAATTTTGCTTGTCTGCATACCCGCCAAGATCAAAATGAGCTTCATCTGAAAAGATGATTTTTTTTGCAAAAGCGGGATCTTCAGTAAGTCGATCGCAGGCCCACTTAGCGAAGCGAAAACGCATTGGATGGTCAGTTGGCTTCAACTCCTGAACCAATTGGACTTTGTATGGCGTCATACTAAGGTCTTTATGCAAAATTCGTCTCAATGATGTCTCCGAAATGTTCAATTGTTGAGAACGACGGTGAATTGTTGTTGATGGCGCTTCACGCTTACTTTCTGCCACAGCAGCAATATTCTCGGGTGTTCGCACTGCTTTTGGCTTTTCACGCTTTGGTTTATCGATGAGGATGCCAGTTTCTTTCACTTTTTTCACAAGATTACGAACATACGGAGCTGACAGTGTTTCTCTTATTCCAAAATCCGTACGCAATTTTCGCACACATTCTGCAAAATTACCATGATTTTCAAAGAAATGTCGCAATATTTCCCAGCGTTGTTCAAGCGTATACACAACCATATTCATTCAGCGGAAGAATAAAACTAATTATTTTTCAAATCAGACATTAGCTAATGAGACATGAGTTGAAAAAAAAAGTTAGATGGCGGACCCTGTATATATTTATTCCTGTAAGTGTCCCCTTATTCCAGGAAACAAACGCTACAGAAACGCTTGATATATCATAAGAAAGATCTTGAGCTGAAGGTATGCACAAAATTGTTACATTTTTTATAGGTGATATTGTTAAGCACATATGAGTGTTTAAAGTTGAAAAAAAAACAAAAAGACTTAAGACACGAACTCGGTTTAATGTGAATGAATAAGCTTGATTTTCAAAGCGAATATTAATTTTAGCCTTTTTTTGATCGATTTTATTTTATTTCTGTTTT
Source organism: Dichetophora obliterata (assembly GCA_963920525.1). Lineage (NCBI taxonomy): Eukaryota > Metazoa > Arthropoda > Insecta > Diptera > Sciomyzidae > Dichetophora > Dichetophora obliterata. The sequence continues at coordinate 78,165,820 of OY986439.1, read as the reverse complement.
TATACTTTACTTTGGTAACAGTTCTTGAAAAATAGTTTTGAACTTAAAAATCTATTGTTAATAAATGCTTTAAATTGTTGTTGTGGTCCATGTTTCATGCAACTTGTGCCGGTATTTCTAATTCATGCATAGACGATTTAGTATCTGTACGGTCAATTCTTCGCTGGTACTGTGCTTCGTGTAGGGCACTTTCCCCAGATGAACTTTATTCAAAAATAAAGCTTTTTGGGGAATGTCTTAATACGTTTAATCAAAATTTTAGACAAATTGTTACATTTTTTAGCGAAGTTAGAGCTGCACCCAGTACCAGCGTCTATGATGAAATATCTATTCTGGAAAACGTCCCACATTCTTTGTCACAGACTGTTTCTTCCGGGACTCAAACTATTATTTCATCAGAAAAAGACCATTCTATTTCAAAAAGAAAGAGGAAGAACAAAAAAAAGCGTCGCAAAGCATCTTTGAACAAAAATACTCCAGTTTCGTTACCTACTAATATTTCTCCTTTGACTAATAGTCCAGTTTTACCTCTTATTGAAACCAGAAATCATTTCAATTTAAGGGCAGTGTCAAGGAGGAAACATTTATTTATTTCACGTCTTCAGCCTGACACAACTGTTGAAAACGTTTTGTATTTTATCAAACATAACAACTTGTTGAGTTAAAACGACTTTTTTCATGTAAAAATATAGGGAATAAACCTTACCACGCTTCCACAGTGAATGAATCTCACAGTTCCAGCTGATGAGTTTGCAAATGTTTTATATTCTAATTTGTGGACCGAGAATATATTCGTTTCAGAGTTTTTGCCTAAGAATAAGTCTAGAAGGATAATTCAACCTGTTCGTCAAACTAAAAAAAAAAAACTGATTAAACTATCATTTTACTATCAAAATGTAAGAGGATTACTCTCTAAGACGCGAGACATATTTTTAATTTCTCAAAATTTTTCTGAAGATATTATCGCATTGATTCAAACGTGGTTAAATGGAAGCATTACTGACTTGGAATTGTTTGATAATAGTTTTGAAGTATATAAAAAAGACAGACACGCTGGCAATACTTCTGCTGTCGGTGGTGGTGTCTTATTAGCTGTTAGGAACTCCTTCGTTAGTTCCATTATCGATATTCCCTGCTCTTCTAATATCGAACTTATATGCATTGAGGTTGTACATTGTAATTTTAATGTTTATGTTGTTAATGCTTATGTTCCTCCAAAGAGCAGTGTGGAAATTTATGCAAGCCTTGCAGATTGCATAGAATAAGTTATAATTATTTTTGACGTTAGTGACGACATTTTATTATTGGGTGATTTTAATCTGCCTGACTTGAAATCGGAATCTTCAAACGATGATACATATTTTTGTTCATCTAATTCGAAGACACGCCAAGAGCATATATTTGTTGATAATATGTTCTGACTTACAACAAGTAAGTTGTATTTATAATAGCCGTGAAAGACTTCTTGACTTGGTCTTAACTACAGACTGTAACAACGTGATTGTTAAGAGGGCCCTTCATGCTCTAACTTCTGTTGATAACTACCATCCACCACTGAGCATATGGTTCAAGTCCGACAGGGAAAATATAGTGAACTCCAATTCAATAGATAAAGTTTATGAATTCAATTTCAAAAAAGCTGAAGTTTTGATTCAATTAATTTTTTATATGGAAATCTTTACTAAGTTTTTTGAGTCTGTGCCGTATAGCCTCAAATTTGCGAAAAATTGTGTTTACCCTTGGTACACAAGGGAATTAAAGACTCTTCGCAACAACAGGAATAGGGCATGGAAAAAATATGTCTGTAGCTTAGACTTAAACTTAACCTACAAGCGTTTGTTTCTGGATTTTGAAAGTTACTCAGCTACCTTGTATCACAATTATTTAGACAGTATTAAGCGGTATATATACTAGTGAAGGTATATGTATTTCAGACTGCGCTCTTTTTGTCATAGCCAGAATTATCAAACTCAAGCATTTTGCTACTCTTGCCTATTTTTGCTTTCTTATCGCATTCTCATCGTTTTCAGATTTTGTATGAGCTGTCATCTTCGTTCTGACAGTTCCAGCAGTCTGTCTCTCCGAACTGCATCTACCTTCTATATTAAGCTGAAAATATTGTCTGATCCAAAGAAATTCTGGGGTTTCATAAACACCAAAAAAAATCTGATGGTTTCCCTTCATCATTTAAAACTTCTGACGGATTTACTGATGATCTCGTCATAATTTGTGGCCTATTTGCCACACTCTTTAAAGAGTCATTCTGTTCAGACTCTTTTAATCCTGATGAAGAGTATTTTGAATGTATGAACTCTACACCCAGGGTTTCGTTGGAACCTATATATTTTAATTCAGAGGATATTTAAAAGTATATTGGATCGATCGAAGAAGATTTTGTGGTTCCGCAATGTGGTTCCGTTCTAAGCCAACCACTCTCCATGTTATTCAATTAATCAATTAGGGAATGTAATTTTCCACTTTTTTGGAAAATTTTTTTTGTAAGTCCTATTTACAGAAAAGGTTGTAGGAATGATGTAAGCAACTATAAGCCTATCGTTAAACTCTCATCGATTCCAAAACTTTTTGAGCGGCTCGTGTATGATACTGTGAAGATTTATTGTGGGAGGGTCATAACAACTCGTCAGCATGGATTTGTTACTGACTGATCTACTGTGTCTAATCTGCTCGATTTTACAACATTCTGCTTAAATTCAGTTTATTCTGGTAACCAGGTCGATTGTATTTATACTGATTTTAGTAAAGCATTTGATAAACTACCACACAAATTTATTATATTTTAACTAAAGTTGATGGGTTTTCAACAATTTTTTGTAAGCTGGGTTCAATCGTATCTGACAGAGCGATCTTATCAAATACGATTTCGAGATGTATTGTCTTCTGCATCAGGTGTTCCTCAAGGTAGCCACCTTGGTCCACTTCTGTTTATTTTAGCCATTAATGATGTAACCCACATCATTAAATACTCTCATATGCTCATTTATGCAGATGATATGAAAATATACAGAAGAGTAAATGCTAAAGACAATTCAGATCTCCTCCAGTCAGATTTAAAATCCTTTAAAGTTTGGTGTTCTCAAAATTATATGTTTCTTATTCCAGATAAATGCCAAACTATGACCTTTTCGCGAAAAAGGAATAATTTAATTTTTGATTATAAGATAAAAGATACGGCTCTAAATCGTGTAGATTCTGGCAAAGATCTTGTTATATGCATTTAGCATATAGCTGGGCCAAAGAATTTAATGGTATGATTACAACTACAACGCTGTATTATTCAATTGTCCGTTCTCACTTGGAGTATGCAAGTCAAGTTTGGTCGCCTAGTTACAATATACATGTTGAACGAATAGAAAGAATTCAAAAACGTTTTGTTCAGTTTGCTCTAAGGGGCTTAAGTGGAACTGACTCTTTAAACCTTCCTTCTTTTGAGGATCGTTTAAAACTATTAAAAATGCAATCTTTAATTACATGAGAGAAGGAAGTCTGCTGATATCGTCTACTTACACCAACTCATAACTGGTGTTTTCGATTCACAAGGACTTCTAACTCTTATAAATTTTAACACTACGCGTAGAAGCAGTAGAAACGCTAACAATTTAATTCACTTACCTTTTAGGAACAAATTATATGGCTACTGCTCCTTTTAATCGCATGAGTACCGTTGTTAACAACTGTGCCTTTTTTGATGTTAACTTATCGAAAGGTCTACTCAAAAGAAGATTGAAAACTATTGTATGATTAGATCTATGTAAATGCATGGTTACATGTTATGTCTTGTGTTGTCCCTGAGCCCAACCTGGTGGGTAAATTTTTCTCACTTAAGATTGTTTTGGATCACTTTTATCTAGGTATATTGTTGAGATATTTCAATGATATTAAGTTGGTTCTTAAGACAATCTAATGTGGAGAAACTGTGAAAAAGTTGTAGCAACTCAACTCAATTGTTATTGCCAGCAAAAATATTTAAGAGAAAATAATCTGCATATACTTATATATTTATTTTAGTAAGGAAAGGTAAATGAGGTATCGAATGAAAGTGCTGGATGGGGAGGCGTGCACAATTTGGTTAGTTTTTCGAGTAGTGACTTTAAACCTGCAATATGAGCGTTGAAAGATAATTTCTCAAATAAAATCTAAATTCAAAGAAATGGAAGAACATGGTGTATGAAGACAATTTAGACATTGGTGTCTAAGATGACTAAGATGTACAACAAACACTCCAGACATTTTTTGCTATTTCTTATGGATACCCTACAATAAGCATTTTTTTATGTAACATGTGCTAATATACAGCCGTGCTCAAAAGAACTAGGCACCCTTTAAAATCACCTGAAACAAAGAGATTTGTCAATTTTCGACCAAACTAAAAACGCAGAAGATGCTTGTTTTCAATTATTTATTAAAGAATATTAATACTTTGTTGGTCCCCCCTTCATTTTTATGACATCCCTTACTCTACGCACCATACTACAAACTAAGTTTTTGCAGGTTTCTTCAGCTATGTTGTCCCATTCTATTTTTAAAGCATTTTTAAGGCCTTCTTCTGATGTTATGCTGTGCTTCCTTATTGCCTGCTTTAATTGTGACCACAAATGCTCGATGGGATTTAAATCCGGTGACTGGGCAGGCCAATCCATGAGTGGCACGTGGTTTTGTTGCAACCAGCGCATAACTGTAGCGGACTTGTGGCAAGGTGCGTTATCTTGTTGGTAGACAACATTTTCCATGTTGGTATCGCCAAAAATCCGTGTAAAAGATGGTATTAGTGCATTGTCGAGCGTATTTATGTACCGTGCGCTATTCATACGACCCTCGCAGACAACCATTTCACCTACTCCACTCGCAGCCATGCAACCCCAGACCATTATACTGCCTCCTCCGTGCTTAACTGTAGGTACCAAGCAGTCGGGGTTATATTCTTCACCTACTCTGCGCCTTACGTACGTAACACCAGGTGTTCCAAAAATCTGAAAAATCAAAAAAAAAACAACGTGATTTTATCTTGTATAATTTTAATGGGAACTGTGTTCTAGTGTGATGAAAGTAATTTTTTTCATTAGATAACAACCCTGGTAAACTCACCTGGAAATTTGACTCATCAGACCACACGACATTTTCCCAATCTTGTTCAGTCCAATTTTGATGCTCCAAGGCCCAATTTAGTCGCGCTTCCACGTTCTTATGTGAAAGCCATGGCTTCTTCCTAGCTCGGCGACCATTTAATCCTGCTGCTGCAAGACGTCTTCTCACCGTCTGAGAGCTTATTTTGTATCCTGAACTGTCTTGCAACTCAGCGGCTAGCTGAGAAGATGTTTTTTTCCTATTTCTTAAAGATGATCGCACTAACTGTCGGTCCATACGGCTAGTTGTGACCAGTTTTCGGCCTGTTTTCGGTTTGTTTTTATGAGTTCCAGTTTCAGCATAGCGTTTTAGAGCGTTCTGGACGCCACATCTGGAGTACTTCATTACTTTTGCAATTGATTTCTGGGAATATCCTGATTCATGTAATATTTGTATTTTTATTTATTTATTGGCCAAACAAGGCAATGCAATTTACTTATTCTAACTTATTCTAACAGGTTTTGTTTACTTATTACTAAGTTTTTTGTTTTTCTTCTCCCCTTTCCTTGTTTTTATTTTATTTTTTATTTGGTGCTCTTAGTGGGCATACTCCGCCCACCGGATTGACATGATTTCAAAAACCATGTCAAAACTAAGAGAAGAGGAGGAAAACAAGAAAGACTATATACACACTTAAGATACGATGTATATATATTATTCTTAAAGACTATAAGGACAAAAGGATGTAAATGGGAGATTTGGAGAGGGATGTTAAAGAATTTTGATTTATTAAACTAAATGCTTATACATATAAATCCATACATGTATGTAGTTTATCTGAGGCCTGTGTTAATTCTGATTTCTGAGTGATTTATATAGGGTTTGCTTGAAAGAGGATTTGGACATAGAAGGTGAGTAGTATATAGAGATATTATTAAATTCTCTGCAACAACGATTGATGGGTTCATTATTTGCATATGTAGTTTGGTGCTGATATTCAGTTAACAATCGAGTATGCCTAGTGCGCCTAATTGGATCGTTAAAGGAAATCATATTAGAAATATATTCGCTGTGAATAGCACCATTAATTACATCAAATGTGAAGCATGAGCCCAATAACGATCTTCTTGTTGATAGTGGCATCAAATTTAAAAGGCTGAGTCTATGTTCATATGATGGAAGGCTACAATAATCATGGGGGTTGTACATATCTCTAAGCGCGTATAGTAAGAACTGCTTTTGAATAGACTCAATTCTTTCTCTATGGGAATCGAAAGATGGATTCCAAATTATGCATGCATATTCAAGTATTGGGCGCACTAATGCACGGTACAAGGATGTAGTGACCCATATATTCTTGAATTCATTTGCACGTCTTTTTATAAAACCGAGCTGTTTGCTGGCCCTGGACACAATTTTATCATAGTGCAGATTAAAGCGCATCTTGCAATCTAAGACAACTCCAAGATCCACTATATGGTTGACCCTTTTTAGTTCGATACTATTGAGGTGGTAGGTATGTAATGTTACGTTGTTTTTACGAGAAAAGCTAATAACATTGCATTTATTGACATTAAGATGTAGTTTATTTTGAAAACACCATTGCTCAAGAGACAACAATTTTGATTGCAAAAAATTTACATCTACATCTGATTGAATTGAATAGTACATTTTTAAATCATCTGCATACATAAGATGTGGGATATCGTTTAGAACTTCTGACAGATCGGATATGAATATGTTGAAAAGAAGAGGACCAAGATGACTACCTTGCGGAACTCCCGAGGAGACTGCAATTTTTTTCGATAGAACTCCCTGGAATTTTACGCGGTCATCATGCAAAATTTGTTTGCACTTTCTTCGATTTCCACTAGAATTCATGTCGAAAAATTTCACTTTTATGATATTATTAAATATTCCGTTCTTATATTGACTAAACGACAAGTAAACGAATGATAACTAAATTTGGAAAAATTTTATACTTCACCACTTTCGACAATAACACCTCATAAAGTAGGCTGTATAGCTTTATAACCGATTTTAAAACTGATTTTTTTTTTCTCTTTTATTAAGTGTAAATAGAAAGGAATAATGAAAGATTAGTAATTGCTTTGTTTCATGTGAATTTATAGGGTGCCTAGTTCTTTTGAGCACGGCTGTATATTGATATGTTGAAATTTCTTCCAAATAAAAAATTCGAAAAATTCCCGTTATTTTGGTGATATCTCGAAAGCTGTAGGTTTTCTCAGAATAACGTCTTTTTGCATGCAAATTCGTTGGTTGCAAATAATAACGGCATACGAAAGTTTACGGATAGTATGTTAAAATAATTTCCATTATTATGACGCCAAAATTATTGCGATATCTCGAAAACTGTAGATATTCTCAATGCAACACATTTCCTTAAAGCAATGCCATCGCCTTAGAATGAGAAAGAAACGATAGAAATTTCATGTTTCGATTTTTCAAGCAAATATCTCAGCCATTTTCCAATTGATTTCCATCAAGTTTTTTTGTCTGAAAGTTCAAATTAACAAATTTTGAAAAAAAAACATTTATCACTACTGTAGTGTTATAGGTTGGAAAATGGTAGGATCGCCATATGGTGTTACGAAAAGGATATATCGGGTCCTCCATTCACTATATTTTCCCTGTCGGACTTGAACCATATGCTCAGTGGTGGATGGTAGTTATCAACAGAAGTTAGAGCATGAAGGGCCCTCTTAACAATCACGTTGTTACAGTCTGTAGATTATTCTTAGGCAGAAACTCTGAAACGAATATATTCTCGGTCCACAAATTAGAACATAAATCATTTGCAAACTCATCAGCTGGAACTGTGAGATTCATTCACTGTGGAAGCGTGGGAAGGTTTATTCCCTATTTTTTTACATGAAAAAAGTCGTTTTAACTCAACAAGTTGTTATGTTTGATAAAATACAAAACGTTTTCAACAGTTGTGTCAGGCTGAAGACGTGAAATAAATAAATGTTTCCTTCTTGACACTGCCCTTAAATTGAAATGATTTCTGGTTTCAATAAGAGGTAAAACTGGACTATTAGTCAAAGGAGAAATATTAGTAGGTAACGAAACTGGAGTATTTTTGTTCAAAGATGCTTTGCGATGCTTTTTTTTTTTTGTTCTTCCTCTTTCTTTTTGAAATAGAATGGTCTTTTTCTGATGAAATAATAGTTTGAGTCTCGGAAGAAACAGTCTGTGACAAAGAATGTGGGACGTTTTCCAGAATAGATATTTCATCATAGACGCTGGCACTGGGTGCAGCTCTAACTTCGCTAAAAAATGTGACAATTTCTCTAAAATTTTAATTTAACGTATTAAGACATTCCCCAAAAAGCTTTATTTTTGAATAAAGTTCATCTGGGGAAAGTGCCCTACACGAAGCACAGTACCAGCGAAGACTTGACCGTAGATACTAAATCGTCTATGCATGAATTAGAAATACCGACACAAGTTGCATGAAACATGGACCACAACAACAATTTAAAGCATTTATTAACAATAGATTTTTAAGTTCAAACTATTTTTGAAGAACTGTTACCAAAGTAAAGTATAAAAACAGAAATAAAATAAAATCGATCAAGAAAAGGCTAAAATTAATATTCGCTTTGGAAATCACGCTTATTCATTCACATTAAACCGAGTTCGTGTCTTAAGTCTTTTTGTTTTTTTTTCAACTTTAAACACTCATATCTGCTAAACGATATCACCTATCAAAAATTTAACAATTTTGTGCATACCTTCAGCTCAAGATCTTTCTTATGATATATCAAGCGTTTCTGTAGCGTTTGTTTCCTGGAATAAGGGGACACTTACAGGAATAAATATATACATATTACTTCCACTTTAATTATTTTTGATTTCCTAAGTATTTTAAGAGTTATTTCGATGACTGCATCGAAATCAACTTTGGTGCATTAAAGCACACCGTGCTGCTGTGGTATATGGCAAGAATGCCATATTTCATTTATTTGCAAAACTTGCTTCATTTTGACACATAATTTAATAAACAGTTTTTATCATCCAAAATCATGAGCTTCCTCCTATGTTTTGTTGAAAATTACAATATAATTTATGTGAAAAAAATTTTAAATATTTCAAACCCCTCTTTGGCCAGTGGTGTTAAAATATCATGGCCAGGAGGGTATGGGGTATATATAATATGGAGTGGGGGGCCAAAATATGTGACATATATAAGTACCCCTAATAAGCATAATTTTAACTATGATTTTCGTGTAGCGAATTTTAGAAAATAAGAACGCAGAGCGACCTCACGGAGGGGGAAAGGGGGGGTCAAGATTTTGTGACAACGTGTGACATAAAAGAAAAGAGTCTTAAATATACCCAAATCGTGTGAAAAATATTTGGACATTAGAATATGTTTCGCGTCTTTCAAAACGAAACCTATTATTTTGTTGTCCTGAAAAGTACGGAATGACTTAAAATTATTACATAAATTACATACATTTTTAAGTTTTAATTGTATTATTAATATCATCATAGTCATTGCTTAAGCATCTGTCTTTGTACAGCAAGAGAATGTTTTCTTATTATAATGATAAGTTTATTAAATAAATAAATCATTAAAAATTGCAGCTACCAAAATTGAATGACCGCTACCAAAATTATGAAATGCGATATGTTTACGTTAATATTTAAAATGTTATCGCAAGGCCAGTGTTGTTGTGGACAAAGAACGCTGGTTAGTGTATTGCAGTTAGTTCTATTTGTATTCTTATTCTTCTTCGTTATAAGTCAAATATATTATAAAAGAAAAATTGTTACCAATAAAAGTTTAGTATTGTTTCAGAATTCATTAAGTGTTAATCATTGAACTATAATCAATCCGAGAAAACTCAGTTCAAGTGCTGTTGTTTGCGTTATAATACTCTGGCAATACTACCAGCAGCCATACTTTAAAGGAAAGGAAACAAAAGAAACATATATGGTTTTATAAAAAAAAAAGAATTGCTGCAGTAAATCATTGAATTTTAACGCGATTTTAATGGTGATTTTATTTATCAATTTTGTAATCTTTCATCGAATTAAAATCATTAATCATTATACCATAGGGAGGCCTACAATTTATAATAATTATAAGATTTTTTTAATAAAATCGACATAAAAGATTAAAGACGAAGTGTTTTTATTCTGAAATTTTGCTAAACATAAATTATAATTTTTACAAATATCTGGCAGTTTACGCAAGTCACGGTCGGACCTCAATATAAAAATTCTGGCTGAGTCCATAAAATATGACTTATACTTTTGTATGAAAGTCCCCAAAACTTAGTTTAGAGTAGTTAAATCTTTATTAAAATTGTTTTAAATACTTTGCAATTTATTATTTGGTTGCTTTCTTTTACAATTTTTCTTATAAACTACATAATAAACATTATTCTTTTTTGGATGCTAAGCACTCAAGGGTTTTTTAATATAAATATAAAACATTATTATTACAATCCATTTATAATTATTAATATAATTAATTAAATAAAAAATAATTAAACTTTCTTGCTTTTAAGTTCATACAATTGTAAGCCGGAATCTTCTTGATTGTAAAAAGAAGCATTACAGCATTGCTCACATATGTTAGGCCAGACTGACGGGGCCTTGCTCCAACTTATGCCAGGTAAGACGGACATTGTCTTGCTCTAGATAATTGAATTCGATTTCATTGTGTGTGCACTTATATAAATAACGATTAGAGCAAAACTCTCATAAACAAGGCAAGACGACGTGCTATAGTTCCAGCATATGCCATGCAAGACGGAAGTGGCCTCACTCGGGACTATTATGTTTATTTCTACTTAATATTACGAAGTAACACACAAGCTCCTTTATACAACGTCCCGATTCTTCACGAATATAATTAATTTTATTTTAAAATCAGTTAATCTATCTATGTAATTTGACTCTTCAGGCAATGTTTATACAGCTGTAGTCCTTTGTAAAAAAAAACAATTCCGAGCTAATGTTGAAAACTGCTGATAGAGTCTTAAGTTGTTAACATTCCTTTAACTATACGGTTGTACTTCTCTCACGTATCGCACTTTCTCAGTTAAATATTTTGACGCCTTTCTATTTTGTACCTAGTTATATATTGATAATAAGGTACTCAATTTCAGTCTTTGACGCACACTTAACCACTTGGGATTATCCAATATTGCACGAATCGATGTATTAACACTAATGATGCTCCTCATGCCTTTATTTTGTTGCCTTTGCAGTCTTTCCATTTAAGTTTGATAACAACATGAAAACAACAGAGAAAAAAAGTTTTCAAAATAAGGTTTTAAAGTGACATTGTAAATTCTAATCGCTTTCATATTACTAATCCTATTCAAAGAATCCTTTCAAAGAAACCTATTTTTTTCCATCAACTATGATTTTTTGTAAATCGTTTATGAGCATTAAAAGAAAAAGTACCCCTATAATTCACCCCTGTGATACACCTGTATCAACCTCAACATAGTCAGATACATAAGTATTAACTTAAGTTTTTTGTGTTATGTTTTTCAGATGTGTTTTAAACGAGTTCAATTCTTCCTTTTCAATACCATATCTTTTCAGTTTTTTAAAGAAAAGGTCCCTATCAATTGTTTCAAAAGCTCTTTTAAAATCTAGAAACAGGGCCATAATTCCTAAATAACTTAAACATAAAAAACTTAAACCAAAACAAAAGGTTCCATCCTAAATTTTGGATATATGATAGCTAAGTACAAACTGATGATTTCAATCCCTATTCCCAAAATTGCTATATATCGTCTTTTATATCGAGTGGTCTGGAGATAAAAACTCAGTTCTGCGAAATATTTTATTTATTTTGAAAAACTGTTTCTACTGGCACTATGCTCAAGTCCCGCTTTATCGTCCTTAATACCTTATTTTCCGCTGAAGTGCAAAAAATCGTGATTTTTGTATGAGAGTCAAGTTCCACAACCAAAAAATGTAACCCAAAACAAAAGGTTCTATCATAAATTTTGAACACGTGAAAGAAAAAATATCAAGGCCTAAGGCAGAACCCGAAAAATTTATTAATTTATTTCTAAGTGAAACTTTTTAGGTTGCAATTTGAAAAAATTTACGAGTCTCATACCGTTTTTGTGTACATGAGCAATGATATCTTTCATTTCTTGTGTGTTTTGTATGTTGACCCTAAGAAGGGTGGCAGAAAGAGCGTAGGTATTCTTAAAAGAAATGTTGAAAGGGAAAACTAATAGGACCCCCTTAGGAGTACTGGATTTTTTGATTTGAACTATAACAAACATTTTTTCTATTTTTTGTGATTTTTGTATGGGGACCCCCAAAAGGGTGGCAGATGAAATGTTCACGATAAGTGTGTTCAAAAGAAATGTTGAAAGAAACAAATTAAAAGGACCAGAAAACCAAACTATATTCTGAGCTAACATTTTTCTTATTTTAATTGATGGTTCGCAAAAACTGCAGTTAGTTTCGTATTCAAAGGGCCAGAACTTATCAAAACTGACTGCTGATCTTTGTTAAATTTCTTTCAAAAAACCAGTCAATGTTTTAGCGATATATCAGATAAAACTGTTAAGGTATACTTTTAGCTAGCGATAAATAGATTTTCTTCTGAAAAAAAATTCTTAAAAGTTTCTTATTTAAGTAACTACCCTGATTGACTTAAAATTCCTCACAAAAATCCTTACCAGCATCGGTTATAGTAATTCAAATTGTCTCTCACGTTTATTGCGCCTAATCGATAATTCACATATGGTTCCAATCAATTTTTCCTCCAACAATCTATCCCATTCCATTCAGGTTAAAGACCAAATGTTGTTTGTGTAAGGCGCATGCCTTGAATCCTTGACTTAATCCTTGACTTTGAAAAAAAAACCATCTTTATAAAAATCTAAAATCTCTTTAATGGTAGTAGTTTCAAGACATCTTAATTTATACAGCCATTTCTTTGGACTTAATATATAACATACATTAAATTATATATACGATACAAAGAAATTATTTCCAACTGTAACATTTTAAATGCTGATGTTTTTCCTTCCTTGTCAACTTGTTATCAAAGTCAGCCAAAATTTCACACAAAAATCGAACTCATAAACAAAAATTCACAAACATGCCTTTACTTATCCCAGATGAAAAACAAAGCAGGCCGATGGAAGGAATGTGGCAGGTTATAATTTTAATTAAGTTAAAAAGTCTATTTTTAAATTTTAAAAACTTCCTCTTTACTTTTTATTATCATTATTATTTATTAACAAAAACTATCAGAATAGTAAGAATTAAGTTATTTTATAGCACAACATAAATACATTCAATATAAGTATAATGCCAACTGTTACATAATAAAGTACCATGTTTGCTAGTGCAAAATTCCGATTAATTTTAAGGGACAACAACTTCAATATTTTCATGATTGTTGTAATTCGCCAACACTTTGTGTTTTCGTCGAATCACTTTTGCTATCAATGTTGTTATGTATATTATTTCAACAAAATCACAACAGTGCGAATGACTCAGTTGGCTAGGTCTCTAGTTTTAATTCATGTGTTTTGGAATCTTGAGTAGTGGGTTCAAGTCCCATCAGAGACATATTTTTTTTTCTTAGTGGCTTTTATTTTTATTTTGGACTTTTTTTTAGTTTGTTCGCTTTTTTAGTGATTCGTTCTGTTTTTTGCACTAATTGCTTATAATAACAAAGTGAATGCGTAAATTTCCTTACTCTGTGGTCGTTAAGGGTGACCTTAGCAATAGCGAGATTTTTAAAAATAACTTTTTTGGGATTTTTTTAATGTTTTTTATCCTTAAACCAGGGTCTGATATGTAGGTAGTCCTAGAATTATTTTTTTTTAGGAATATCTAAATTATTTTTTAAAATTATTTTGAATGCAAAGAATAGTTTTATCGATTTCTTATGATTTTTTTTTTTGTGTTTGAAATGCCAAAAACAGGAACTTTGAGATTTTTTGAAAAAAATATCAAGTTTCAACAGCTATAACTTTTATATCTATAAATTTTATAGGATTTTTTTTCGTAAAAATACCCAAACTCGAAATTTACAATATGTTACACTTCTAGTAAAAAATTTCCTAACGACCGAGTTATTCTACGTAATCACATAATTTTTTGTATTTGAATTAAATGTTTTTTCAGAAAACATTTCAACAGCACTTTATTGCACTGTTTTCAAAAATTAATTTTTAAGATTGTTTTTTACTACAACTAGAAAAAAAAGACATTTTTTTCAAAAAGTAAAATATCACAACTATAGCAATTTTTATCCGAATGTTAAGTTTTATATCTCATTTTTAGGGACAAATAAATAAAAAAGAAACAACATACCAGTTTTAAGTACAAATTAAGGTTTTATGTGTAAACAATCGAGTAATATGTAAAAAGTCAAAAAAATGTTTATTTGTTTTTAAATTTCAAATTTAAATCGATTTGATGGTCGGGTAAATAATAACCGATTACTTACAATTTGATTTTTTTGTTGTTTTTACATCAAAAGGGACGATTTTTCAGCCATCCGTCTTAAGAAAAGTAACTTAGAAAAATAAGGTAACCCTTAGTACTTGAACGTTTATTCTTAATGACGCAAAATAAGCAACGATTAGTTGACAGCAGCAATGGTCGAATGGACAAGAATATGCACTTACACTCACGCGGCCGAGGTTCTAGTCTCCGGATAATGGTAATTTTTCAATTGCCAGCAACATTACTTGAAAATTCAGCAGACATGCTCGCCTCCATACCCGCTCATATCTCTTTCTATAGGCATGTCCTAGGACGGCAGGTC
>OY986439.1:73816148-74091148 GCA_963920525.1 Dichetophora obliterata | reverse complement strand
TTCTTATGCGCGTTTGTGAGTGCAAGTATGCACTGTCACATGGGTACTTCCACTAAAAGGTCTACCGCGTCTGATAAATTAAATGTTACTAAGGGCATTCCACAAAAAAGTGGAAGTGACCAAAAAACTAAAACTTATTAAAAACTTTTAATTTTATAATATTATCTAAGAGAAATATTTTAATTTTATTAATTTAAGCAAGTTATATATAAATTCATTAACCATGATGATCAAATCGTTAGCACTGTTTCAAAAATGTAGTTTTTCTTTTTCGTAAATGTTTAGTAAATGTTTCGTAAACTTTTTATTTTAGTAAGAAAGGAAGGCATTGGCTCAAGATAATGAAGAAATGGTTGAGGAAAGGAAAGGACAATATATTAAATTTGTTTTTTAGTACCTAAACTACGTAATTACATAATTACTAAGTTACTTAATTACCCAATTAAACAAAAACATTGCCAGTCTCTCAAGCACGTTAACGTGATTTGTCTCCACGTGACGATGTGTAAATATTATATTAAAAGAAAAACTCTGGACTTTATTTAAAATCTTTTTACGCCGAAATCATGTTTATGAGAAATAAAAATTTGGCTTTTAAATACCTCTTCCCTGGGTTAGTTACTTTTGCTAAAATTTGTAATCGAACACAACGATTCACAACGTTGGTTGACTGGACCAGTCCGGCACGTTTCAGTAGATATCTTATTTTTTTTTCTTGCATTTAATAAAATTTAAAGAAAGTTTGAACGTACAATGAAGAAACAGAATGCAATCTATTTAATTATATAAAAGGACTTCACTTCCAATGTGTAATTTTAGAACTGGCTGTACAATAAACTCAAAAAAATAGTTGAATTTGTCTGTACGTGACCGTGGAATGCTCCTACTGAAAAATTTTTTTGAACCTCCGTAATAGAGGAAAAAATGTTTATGTGCAACAGACATGATGAATGGCAACGTTAGTTGAAAAATGGTGACACAAGTTAAAAAACTTTAACGAAAGTTTGAATTTTATTAGTATAATGAATACTCGTACAAAAAATGTTTTAATTTTTACCAGTTTTCGGTAAAAAACACTTTATATGTTTTTCTAGTTCAATTACAATAAATAAACAAAACTATTAAGAATTTGTACTTCTTGTAAGAGAAAAATTTGTATCGTAACGTATTATATAGAAGCTTGTATAAAAATAATTAAAAATTAATTTTCAACTAAACAATTATGAATATATAGCAACATTACCCAGATAATTGCAAACTAACTTTGGTAAAAAAATTGTGCGCACTTCGTAGATTTTTTCGTTTATATTGATGCAGACAAAAACAAATTCTATCTTTAGTATCATAACGCATCCGTTTTTGTTTGCTTATGTCTTTGGACAATACTTTCGATCGCTTTCACCTTTAACACTTAATATAAAAATACTAGAGTGCTATTGAAAAAATTAAAATAGGACAAGAAAAGTTCAGAAATTGATTTGCTTTTTTAAATTTTTAACAATAAAAAAGGCGTACGAGCATTACACGGTGCGACAGTCCAAAATCCTTGAGAAGTGTTACCATTTTTTTGTAGGTCTTGTTGAGTATAACAAGACTACATACCAGAAATTCGCGAAACACCCCCAAAATCTTGACTTACCGTTAAAAAACCGGTTTTTGTATCTTTGCGCACTTATAAGGCTGTAACTTAGCCGATGTTGCACAGATTTTCAGTTTCTTACCGGAATCCGAAAGAAAAACTTAGACCTTTCCAATGATATACATATTGTTTAAAAAAACTTGAATGATCTATGTGTATTTGTCCGGCAAACTCAATTTTTTCAATTTTTTTAATATTTTCCAACTCTCACGATTTTTGTACACACTATTTTATAAAGACACTACACTATCTGTATTAAGCAAAAATGTATTAAGCAAAAACTTTTAATAGAAATAACGATGCAATTTAGTTTTTAAAAATCGGCTAGTAATTGGCTGAGTTATTGATGAAAACAAAATTTTTGCAAAAATGCCTGCACAAATTTTTTCGTGCTCTTTTGCACATTTTTTATAGGAGCACAGATATCTTAATATGATATCTTTAAAACCATATCGATGATTGATATCTATTGAAAAATCACAAATTTAGCAAATTAATTAGGTTTTTCGCACATATAATATTAGTTGCACACTATTTTTTATTAATTATAGCAAATTTTTTTATATGAAATGGTTTTCAAAGCGATAAAGCTGTGAGAAACAAAACGTCAAATGAAGAAACAAAATTACATATTCCTGACATAAGTTAAGCTCTCATTGCATATTTTGGTTGCAATTCTAACTTGTTCTCATTTTTTCAAATGCAGAATTTTAAAAGGCTTTACTTAAGGCTGCGTTCATAGTGGACGCTTTGGCTGAAGCTGAAGCATAAAGCTGCTTTGTCTAGCTATTTTTGATCATAGTGAACGCTTATTCAACGCTGCACAAAGTAGCTTATTGAGCTTATTGGTGTTCATAGTGCGCGCTTTATGCTTGCAGCTTACTGATGCTTTGCTTTCATTTGTTTATTTGGAAATGTGGCCCCAATTACGTTTTTTTGAGTCATTGAAAGATTTTTT
The DNA here is from genome assembly GCA_963920525.1 of Dichetophora obliterata. NCBI lineage: Eukaryota > Metazoa > Arthropoda > Insecta > Diptera > Sciomyzidae > Dichetophora > Dichetophora obliterata. The sequence continues at coordinate 74,088,551 of OY986439.1, read as the reverse complement.
GTTTAAAGAGTGTGGAGAAGAGTAAAAAGAAATGGAAAAGAGAACTGTGTTGATTTTTAATGAAAAAAGAGACATTACGTTGTTGGTAGATTTTAAAATTCTGTTTTGCATTCCACGAAGTGGTTTGAAGTTTTTATTTCTGATTTGTGTCGAAGTCAAGAACTATTTTGAAACAGGATAGGAAAATAGAGAAAATAAAGAAAGGAAGCAAAGAACAGTTTTTTGTTTACAGTTTGTTAACAGTTTTTTGTTTTCAACGCAGAAAACAGTACGCTATTTTTGTCGGTACGCTAAATGGGTAGCGAAGATAAAAATAAGGAAGCGAAAAACTTAAATTTTCTTATATTTTAATGGACTTTCTGAAAATAACATATATTATCGATTTTATTCTAATCTTACAAGTTTTCCCCTTAAATGGATTAAAAAATTTGTATTAAAAAAATTTGTTCTTCGATAAAAGCTTTTCTTTGTAATTTTATGTGTATTAAAACACAAAAAATTTCATAAACTTACTCGGTATTTTCATTTGCTGATTTATTTCATCCCACAACTTTTCAGTTATTAACCGATTGTGGTAGTTTTTTTACGTTTATCCCATAAAAGACGGCGCGAATAAACTTCAGTTATCAACTGATCAATATCCATTGTGAAACTAAACTAGTCGTAAAGTAGATTCGCGATTATAACCAACGAAAGATCAAACCAATAATAAACAAAAGTTCAAAGGAACTTGAAACACACAAAGCATAACAACGATAGAAAGTTCAGCACAAAAAGGACACAAGAACAACGAAAACTATGTAACAAATGAGATATAATGCACAAGTCACTTGTGAGAAGGGCATAAAACAGAAGAGCACCACAAAAAGAAACAACAAAAACGCTACAGCAACGCAACAACGGTTAAAACTTCAGCAGAAAAAAGATCAAACATATAAAACAAAATCAACGAAAAAATTGTTAACAGGCAAAATTGATAAAAAAGTGCCGAAATGTAATTAAAAATTAAGTTCGTCGCAATAAATAATAAAACTAAACAAAAAAATTTAAACTATGTGATCAAACAAGAAAAAAACGCCGAAAAGCATTTTAAAAATGCTCTACAACAAAGCATAACAAACAAAATTATTTTGCTGTGAGAGCAAGCGAGATGGAGATATAAGCGCTGAAAAGCATTTGAAAAGAAGCTTTATGCTAGCTTTATGCTGTCACTATGAACACTTTGAGCTTTTTCCATATGATTATACACAAAGCGTTTTTCAGCTAAACCTCTCGGCTAAGCTAAAAGCGCTTACTATGAACGCAGCCTAAGAGATGCATTTTGTTTTTGAGAAGTTTTTCTCTCGCGAATCATCAAACAGCAGGTTGCGCTCACGAACATTTTACGTACAATCTCTTTGCTTTCTATGCTCTTTGCATTCCCGTCAGTTAATCATCCGTTACTAACGCTATTTGGAGTAACGTCATTACTAACCTTGGTGTAATCCACCCATAAATTTTAATTCATTAATTTGTAAAAAATAACGCTAAAACAGTAAAACTGTTCTGCTTTTATTAATTTCGTTAATTTTATTATTCTATTATTATCTAAACAATTTTTTTTTGCAATGAAATTTTTTTAAAATAAAGACCTCTAATTATTCGTTATAATTGAAACATTAGCCTGTCATGGCACAGCATCGCAAGCAACGTAAATAAGCGGCTATCACATAGAATAAATGTGAATTATGCAAAACTTAGTCACATAGTCAAAATAAAACAATCAAAGGAATTCTTGGTCAAAGAATTATAAAATTTCACATTTGTTTTGCCAAATCGTCAAATGCATTGAAGACTACGCTGAAATAAAAATTAAATAGAACTTCTATGTTTATCTATCTAGAGATGCATTTTTGTTTTTATCTGAGCATTGCCATGCATTGCCACGTTGTGCATAATCAGATACACGTAAATCCCATTAAACAGATTTGTATGTTACACTTGTTAAGCCATGTCTAATTGAACCATTACAAAGCGTTTTGCTTATCACGTCTTTATAACTTTGAAATATTTAATGCAAAAACATTTCAAGTCTTATACAAATCGTGTGCAACTAAAATTAAAATGTGTGACAAATGTAATAAATTTTGCTACATTTGTGGTATATTTACAGATCTCAGTCATCAGCGTAGTTTTAAAAACAAATTTTGGAGCGGTGGAAGTGTACAACAAACTCTTTAATCGCTCTTATAATACCACTCGCTGGTACGAGCCAGAATTTATCTGTAAATATTGCTGTATAACAATTTTTTAATTTAAATAAATAAATAAATAAAAAAATGCGAAGTTCAACCTTCAGCAGCTTTACTTTTTTCTGAGTCTATGACTTGGCATCATCAGCCATATCATAAGTCAGATGATTGCTACTTTTGTCAAACCAATGTTTCAGGTCACAGTTTTAACAACATAAAGAATGCAAATATTGTAACTGTTACTAAACCAATATCTTGGGATGATGAAGTTGCTACAGCGACCAAATCTACTGTTGCAACTAAAAAAGATTTAAAACAAGAAGAGTTCCTTCTATCCAGATCAACGTCAACGGAGCGACATTTTATTTCAAAAGCAGATTTCGATGATCTTGTACGCGATTTATAATTGTCCAAACGACAATCAGAAATCCTCGCGTTGCGATTAAAGCAGTGGAATATGGTGGAAAAAGATTTTCTCGTAACTTCTGGTAGAAAAAATGATCGGACTTTGTTACTTGAAGAATGTTTTAAAACTGATGACAATAACAGTGATCTCGTGTGTTGCGTTGATGTACCCAAACTATTTTCGACATTGGGTCACAATTAGAATACAGATGAATGGCGACTTTTCATTGATAGCTCTAGTAAAATTATATATTTAAAAAAATAAATAGTTTTTGTATTCCTTTATATAAAATCGACATTGTAATGTCTAGATTTAAAAGTTGTTTTATTGCACAACGAAAATCAGCTACCATCAGTTCCAATCGCGTACGCGACTAGCCTTAAAGACACCTACAATGTGATGGAAAAAATACTCCGTTTCGTCAACTATGCCACTCATAAATGGAAAATCGTCACTGACTAAAAAGTTTTGACGATTTTATTTGGTATGCAAGGAGGACACACTAAACATCCGTGCTATTTTTGTGAATGGGATAGTCGTGCACCGAATCGCTATGATCGAAAAGGCTGGCCGCCTCGTAAGTCGCATCAAATAGGGCAGAAAAACGTTTTAAACGCCCCATTAGTAAAAGCCGAGAATGTTATTCTGCCACCATTGCATCTCAAGCTGGGATACATGAAACAATTTGTAAAAAATTGAATGTAAATGGCGACGCTTTTTCCCATCTTAAGACGGTTTTCCCAAAACTAAGTGACGCGAAAATAAAAGGAAGTATTAATTTCTGTGTATATATATTGTCTTATTTTCAAAACTTTAATCCGTTTTGATAAAATTTAGGTTTTTTCATTGGACTTCAAATTCGTAAAATTATGAGCGATGTGAATTTTATGAATAAGCTAAGTTTGGTTGAAAAACGTGCATGGAAGAGTTTTGTTGAGCTATGCGATAATTTTCTTGGAAATCACAGAAGCGAAGACTATGTTACGGTTGTAAACTAATTTTTAAATGCATATGGTGAAATGGGCTGCAACATGTCTTTCAAAATACATTTCCTGCAATCGCATTTAGACTTCTGTCCAAATAACCTGGGCCAGTTCAGCGATGAACAAAGGGAATATTTTCACCAAGAAATGGCAAAAATTGAAAAGCGCTTTGAAGGAAAAAATAAAATAAAAATGATGTCAGAGTATTGCTGGTCGCTGAAACGAGATACTACACGCTCAAAAATCTTGGACTAAATTCTAATACATCCTGTATTGTATATATGACGACACCGAAACTGTATTAAAATTTAATACACTACATATATTACAATTGATTTTTATTCTCTCATGGGACTTAATTTTAATACATGCTTGTATTAAAATATTTTTGACAAAAAAAAAAAAAATTAACGAAACATGTGGGATTCGAACCCAGTACGTTTAGGTTATAAGTTTTTGGCTCTACCAACTGCTCTATGAAGCCACATGTATAAAGAAATGATAAACATGCATAAGAGCCGAACGCTGTTTTTAAAGACTAATCCAACCTGTATTAAAAATTATTCCAGGTTTTATTAAAAAATGTCTAGTATTTTGAAGAGTTTAAATTCTAATAGAAAAAGTATTAAAAAATGCATGATTCCAACGATTGGATTAAAATTAATTCCAAGATTTCTGAGCGTGTGGTGATGCTGAGTTAAGAAAGAAACATTCAAGCCAACATTTTTGAGTTGAATGGTCAAAAATTGTTTTTTTTTTGTAAAAAATTTTATTGCATAAAAAGGTTTATGAGTCAGTCAATTACTTATCGATTTTTTTAAACAACATTACTTTTTTGCCAGTTTATAAAGGAACTTTTTAAACTTTTTGCTTCCCACCTAAAATATTGTTTCCAAAAATCGCCAAAATTGAAAAAAGTAAAAGTATTGAAAAAAAAATTGTGTTTGTCGGACAAAACATGCAGATTTTCTTTTTTCTTTAATAAATTGTATATATTTCAAATGGTCTATGTTTCCCCTTCTTGAATCCGATCAAAACAAGAAAATGATTGATTATCAACTTAGTTACAGGCTTATAAGTACGAAAAAGTACCGAAAACCGGTTTTTTAAAGGTAAGTCAAGATTTTTGAGGTCTTTGGCTAATTTCTTATATGCAGCCTTGTTATACTCAACAAGGCCTACAACAAAAACCGCAACACTTCCCGGGGATTTTAAATTCATTCAAATTTGTAGCACTGTGTTCATGTGCAAACTTGCCATACCGCGTAAATATATGTGTCATAACCTAAGATTTCATGAACATTTTTCCATGTATTGTGAGTAACAAAACCTTGGCGCCTGTGTATAGAGCTCAGGTCCTCTGGTTAGTTGCACATAATTTTAAAGATTTTGTTTAAATAACCTCAGATCCTAAGTCATCGTTCATTTAATGCTTTGCAGCAAATAAATTTTGTGTAACATTTATTAATTTATGTGCACTCATTCCGCTACTTATTTCTCAACCACGAATCGTGCAGTAATTTGTCCGATATCATGAATTGTTATAGCATACAATCATGGGCGTCCGCAGGATTTCTTCAAGGGGGGAGGAAAACACAAAGGGTCTCAAGTGAGCATAAGGAAAATGTAGTCAATATAATTCTATTTTCAGAGATTTTTTGTACTAATTACGCATAGGAAAATCCAACATATTTTAGGGATGGGATAAAAATCTTTCTCGTGTCATGCTCGAAATATTTCCAAATTTAATTTTATATTTTTGTCATGTAATGCGTTTCAATAATATTTTGCAAAAGCTAATATTCTCAGTTGTTTTATTTTTAAATGAAATCGAATTAATTATTTTGAGCAACCAAGTTTTAAACTTTTTAAATAAGTTTACAAAAATTTGCCAATATTAAAAAATATATAAAAACAAGATTTTTAGTCCATTTTTTCCACTTTGGAGTTGTATAAATTCTAAACCAATTTGGAGCGGCCTGAAATTTTTTAGATTTGGATTGAGGAAGTCAAAATCCATAGAATCCGCAAAAATTAAATAATTAGAGTATCCTTATTCTTAAAATACTTCCCTCATGCTAAGGGAGATATTTTTGACCGGATCTCCAATTTTATATATATTGCGGATATTTTTCAAAATGAATTCAAAATGAAAAAATGAAAAATTCAAAAATTAATAAATGTATTTCTGGATTGTGGGTACCATACATTTTCTTAACATATTCCAAAACCTTCCTGCACGGTTTGATGCTGAATCCTGAATTTAATATAAGCACGTGACGCTAAAAAAACGTGAATTTTAAGAAGTACTTAATGGATGTTTTAAATCAAGTTTCCTTTTTACATTTAAGAAATAAAAAACTTTTGACTATAACATATTCTAATGTAAAATTGTTTTCTTATCCGAATTTATCATATTATTTAAAAAAAATTAGTCCTTGATTGAAAATTGACCTATTTTATTCATAGTTTTCAAATTTTCTCTTTTTCTTTTGAATTAGAAGCCTTGCCATCGCCTAGATTGCTGCAATTTTCTCAAATTTAAATGCTGCAAGATCTTAAGCTATTTTTATAAATTTAGAAAAAACTAAAAATTTATTGAAATTGGATCATTTTTATGACAGAGATATTATTTTTTTTATGCCGACTACATATTTGGAAAACAATTATGTTTATAAAATTTATTTTGGTTTGTTTTCTGCTTGTTTACAAGGACTTTTAAACATAAATTTGCTTTTTGTCAGAGTTTATACCCGTTATTAAATTAAAAGCCCCTTGCTATCTGTTATTACGAAGAATGATCTTCGACTTATAAGGGATATCATTCAACATTTTTCTCGTATGAATTTCTCGTATGAATAAATTCTTAATTTCTTACATCACATTCGTAGTATTTACTTATGTTTTTGTACTATTTAGGAATTAAAAATAATATTAGTAGAAAACATTCATTCGTAGGTTGACCATACGCATTATTCGTAGAATGTGCGAACTATTAGTTGAGTTTAAAAAATCTAAAAAAGAAATCGTTCAGCCTGGTTTGTCGAACAATTACCAAGTAAAACGATGGATAAGAGCACGAAAGTGATAAGTCAAAATTTTTAAATTTCCAGAAAAATTTTTCTGCAATCATACATTTCCTTATCGATGGATAAGCGCACGAAAGTGATAAGTCAAAATTTTTAAATTTCCAGAAAAATTTTTTATATTTTTAACTGAACTGTATTGAAAATAAGCGTTTCTGAAAATTTGAAAATTCTTACTTATCACTTTTATGCGCTTAACCATCGATAAGGAAATGTATGATTGCAAGGTGGCCGTATCCTGCTGGAAGAGTAGCTGACTTGTAAGCAAAAGAACTACGATTCAAATCTGAGCTCAAACAGAATGTTTTTTTTTATTCATACTATGTACATTTTTTTGTACCAAACTACGTCCATTCTACGAATCCTATTCGTGGCTTAAAATTACGAACAGAATTTGTCGATTTATAAATGCATGTTTTAGATCAGATTTAAAAAAGTTTAGATAAAAAAGTTTTTTTTGTAATTTCTTCCAAATATATTAACATACTTAATGAACATATCGTCATATGAAATCATAAAGCCGTAAGTTTCAAAGAATTTAAAATCGACTTTTTGATTAATTACGATGCACATTATCAAAACACAAGTTGCTGGAAAATGTTACACTCCTGCAACTTAAAATGACGTTTGTATAAACAAAGCTCTAAAAAACCCAAGTTTAAGTGCAACTTACAATTTAGAAAGTCTTTTGCTTTTCACGTAAAATTTTTTAATTGTTCTTTACAGCTTTTTTTATTTAATATGAAGATATATTAAAAATGTTGCCTGCCTAGGGGGGCGAGTGCCCCCTTCCCTCACCCAGCGGACGCCCATGAATAGAATTATAGCTGGTTTTTGCATGAATTTTTTGCGAAATGCATTATTCTTGCGCTCAATTCTATTCGAAAATTTTTGATAAGTATAAGTTTCTGCACTAAAATTTTATTGATTCTTGCGAACAAGTCTCTAAATGCATTAATATTTAGTTAATATTTCTATCTTAACCGTAGTCCTATGTTGAGAAAAACTTTTAACTTCCACGTTGAAGTGTAGATGAGGAATTGAAGTTTTTAAATGTTTTGAAAAAAGTTATAATTGAGATACTACAAACAACATGATTTCGGTCTACCTTAGCATAAAATAAAAATCATGTAGGCTTGCTTTTGTCAAAAAAAAAAAAACGGTTTTAAAATATATAAACATTTAAAAATACGTAGTTTTCTACACCAACGTAGGACTACGGTGAAGACAAAAGAAAATTAAACCAAACGAATATAAAAAATTGCTTTATTTATTTTAGAAGTACAATTTTTGAAAATAAATACATTGATTACACTGGTCGGCATTAAAATAGGAGCAAAGCAATGTATATGTGAAATTGATACATATCGACGCGCTAAATCCAAATATGTAATCAGAATTTATCTATCACGTCTAGTTTTGATGCTTTAAGCAATTTTTGTTTTCAGTGCAATTGTTTACATTTCGATACTGATAGCGGCATTTGTGAATGTTGACAAATAATAAAGTAAAATATTCTGATGTTCCTTCTGCTCAAAGGCCTATTCCTTGCAATAAAAAACTATCATCGTCAGTTCCTTCTTCGGAAGCACAGACTTACGTGTCATACGATATTTCCGAATCACAATCTTTAAAATCAAATTAAGTTTCGCTTAGGAGTTCATCTAGAATAACATAAGAACCACATCTACTTAACCAATCTGAGCTTAATGATTTCGTTAGCGATTTGGAACTTTTGAATTCTGGGATTGGATCTCTGACCTCGATATAAGCGATGAATAATAAATTTGGATTCGATGCATTTTTTCAGTATTCAGTATTTTAGTTTCTTGCTGACTTAGCAGGTGCCATAATAGCCCGAGGCCATTAAACCGATTTATGTTGATGTTTTTACATGAAAACGGAAAGATTCTTTTGGCGAAACACCCCATCATTTTTCAAAAACCGAAAAACTAACATTTTCGAAGTATCCATATAATTTTTTGCGGATATCGAAAATGTTTAAATCCGAGCGTATAGAAATTATGAAAAATCTTCTTTCTTTTTAAGCCTAAAACCATTCAAAAATTATAATGGAGGCTGTGAGCCTCCAAACCGTATGGCGAACCGCTTCACCCCACTGCACCCTATGTTTTTAATATGTCAATATCAGTATTTCATTTAAATGAGAATATCTCTAAAACTAGACGTGATAGAATCAATCTGAAAACAGCTTTGGATTCAGCACACTAAAGGCAACAAAAACCACATAACTAAAATCTTGCTAACGGCGTTTTTTTTTTTGTTTTGCCGACCAGTGTTATTTAATAAATTTGAGTAAATTTTCTTTTGAAGGTTTTGGATCGATCACAGTAAAAAATATTGTAATGAAGTGTATTGTTTTATTTTCAAATATATTTTGTTATTTTTTTTTGCAATAAGTTCAGTTATGAAATTCGTTATTTAACTCCAAAATTTAAAATAAATTTGTCCATTGATTTGAAAAGAGTTTAGATTCAGACCAGGACTTGCCAAAAATTCAAAATTTTTGCACTTTGTCATTTTGAAACAAGCTGTTTTAATTTATTGATATTTAATTATCATGAGCAATATAGAAAATAGTTTTTATATTGATATTATACTTAAAATAGAGTTTAATTTGGAACTCATTGCAACCAAAGAGGCATGACCCATATAAATAAAAATTAAAATATTTTTTTTTTTTATTCTTAAGGAAGATACATGGATTGAACTTTGGTTTTGTTAGAATAAAAGCCTCAAAAATGTGTCTGGAATTCTGTTATGGTTTTTAACAATTTTCTTAAGAGATTCTGTCATGTGGAATACTAATTAAAGGTTTTTGTAATAGCTTGTTTGATATCTTATAAATCTTTTCTAATTTATTATAGATGTTAGAACATTTTTTATCATGCAGAATACAAATTTTTAGTTTGAAACAGAGTTTTTTACAACATAAAAATTTTTATGGAAAACCATAACAGAACAGAGTTTTTTGTAAGAGATTTTTTTTTGTAAGTGAATACTTAAAAAAAACTTACTAAATAAAAGTAAGCATTTTTTAAAGCGATTATAGAAATCCTTCATAATAAAATTTAACATGAAAGTCATCAAATTTAACATCAATGCCACTACTAAACAGAATCACTTAAAACTGCTATAATATGTCCTTTGGTTTTTTATTCGTTTTAATTTCAAATATGTTGTTTAAAGACGGGTAAACTTTTTTACGAATTAGCTCACTTTGACATACATTCAAATTTGAATACTTTTTATTTGAACCTGTTAGCTTTGTGACATCCGACTTAACGATGCCATATGGCATCATCGTCTTAATGGGTTAACTCAGAAATAAGCGCAATGAGAAAATTTTCTGCTTGAACTTCGTTTGAAGACAAATGGGAATTAATTCTTCATTTTCTGATGAAACTAGCATAAAAAAAATATTCTTGCTTTTAATACTACAATTTAAATACCAAGATAAGAGTTTTCTTACTTTGTTTTTGAAAGCTACTTTAAATGTAACATAAATTCATTATCAAAGACTGTGAAAATAATTAAATTTATATAAATTAATATTAGTATTTATTACCACTTATTTTATCACAAGCTCTTGATAAGCACTCAAAGCTGAGGTATTGTGGTAAGTAAAGCTCGTACAAGATGTATGACAAGAGCTGAATGTCAAAAGTAACAACAGGATAAAAACAACAACCGTTCTAGTATAAAACAAACACACCAGCAAACAAGCATATAGCAGTGGATACAAACACTTCACACACACACACATACATACACAGGTACAAACATATTTGCTTTGTGGTATTTTGATCTTATCATTAAAATCCGCTAACACTTTAACACTCTCCCATACAAACTGAGACACAAACAAGCTTAAGTGTCCCCGCAATATGCTTGCTCGTGTAGGTGATGTTTGTGGCATTGCACACTGGTCCAGATAACAATTCTGTTGGCATAACGTCGTATGAGTTAGATATTCGTTTGTTAGATATGATACTTTGTTGTATAGATATGATACTTTAGGTACTATAGATATAAAAGCAACATAAATAAATGGCTTATATCGGATCAGAACCACACCTTACAAATTGATGTCCTCAGTATAGCAATATCTTTCAAAATTCCACAAAAAAAAGAGCAATTGATTTGATCCTAGGCTTTGTTCCTTATGGCGCTTCTTTAGTTTGAAATTAGAGAGCTATAAAGAGCTTACCTGCTATGTAAAGTGTCGTTGTCAATCATGGAAAACCTTAACAAATCTCCAAGTTCTTCAAATATCACCTTAATATATTGTTTATTGCCTTCCTTCAATTTGAGAATTAAGTTCGAAAATGAAAAAAATTTAATAAGAACTACGCCTATCTCCCATATAAAGTGACATCTTCAAAATAGTTACTCACATAGATATATACATAAACTCTAACCCAATTGGATGTTTGTAATAAACTTGCACTATCAGTTCCCTTATAGTTAACTCAACTCTATTTTTTCATTAATTTTATTCTTTTCACATTATTGCATTGCTCTGTTCTATAACTATTCAATAAAGGAATGGTATATTTATATAAACTTACACTTTAGGAATAACTTATCAAAATCATTTACATCTACTCGTATGGCAAAAAAGTATATTTCCTTGGTTTGAGATAATCTGAATTATGTAATTTTCCTTTTTTATTTGTACGCATTGGTGAACATGTTCTTTCTTTTAAAATAAATGCTTATTATTTTTGCTGAAATTTAAGCTGCATGAACCATTTGATCACTATTGTTATTTTGTTTAGAGGAAAGACCTATTTCTGTTTTTATTTTCAAGTGGTCCCTTCCTCCGTATAGCTTGGATTTTTAACTCGTACATTGATTTTTTGTAATCTTTTTATTTTGTTATCTTGAAAAACTTAACTAAAACCCACTCAGGTTATTTTTCTTCAAATCTGATCATCATTCCATTAGAATTCGCCAATTTTTATATACAATACGTAGCCAGATAATTTTTGAAGCGAAGCTTTTTACGCCTTGTTTTGTGATTTGCTTGAGTGAAATCTCAAAAACGGCACTTTTTCCATACACCATTTTCTTAGAATTTTTGTTGTTTTTTTACTTGCGTCTATTGCAACAAGAGGATATAAAATTAAAAATATTTCTTTTTAAGCGTGAGAATCGAACTTGCACTGTTTCGATCGAGAGATCTACACACTAACCACGACTCCAAAACCTTTTGTGTTAGGATGTGATTCATTCATTATTAAATATTAACTGAAGCCATGTTGCAGTTGATGACAGGAATTTATTAAGAGGATTGTGCATTAGATATCCTACATATTATATTGTGAATGCGTGACTCTATGATGCAGCAGGTCACGATAATCGATCAAAAGCATTGTGCATTAGGGGATTTCGGACTATCCTACATGTAGGTCGGCAGCATAATGTGAAAGTCTGTTCGAACTTTCGGTCTATCCTACATGTGGGACGGACCTCATTATTTCTTAGCGTTCAAGAAGATAGCATTGTGCAGTGGCAAAACAATTTTTTGCTGTTTTATAACTTATGAATTTTACTTCTATAAAGTTTAATGAACTCCTTTCAAAAACAGTATGCGAACCACCTGCCATTTTTATATATTAAACTTTGCACTCTGTTTAAGTTTTTCTTTATATGTTCATTCCACGACGTTTTTTTAGAATGAGAAAATGTTTGAAAAATGCCACAAAAAATGCAAAGTTTTCGATTTTCATCGTACGGGCCGCAGTATTTGCTTTCACACATCCTACATGTCCATCCGACCTGTAAAATCCGTCCTCCATGTAGGATAGTCCGAAACCCCTTATTAGCTATTTTAACAACAAAAGTAGCAAGGTTCCATTGAACGGGTTGAAAATTATCACAAGATTTAGCATAGATTTTAATTGCGAATTCAGACATGAATGTTCATAGGCACTTAAGGCAAGGCTGATAGCGCTAGAAAATTTAAGGTATTTTTAGAATTTTTTAAAAAGTTACGATATTGAACAACGATATTTTAACTTTTAAGGTATATTTTGTAACACTCATACATCGAAAAAAAAAAATTATTTTTTTTAAATAAAAAATTTTTGATCTTGTTCAAAATTGCGCTCAATGAGACGCTCTAAAGGAAAAGGGGCCTTAGATTTTGTAGATTTTGACTTTTCTATTTATCTGAAAAATAAAAACCAAGAACATTTTTAATCACCATGAGTGCGCAGCTATGGCTGACACTAGAAAAAAATATTGAAAATTGACAGAATGACGCGCTTTTGAAAATTAAGTTCTTAAAACAGCTTGTTTTCTACCGGTTATTAAGAGTAAAAATACGATATTTTTGAAATACAACTTTGATTCTAGGTCCAACGATAGCCACTGATGTTATGCATAGCATATTTAAATTTCAGATGATTTGGTTGAATAGTTTTTGTTTTTTCTACAACACCATGCCGAAAAAAGTAGTTTTGAGATAAATGAGTATAAATAGAATGAATATAGACGAAACACTGTGGCTGGACACCTACTAAAACGGCTGCAGAAGTGAAAAGAACGTCAGAAAGACTATTCTTTTGAAATATAAAAAAAAAACAATTTCATAAAAATTTTAGGAATTAAACAATGTTGTCTTGATAAATATAATTTGGGAATGATAAGCGATCCAAATATATGCACACCACGATTAATACAACTATTGATGTAATATTTGCTGGAAATATCGATGACATTGTATATATATATAATATACTTTTGATATTTTAGATATTAAAAACCAATAATTTCATTAACATTTACAAAAACAATTCAAAATTAATGTAAAATAGTAATGCAAGGTAATACATACAATTTACTAGTGGGAATATTTTTTTTTTGTTAATTATTAAAAAAAACCATTAAATTATCATGCTTATGAAACTGCAAAAAAGCTTCGCTTCTCTCGGGTGTCAGCGACGCATCTGTTTTATTTTTTGTGTTTTTTATTTAATTTTTTTTTCAATGCTTGATTCGTTTCTTTTTATTTTTTTCAAGAACCCAATTGAATAAAGTATCCGAATCATGTTTTCTTTAAAGTCAAACTCGTAGAATTTATTCGTGTTACAAAATAAATGTTTCTGAAAATGTGTGGTATTTAATATTCAGGCAGAAGTTTTATTTACATTAAATCAAAAAAGGAAAATAATTATACTCTTTTATGTAAATAAAACAATAACATTTCACATGGATTAAAATATTAAAATCAAAAACTTAAAAAATAATACATTTTCTAAATTCTGTTTCTAGAGAGTGGGGTACATTTGTTATTTTTTTGGTTTCAACATTACAACAAAGTATAAATTGTTTTGTGTTTGTTAAACGCAATGTTACTATTCTGTTCCGATCTTTTTCTTATAAACTTTAAAATAGTTCAATAATAACATAAATCAAACAAAAATTCTTTATTTACGTCAAAGCTGGATATTCTGAAAAGCGATGTTCATTCGTTTGAAGTACTCACACTCGAACATGCTTACTCTGTTGTACGCAATCTATTCGTAGCAAGTTAAGATCATCGCGACTACGTACGACGAATACTCAGATTATGAACCATACTCAAATAGCGAAATTACGTCTTGAGCTATGAATATTCAAACTTTTTTGGAGAGTTTGATTAGGTATGAATACACGAAATCATGAAATCACTAGTCGACTCTGCTTATAACTACTTTCTGCAGATCTCTGGTGCGTACATATTCTCTTTAAAGCGTTTAAAAAATGTTGGACTTTATGAAAAAAAATCGTTGTCTGGACCATAGTGCATTGGTGTGACCTACACACACACACTCATTCACCTTAGTTTGTGTGCAACATCAGATTGATGGTTCACAATTTAACAAAGTCACTTTTAATCTCACTTTGTCATCATCGACAACGGCGTCAAATCCTTACTTTAGTCAACACAGTGTCAACCACGAGAAAGGATGTTTATCATCCTTACATTTACTCACATACTAACACAAGCACAGATTGCTACACTTGACATATTTCGCCATTAAGGTGGCCAAATGTTTGTCGGTATCAATGTCATTGTTGCTTGGCTGTTGTTAGTTCTGTTGTTGTAGTTGTTGTCGTTTATTGTCGCTCATAGTAATTGGCCGCCTTTGCATGTTATTGTGTGCAACTTTCGGTTAACCATGTTAGCATTCGCCGCACTTTCAATACAAACATACAGAATGAACAACAAAAACAATAGCAACGATGATGCATGGTGTTGACTATGTTGTTGATGTGTATGTTTATGCTTCTGATGCAACATCGCAGCTGATTTATTGAAGAATATTAAATTTTGTAACGCAACAAGATGGCGCTGATGGGTTACTTTCATAAAATTGTTGTCGTTGTTGTTGTTATTTTTGACTCTGTCGGTGCGTCGAATATTGGTGTAAATCGTTTTATTGCGCTGGTGAATTGCTAAAATTGGCAATTAAATACAGTTTCAGACGCTTACCATACACAAACATTTTAACACTTGTATATGAGCAAAGAACTTTGGTTATTATTTTTTTTTTTCTCAAATCTAACGTGGAATTTCATAAAGAAACTTTGTATGGAAGGTACCGAGCAAAATTTTTGATGCAAATATGACTTGCATTCGTAGGAACACTGCTTCCAGAAGACATTCTGCAGATCAAACTGTGCTTCTTCTTAGCCTTATAAAGAAGTTCTTTCGAGAGGCATTCGTAAAACCTACTTATGGAAGACATTCAAATGGCATTTAAATTCAACTATAGAACAAACATTATATATAATTATAATATATGTTTAAGATATTTTCCGTGGGATTTTTTGAACTCCCAATTAAACCCAACCACTTACTACTTCCAACACCAAAATTCTTTGAAAATCGGGAAAGGATGTTTTACGTGAAATTCTTTAAAACCCCCAACAAAATTCAAACACTTCTCATTTCCCACATCAAACATGCGAGAATGTCGGGAAGAGAGACATTTTCTCAGGGATTTTTTAACCTTCAAACTACAGAAACCATTCCATTCCATGGAATGCCTTCTTAAAGATCTTCTGGAAAACACCTACTAGAATCATTTCTTTGAAGGGCTCAAAGAAATCTTCCATTGCAAAAGATCTAGAATTACTTCTAGATAAGATTAAGGAAAGCATTCTTCCCAATGACATGCATATGTTAAAAGATTGCCTTCTGGGTATGAAAGTGGAAGGGATGGAATTCGAAACATTCCTTCCCTTCCACTTTAGTTTCTTTTGGAAGCACTTTTTTGCTGGGTAGCCGTGGTTTTCATTCGATTTTTAACCTACTTCAAAAAGGAGGAGGTTCTCAAGTTGGTTGGTTTCTTTTTAATGTATGTACATCGATATCTCCTAAAGTTCGATTGCCACAATTTTTTGTTAACAGATAGAGATACTAGACGCGGAGGTGTCCGTCTAAAAAAATGGGTGGTATTCAACACAGGGGCGTGGCAATATAAGAAACACTTTGTATATCGACTAACATTTACTCTAGAGTACTAAAGTTTAGGCGGCCGCAGCCTAGTGGGTAGAGTGCGTGGCCCCTAACCTAAAAAACCGTGGTAGCCCGGGTTCAATTACAGCTCAGACAGAAAGTTTTTTTCAATTGAATTAATTTTTCTGTTCGGTCGTCACCTCTCTGCAGACAATGGCAAACCTCAGAGAGTAAAAAATTGCCATGTAAAGCTTCTTGAGAACATAAGCCGTTCGGAGTCGGCATAAAACACGTAGGTCCAGTGATCAAACATTTAGAAGCTAGTTCAAAGTCCTTTCAAGGGCTGAAATGGCCAGTTTATTTTTTTTTATTTTTTTACTAAAGCTTAGTACAGGGGTTGGCAAAATTATTAAAAGTTATGTTCAAAACAGTGGGCGTTATTCTATAAAAGGCGTGACAGTATTAGAAAAACGCCATAACTCGAATAATATTGACACTAGGATACTGAAACTAGGTACAGGGGTAGGCATAATTATGAATTTTTACGGTCAAGAAAGTGGGCGTTACTGGACAAAACGGCGTGGAAATATAAGAAAAATACTAATTTTCAGTTAATGTTGACACTAAGGTGCGAAAATTCGTTACAAGAATGGGAAAATTGCTACCATAATCTCTAAAAAGAAAGATATAAAAACTTTTAAACAAAAAAAAAAAAACCTAACTTCAAAACCACTACAAAGTAAAAAATAATTTTAAATTACTTTTCACATTATTTCTTGGTCAAATTTGTTAATTTATTTATATATATTATTAAATTGGAAATCTAATTACTATACATTTTTTCTGTTTTGTATTATTATCATAAAGATATTAATTTCTTCATGAATATAAAACCTTTAAAGTCGGCGCTTATATAATCAGACTTTTATAAAATAAACTCTCCGGCTTTAATGGTTTTATATTCATGGAGAAATTAATATATTTATGATCATATAACAAAATAGAAAAATAATGGATAGTAATACGATTTCCAATTTAATAACATATATATATAAGTTATGGTTTTGAAGTTGGGTTTTTTTTTGTAAAAAAGTTTTTACATTTCATACTCACAGTACATTATATTAAGGATAGAAGCTTATTTGCAAAACTTGAAGTCATTTAATTAATTTGTGTGGAACTTAAAGAGATTTTATCGTTTTGGTAAAGTAACTTTGTAAGGGAGGTAGGCGTGGTTTTCTTCCAATTTGTCTTATTTTAAAACTTTATCTGTATTTTTGAACAGTAAGCTTATAAAGTGAATTTCGTTAGGATAGTTCTAAAATGACGGCTTTTATCGTGATCACAGAAGGAAATAAAGACAGAAAGACATGGCTGATCAAGAATATATATACTTTTCTATACCTGCCACGTCTCCTTCTGTGCGTTACAAACGGAGTGAAAAAGTTAATTTACCCCTTACGAATTTTTATATTCTGTTTCAAAAGTGAACTGTACCCCGGCCACCACGTTTCTTAATCGTATCGATCATTCACTGTAAACTGTATATCAGGGCTGCCTCAACATCTTTAACGGTTAGCGGAAACAAAATCTTAAAAATTGTGCATAAATAGGTTGTGGTACACTGCATCAGTTCTAGTCAGCTAAATGAATTAGGGATCATAATTTTTAGAAGCGATATCCAAAAACTCAAAGTTCAATTATTATTAAATTTTTCTAGCTTCATCAGAAATCTTTGTGACACGCCGTGCAAGCGCATTAGTGCGCTGCACCACAGAGGCGATCAGATATCAATATCAATTTCTCAGTCTTCCTCCCTTTCACATTTTCCTTGCTGTATTTTTGCTATACTTTAATTTTAGGCTTTTGTTATTATTATGGAGTCCAACAGTCTGTTATAATTTCTCCACTAACAAGGCATGGTTGCTGAAGTTGTTTTTAGATTTTGGTGACATATTATCAGGCTGTTTATGTTTTGGTCGTGCTCTAAAAAAATTGTTAAAAGTCGGAATACCAGAATTCCTTCTTCTTAAATTGAAAATTTTTTTAAAAAAAAATTGTGATGAAATTGAGAGGTAGGACAAGATGTTCCTCTCTTGGAATTTCTAAGAATTTTGGCTGAAACTTTTTTAAAGATCGAATCGGTCGCACAGTGTTATTCTTTAATATATAATAATACTGTGAGTGTGATGTGCAAATTATTTTTAATTGCAAATTGTGTAATTGAGAGGTGGGCAAAAAGTTTGCAGGAAGACCTTTCACTTCATGGACTAAATAAGTTTTATCGATTACTGGTTATGTGCCGTTTTGTTTGTCAACTCCTCAATCATTGTTTTGTTTTATAAATTGCCTTACCCTAAAGACTGCAACAAGATAAAATGTAGGGCTTCAAACTTCTTAAAATATGCTTTAAAAGTAAAAAAGTAAATAGTTATTCCAATAATATTCTGGTTCCTAAAAATAAATTCCTTTTCATAATATTTTTGTTGCAATAATTCCATTTTCGTCCCAAAAGAAGAATAATGATTGTTTCAATAATATTGTGGAGCCCATGAAAAAATTTATTTTCTAAATATAGTTGTTGCAATCATTTCACCATGATTATAGAAAATATTTTATGTTTAGGAACATGGTAGCAACAATCATTATCGTCATCATACAATGATCCTCTTAAAACATGGTTGATGCAACTATGTTTTTTCTCTGCGTGTATTATATAAAATAGACTGCAGTTTATATTTGATTACTTTTGTTTAGTTTTTATTGCTTCGTAGGTATTCTTAATGTAGGAATATCTTGCTGGACCCAAAAATGTAATTATCCCATTATTAGAAAATTTTCTCAAAAATAAAAAAAAAAACATTTGCCGGATAAAAGTATGTTGCATACATGTTTGATTTGTGGGCGGTAAAAGGGGGTGTGGCAAAATTTTTTTTCCTAAAGCTTCGCGTAGCAATTACAAACAAATCCGCAAAAAGAAGTATCCCATTTGGTCCAGCCGTTTTCAAGTTTTAAGCATCCGAACAAATCACGATAAATTTTTATATGCAGCCATGGACATACAGATATCACAAATTACAAGCAAAAATATATTGCAATATAACTCTAAGTTTACTTTTCGAAGTCTATTTTTTTTATCCTACCTTTTATTGTAATCATATGGTCGATGTCTAACCGCAGAAATTCCCGATATTTTTAACCGACTTCAATTATGAAAATGTACGGCCAAGAAAGTGGGCGTTATTGGATGAAAGGGAGTGGCAATATAAGAAAACTACTGTATCTCAGTTAATATTGACACTAGAGTACTGGAAATTGGTACAGGTTTAGGAACAATTATTACAAATTTCGGTCAAAAACATGGGCGTTGTTCGAAAAAGGCGTGGCAATATTAGAAAAACGCCGTAACTCGAATAATATTGACACCAGGATACTGAAATTAGGTACAGGGGTAGGCATAATTATGAAAATTTACAGTCAATAAAGTGGGCGTTATTGGACAAAATGGCGTGGCAATTTAAGAAAAATACTGTTTCTCAGTTAATGTTGACAATACGGTACGAAAATTCGTTACAAGAATGGGAAAAATTGTTATCATAATCTCTAAAATGAAGAAATAAAAACTTTTTAACAAAAACAAAAACAAAAAAAACCAACTTCAAACCACTACAAAGTAAAAAACAATTTTAAATTACTTTCCACAATAATCCTTGGTCAAATTTGTTAGTTTATTTATGTATATTATTAAATTAGAAATCTTTTTACTATAATTTTTTTCTATTTGGTATTATTATTATATATATATTAATTTCTCCATGAATGTAAAACCTTTAAAGTCGGCGCTTATATAATCAGACTTTTATAAAATAAACGCTGTGGCTATAGAGGTCTTATATTCGTAGAGAAATTAATATATTTACGATAATACTACAAAATAGAAAAAAATTTACAGCAATAAGATTTCCAATTTAATCTAATATATAAAAATCTCGTGTCACGGTGTTTGAGGCAGAATTCCTCCGAAACAGCTCAACCGATTTTCATGAAATTTTGTATGTTTATTTGGCAGATATGAGAGTAGGTTGTAAAGTATATTTCACCCTCCTACACCCATTGGGCGTGGCACCTCTCATACAACTCAATTTTGCGATATTGAATAGCTTTGGAGTTATAAGCCGCACAGCCTCTGAATTCAGTATTCGACCACAATTTACTCAATCCTGAAAACATTTTATTGGCGTTGAACAAGGGGGAGTGTCACCTCAAATACAACCCAAATTTGCGATATCGAATAGCTTTGGAGTTATAGTCCGCACAGCCTCGGAATTCGGTATTCGACCATAATTTACACGTGGCGTTTCACTGATAGCATTTTATGGGAGTTGTACAAAGGGGCGTTGCACCTCCCATATAACCCAAATTTGCGATATCGAATAGCTTTGGAGTTATAGTCCGCACAGCCTCGGAATTCGGTATTCGACCATAATTTACACGTGGCGTTTCACTGATAGCATTTTATGGGAGTTTTAAAAAGGGGCGTGGCACCCCTCATACAACCTAAATTTGCAATAGCGAATAGCTTTTGAGTTAAAGGCCGCACAGCCTCGGAATTCAGTATTCGAACTCAATTTACACGTGGCGTTTCACTGATAACATTTTATGGGTGTTTTACAAAGGAGCGTGGCACCTCCCATGCAACCCAAATTTGCAATAGCGAATAGCTTTTGAGTTAAAGGCCGCACAGCTTCGGAATTCAGTATTCGAACCCAATTTACACATGCAGTTTTAATGATAACTTTGTACGGCGTTGAACAAGGGCGTGTCAACCTAAGTTTGAGACATTCAATAGCTTTTAAATTATAGTTCGCACAGCTATGGAATTCAGAATTAGACCACAATTTACATATACAGTTTTACAATAACATTTTATTCGCGTCTGGCAACGGGGACTCGGCAGCAACCTGCAGGGCTTAAGCTAGTAATATATATAAATAAATTATCAAATTTGACCTAGGATTAATGTGGAAAGTAATTTAAAATTTATTTTTTACTTTGTAGTGGTTTTGAAATTGATTTTTTTTGTTAAATAGTTTTTTTAATTTGTGGTGTATGCTTTTATTTTTTTTATGTTAGTGTTGATTTGCAGTGGATACAGAAATAGCAAAAATTTGACAAACACGTGTCTTTTAAAAATTTTGTTAATTGTTTTCGTTCTTCCGATTTGTGATTGATTTTATTAAATTTTGCGTAAAAAAATAAATAAAAATGGGCAGCGGAAAGCACTACACACCCGAAAAAAAAGGCTATAATTAACCATTTGAGCAAAAATGGTAAAACACCCGCTGAAATAGCTAAATTTGTGCAATGCTTCAGAAAAATGGTGTACAATGCTATCCAACTAGCAAAAACAAATGTGTGCTATCTGCAGCAAAACAAAGACAGAAAACCAAAACTCCGAAAAACCACCATTAGTTATAGTGTGAATGACAAAAAAAGAACCATTTAAGACACCGAGGCTTATTATGCAGTAAATAAATGAAAAATATGGCCTCAATGTATCCAGAAGGCTGTAGCAAGACGTTTAAACGAAGCTGGGCTCTTTGGCCGGATTGGTCGCAAGAAACCACTCCTGTCAAAGAAGCACATAAAAAATTGTTTGACTTTTGCAAAAGCAAATAATAGGGAACTAAAATTCTGGAAAAATGTCCTCTGGACCGATAAAACAAAAATTAATAGAATGGGGCCTGATGGGAAAACAACTATACGTCGTCCAAAAAATGAAGCACTAGATCCAAGGTACACAAAAAAGACCGTTGAGTATGGTGGTGGAAGCGTAATGGTGTGGGGAGCATTTTCTTGGCATGGAGTTGGGCCAATAGTACGAATAAATTTAAAAATGAACCGACTTCAGTACCTGAATGTACTTAAAAATAAAATGGAGCCATTTGTTTTTGAATCAATGCCAGTAAATTGGACTTTCTTGCAAGATAATGATCCGAAACACACGGCGAAAGTTACAAAGGAATGGATTTAGAGGAAAAAAAAATCAAAGTTTTAGATTGGCTAGCACAAAGTCCCGACCTCAATCCTATAGAGAACCTATGGAATGATGTAAAGGTCGTAATTTCAAATAAAAATTTTAAAAATTTTGACTATCTATGGGCAGGTGTGAAAGATGCTTGAAATTCTATCCCGAAAAATATATGCCAGAAGGTCGTGGAGAGTATGAATCGCAGATGTGAAGCAGTGATAAGAAATGGCGAATATAGTACAAAATACTAAGTTCGTAGGTCTTTTTTCTCTCCATTTTTTAAAATTTGTAAAATTTTTTTCTCTATTTTCAGGATATTTTTCGATTTGCATTTTATAAGTCCAAGGCGTTTTAAAGTCTATTTGAAGTTGTGAATTAATTTTATTTTATTTTTTATATTAATTAAAATATTTTGTTAGTATTGAAGCTGTTACCAATTGATTTAAAAAATGTACTTCCTTTTTTTTTGTTATTGCTTTACGTGATAAAAAAAATATAGTTTTTTGTTCTTAAACACAATTGTGCTATTTGTATGACCACGGCTGTATATAGGTGATAAGATTGCCAAAATAGATTCATATTTATAACTTCTTGGTACTAGTATTGGTATTCATATTTTGGTAAGGTTTGGCTTAAAATATATTCGTACCCACCCAAATAAAAATATAAGTGGTCGAACATGGGCCGTATAAGAGTCGGACATGGCCGAAAAATAATCTAAAAAGCCTAGCGGCAGAAATTTGGCTCAAACAATGGCCGTACAAGGCTAAAACTAACTTGTGCGGCCACTGTACTCCCGTTGTATGCCACCAACTTTTTCAAAGCTATTATTCAACAGCAAACTTATGCGCAGCATATTCAAATGCAAGTCTCACTCGGCGATGCGTATGTTGATAGTATTGCTTCTGGTGTGTGGAGCAGACTATTTTTTTTTTTGAAGTAAGTTAAAAATGCTGTTCGTTTTCATCACTGCTTTATGTAGAATAATCACTGCCTGGCCCACGTACG
Source organism: Dichetophora obliterata (assembly GCA_963920525.1). NCBI lineage: Eukaryota > Metazoa > Arthropoda > Insecta > Diptera > Sciomyzidae > Dichetophora > Dichetophora obliterata. The sequence continues at coordinate 74,065,331 of OY986439.1, read as the reverse complement.
GTGATTTAAAATGATTTTTAAATTTTAGCTAAGAAATATTTCAACAGCATATGTCCATTTCAAAAATAAGTCGTCTCAATTTTTGTTCAGTATTTAAAAGTTTAATTTTTATATAAAAGCATTAATATAAATACTTGCAATTTAAATTGCAGAATAATTTAATACGTATTGTTTAATTTTGCTAAGGATTGATAAGGATTTATGGTAAACGCATATAAATAAATAATATATTAATAGTGAAATTACACATCAAATCCAATTTCAATAAAAAATTTACTGTGATAATTATGGTAAATTTGCATCTATTTTTTAAATCGTACGTAAATTATTTCTTTCCCCAAAATATGTGCAAACTTTTGCCAACATTGATTAACAAACAATTAACAAATATATCACGTGATAAAGGAATGGATGAAATATGTTACAAAAGTTAAAGCAACAGCAAAGCAAAAACCAACAACAGTTTGTTGGAATTTAAGTTTTATAGCGTTTTAATAGTTATAACAAAAAAAAAAAAAAACAAAAAGAAACAAAAAAAAAACAATTTGCAACAATTGCAATTATGTGGGCAGACAGCAGCACCGAAAGAACACTCATTTACACTATGTATAGCAGAAAAAAAAACCACATCTGTATCCTTATAGTTGTATCCTTGGAACGGAGTAATTCTACGCATATTAATAATAATTTCGTCATTAAATGAGGCGCGCACCAGGTGTAAACGATTTAAAAACACCGTCTGCAGTTTTGTTTGTTGTTCTTATTGTTGTTATTGTTGATATTTTGCACCTTTTTTCTGGCTTGTTGCTTTGTTGGTGTTTCGGTTGCTCGTCTTAAAATCAACACGAACATTAAGAGGATGTTTGCTGGACGTCATGCCAGAGAACGCCAGAGAATGCAATGCTGCAGATTCCATTTTAACGCCTCATTAACTTGACTCCATTTGGCGTGCTCTCAATCTCAAGTTAACGCTTTGCTGTAGTTTTTTTTGTTCTTCCTGTTGTTGGTATTGTTGTTGTGGCTCGGACAGCAGGAGAACTGCGTGCAGGACATGAAAGTGTACCCAAGCTAGCATAGTTATAATAATTTAGCAATTTCAGCGGCTTAATTACGCGCCACATTTCATTTTTAGCACAAAAAAGGATGATGCCGCCAAGACGCCAGGAGTATGACGACGACGAAGACGACAACAATGACGACACCGAGCACGCTGAGGTTGAGAATAAGTCAGTTCGTTGTGTGGCTGGCTGTGCTGTAAGCTTTAAGCAAGCAAGTCCTAACAAAGATTTTCCTACACCTTACCAAGCTAATATGAGCCACATCCTTCTTTGCTCTATCTGTCCGTCAGGTATTTATTTTAACGACCGCGAGCCAATATAAATGCCTCAAACCTCTACCTCAAAGCAAGAGAAAAGGATAACCGATGTGATAGCCAAGAAAGCAAGCGCTAAGGACGTGCATTTGGCTTTTGTTCGCCTTCGGGCGAAGAGTCGCTTGAGTTTCATAAACAGTTTGTGTTAACGAAATGGTTAGAATAGCCTGGCATCTTTGTGCGGAATAGCGGGATGGTGCAGCTTGGAATTTTTGCCGAAGTGAAAAAGGATGTCTGGTACAAAATAAAATTATGGAAGAAAATTCAAGGAATCATACACGTTACTGGAATTTATAAAAAATTACAAATGTCTCCAAGGTTTTTTTTTAGGGAACTAGTGAATACAACTAATGCTAATTCAGGTTTTAATAGACATTTCAAGTCATTTAGTTTTATAATCACAATTAACCATATTTAAATTTGAATTTTTACTTGTACATAATAACTCGTATACATATTATTAACTCGTATAAATAAAATAAATTTTTCATAAAATATTCAATTTGAGCAACAGCAAAAATGAAAAGCAGCAGCTTCCACACACACACACACACACACACATACACACACATTCCAAAGTGTCTCAATGTATTGACATAAAAAAAACAAATTGCTAAACAAATATTTTCTTTGCCACGCTTATAACAACATTAAAGACGAAGAAAAAAAGATATATATAAAAATAGGAGATATAATAAAATGAAGGATTACAAACTGGACTCGCTCTCTTTCGCAACATTACTTGCCATAGTTTTTCAATCGCTTTGACGTTGTAGTGTCGTTTGTTTGCAGAAAAAGCTACACGTTTCATTATTGACCATATAGAAAATGGAGCAATCCATACCAGAAACGTTGTCTAACCGCCTGTGTAACTCTCCTGTTGCTGACACCACACCCAAGCCAGTAGTGGAAAATATCTTCCACCCTTACTTGTTGGCCTTTACCTAGACCAAGCTTTTAAATTATTGAAACGTTTACCTGCAAGGAATTTATTTAATGCGCTTTGTTTTTATAATTTCTTTTTCTTTTCGTTTTTTTTTTGCACTCACGTAGGTAAACAATTTTTTCTGTTAAGTACTGCTTTTGTCCAGCTATCTATGCTGGCTAACGCTTGTGATGTTGCTCGGTGTGAGTTTAAAAAAAATTAATTATTGTTTGGCGGAAATTCTTTGCACTTTATCCTTGTAGTTCATGGTTTAATTTTCTTGGTTTTAGTGTTGTTTGCTTCTTTGTGTTTATATAGCTGTTCTTTTTTGTTTTGTCTATTATAAGTTTGTAATTTAAGACGGGATTAATTTTTCTCGCTTAAGCAGTAGATAACCTAAGGACATTTATTTGCCTAATTGTAGGCGCTTAAGTTCAGTTTTGTTTTTAATGACAAATTATTTCATCTTTATTTATGCATTCGTTGAAGTTTTTGCCAGCTCTGCTTGGGCTTGCTTTTTGGACAGATTTTTAATACCCTAAATAAGCGTTGGGAAAATAATTACCATATTAATTGACTCAATTATTATTTTCAATTAGTTTTTAAATCAAGCTTAATTTTTATGTATAATTTTTGTTTTTATCTTCAAGAAAGTAATTTTGCCTGATCTTATATTAGATTTGAGCTGTACATTTTTTCAAATATTAACATAAAACTAGAAAAATATAACGATACTCGATTCAAGATCGACAAAATTTGTGTTTGTAAAAAACTATAAGGATGACGTTACCCTCCCTTGCAGGTAATTATTTTTTATACCTTTTCTCCAGTTACATAAATTAAATACCACCGAAATTCCATGGTAATTCCATGGTAATCCCATGGTAAAGATAAACAAAAAAAAAATTCCCACCGCAATTAAAAAATACCATGACCATTAAAAATTACCACGAAAATACCACTGCTTTTAAAAATACCAAAACAAATCCCATATGCATTAAAAAATCCCACTAAAAATCCCATATGCATTAAAATATACCTCAATAAATCGCAAATAAATAAAAAATTTAAATAAAATATGAATACCACAAAGAACTAATAGTGGTATGCAATGAACTTATGATGTGAATAGCGTTAGAGCGATTTATTAACTTTTTAATACGGTGTAAGCAGAGCGTTTAATGCGTATAATGGCAAATGTCGCTAACTTCTGTTGATATTACACTAGCTGATGTGTTAGAAAAGATAAATAATCTGAATGACGGTTATTCTCCAGGACCCGATGGCTTGCCTGCTATTGTTATAAAAAAATTCGCGGACGTGTTGGCTCATCCCCTACTGGCTCTTTTTCAACTTTCTATTTCTAATTCAGTTTTTCCTAAGTTGTGGAAGAGCTCATACATAATACCTCTGCATAAGAAAGGACCAAGAAATGATATTTCCAATTACAGACCTATTGCAAAACTTTCGTGTACTCCAAAAATGTTTGAAAGCATTATTTATGACATTCTCTTTTTCCATTACAAATCTATTTTTCCTCCCAGCCAACACGGCTTCCTCAAGGGTAGATCGACTACCACTAACCTTGCAGAATTTGTTTCAAACGCTCTATGCTCGTTGGAAAGCGGGTACGAAGTTGATGTAGTGTCTACCGACTTTAGTAAAGCATTCGACAAAATCTCACACACTATCATTCTTCTAAAGCTTAAAGCCTTTGGTTTTCCATCACTCTTTATATCTTGGATTATATCATATCTCGAAGAAGCTTAACGTTAGTAAATGTCAAGCTATTACATATTCACGCAAGCGTCTCCAGCTTCCCCCAAGAACTTATTACTTACTCGGCAAGCCAGTTCCTCCTGTAAGCTTTTTACGGGACTTAGGTGTAATATGTGACAAGGAACTTAATTTTAGGTCTCATATTGATAATATCATTAGTAGAGCCAATTCTGCACTGGGTTTTGTGAAACACTGGTCCAGAGAATTCTTCAACCCTTACGTTACTAAATCTCTCTACCTTACCTTTGTTAGACCCATCCTCGAATATGCCAGCCAGGTTTGGTCTCCTATCTACAACATCCATTCTGTGCGAATCGAAGCCGTTCAACGAAGATTCATTAGGTTCGCACTACGCGGTCTTCCCGGTTCTGACAGTTCCAACTTACCTCCTTATGCAGACCGCCTGAATTTGATTAACATGCAATCTCTTGCAAAACGAAGAGAAGTTGCAGATGTACTCTTCATTCATCAACTTGTATGCGGTACCATTAACTGCCCTGCACTACTCCAATTAATATCCTTTAATACCAACCCACGTAACCTTAGGTCTATTCCTCTCTTCCACCTCAACTTCCATCGTACCGACTATGGTTGCAGTGAACCTGTAACCAGGATGCTTCGTGTAACTAACAATTTGATCAGCAAATTTGATATTCATCTGAGCAGATCTCGACTCCGAAATGCCCTTCTAAACTCCAACGCCACTTCTTCTTAACTCCAACGCCATTTTCCCCCCTCTATAATCTTTTTCTTACAATTAAGATATGATACATATTCCCAGTTAATTATTGTAAGTTCCCTTTATTACTTTTCTCCCCGTATTTCTTTTTTGACGTGTTCTTAAAATTACGTTTTTCTGGTGGGCGGATTACGCCCACCACGAATTGGATATCTTTCGAACACTAAAACAAGGAAAGGAGAGAAAAAAAAAATAAATAAATAAACCCTGTTAGAATAAGTCAAGACCCTGTTAGTTTCTTATTTAATCTGTTTCCCAAGATTAGTTCTTAGTTAATCAGCTTGTATTAAGCTTAACGAATAAATAAAAGTTCAATATATATATAAACTGTGATTTAATTTTCATTTTAAGAGATAATTGAAAACCAATGGATTCGATGAGCAAACTTGCAAATATTTTTTATTAGTGTTTTTTAGTAACTATATTTTTCGCTTATTTTTGGCATTTTAATATAATTTTTATAAACTTTACGCTTGCAAATAAATAAAAAATTGAGTATATTTTTGCTATATGTCAAAAAATTATTACTAAGTTTTCATGCAATTTTGTGATGGAAACTTTTTCTTAAAACAAATAAGTAATTTAATCGTTTTTATTAAGGGTAAGTTAGATAAATTGTACAGCGTAAACTTATAGCTTTACGCCTACGTCGTTCATCGAATACCATTACTAAATGTTTGCTTAATAAAAGTGGAAAAGAATTTTTAAGAAGAAAATTCCCAAATTCCCATGCAATCAAAAAATACCACGCTGAATTCCCGCGCCAATTAAAAAATACCACGTTGGATTAAAAAATACCATGGGATTTCCCAATAAAAAATTCCCAAGACCAATTAAAAATTACCACAAATGGGATTTTTCCCACATTACTGGCAACCTTGGTCACGTCAGTAGATTTGCCACTGCACAGTGGGGTATTGAACCCCCAAAATACGTATAAACTCACCTTGAAGACGGAGGAAATTTTTTACTTTCTTTTTAGGTTGAATAGGTCCAAATAAGAAAAAAACTGTCCGTCTGTCTGTTTTTGGTCGTAATGTGGAAATAAATTTCTTTACTTAAGCTTTTATCTGAAAAAGAAAGGCAAAATTCGATAATTGACCGAATCCTATGAAAACCAAGCCTACCTCCCATATAAAGTGGCTTTATCAAAACGATAAAATCTCTATCTATATAATCCGTTTGTACTTAATGTAATTTTGCACATGAGCTTGATATTTAATATGCTCTCCAAGTATGCAATTCAATCAAATCGAGTGTAAACCATGCCTACCTCCCATACAAAGTGACTTTCTCAAAATAATAAAATCTCTTGAAATTCCACAAACATTAAAATACATATGTACTTTAAGTTCTTCACTTAAGTTTTCATTTTTAATATGCATTCTGAGTTTGAAATTTGATACAGTCGAATGAAAACTCAACCTACCTCCCATAAAAAATTACGTAAAGACAAACAACAGTTAACCCTTTAATTAATTACACAGTTAAATGTACAATACTTTCGTTATTACTTAGAAATGCACAAAAAAAAAAGCATTTAAATACACTATATACAAAAGTAAGGGATTGCAATTACAAAAGTTAATAAACATAAACAAAGTTATTGATTTTACCCTTTAAACTGTTGGACAGCTCAGTTACTTACTAACAAAATGAGAAACATAAATGCTAAAATCTAACAAATCTCAGTTTTTTGAATATGTCTTAACGCGTTCATCTGCTTCGCTTCATTTAAAAATGGGGGGGGGGGAAGTAACGTTTCAAAACTGTTTTTTGTTTAATTTTTTCTGAATGGAAAATATGTCGGGAGTATTGTGTCAAAATTTCAAGTAAATCGAAGCAAAACCAACGAAGATACAGCGTATCAAGCGACCAGCCCTCATGATGGGAGGATGTTCGAGTATAAAAAAATTTAAATCGATTTTCCCAAACATGTAATTTTTAAAGTCGGTTATTACCAGACCGAAGAAACTACTGAACCGATCGTTTCAAAAATTTGTCTAAATATTTTACAAACAAATAACTATCAAGTGGCGTCGAGCTAGTTTCAATTAGTATCAATCTTACAATAACAAATAGGTCGATTTTATTGTCAAAAAATTGACATTTCAACTTGAAAATGATACAGCATTTTTAAAAATTGATAAAATAGAAAAACTCGACGTCAATTGAGAGAGAAACTATTTAAATAATCAAAACAATTTTTGTTTTTTGATTTCAGATAATTCAGTGCTGCGGAATCGCGGTCACCGAAGAAAAAAAAACATTTTCGGGGCACCAGTGGAGAACTGCTATAAATTCGTTATTTCTTAATATTTTTGTACCAAAAATGTTTTAAATATTCTTCAAATCGCTACCTTAAAATACAAATGTAGTAAGTGAAATTTTTCGTTTTTGATATTATTATATATTCATAATAGACTTTGCAAGCTCTTTTCAATGGCAATATCAGTTTCTTCCCAAACGTTATAACTTCCCAAAAAGGCATTTTGTCGTACCCCAGTGTGCCAAACGGATCCGTTACGAATCCGTAATGAACTCACTTCTTCGTACATTTTGTCCGAAATGGATTTCGTTTCGCATCCGGAACGGATCCTTTTTCGTATAAATTTCCTCTCTCCGTTACGGACTTCAGTTACGAATCCGTTTCAGACTTCAGATACGAATCCGTTTCGGACTTCAGATACGAATCCGTTTCGGACTTTAGATACGAATACATTTCGGACTTCACATACGAATCCGTTTCAGACTCTTTCTTTTAAATAATGCGAACTCGCAACGGACTCGTTTTTTAAAAATAGTTCTTATTCAAAAAGGGACAATAATGTTTATGTATGTTCAACATTTCTTTATTTTTTTGCTAATTCAGTTCTTACATTCTACATATTACATTTTAAAGAAGGAAATTTAAAATTATATCAATGTATAATAAAAATAAAAATAACAACAAAATTAAGTACACAATTGTATTTCGTATCCCTAATCTACTGAAGATAAAATAAGAAATTGTAAAACAAATTTAAGACTGTTTTTTATGTTAACGTTGTGGAAATTTTTTGAAGGATTCGTAACGGGTTCGTAACGGGTTCGTCGAAACATAAGACTCCTCTCAAAAATACGAATTCCTTTTTTCATTTTTTCGGATCCGCCTCGGACTCAGAACGGACTTCAGGAACGAATCCGTAACGGACTTCAGATACGAATCCGTTTCGGACTTCATATACGAATGCGTTTCAGACTCTTTTGGCGGATTCGTAACGGGTTCGTAACTGGTCCGTCGAAACATAAGAAAGCGCAGTGCGTACTGACGGACTCGTAACGGGTTCGTAACGGATCCGCATCCGATTTTGTGCACATTGGGACGTTACAAAATTTTATCATCCTGCGCATGTATTTTGTCGTATGTGCACCAAAAGTAGACATACGATATTTTTTATGCAGAATGATAATTTTTCTTATTTACGATTGTTGTATTTACAATTTATTATATACAATTTCGATTGGACTCATTCATACTAACTGCATTGTTCTGTATCACGAAGAAACACACCAACGATGAGAAAGACACGAGAAGCAATACTTTCTTCCATACAAAATTGTATTGCTTCTCGTGTCTTTCTCATCGTTGGTGTGCTTCTTCGTGATACAGAATAATGCAGTAAGTATATAGAATAAAGCAAAAACTAAAAATACAGTGGCTCACAGCTTATTTTAAAGATATGGCTCATAGCTTATTTGTGCTCGTTTTAAAATAAAAATCTGTATAACTTAAAAACTAAGAAGTATCTGGACAAAATTTGAATGTAGATTAGTAGTCGCGCATTCAACGAAAATTATACACAAAACGGAACTCACAAAAATATTACTACTTGTACCGCTAGAGAAAAATAGTATTTACAGAGCAAAAATTTATCTCTCAACTTATTTGATGCAGTCTCTTCTGTCGCCTATTCTCCAAAGTGTCGCTCCGTTGGTCGATGTTTTTTTTTCTACATTTACAGTTATTTTTAGAGTCAGTTACAATCAATTATTAATTTTAAAGCTCCAATATAATACTTTAAAAAAATGGGTCGTCGCACCACAATTGCATAGCGTGAATTGATCTTGAACCATTACAAAAATGGGCAATCGGTTCGGAGAATTGCTGAAAATATTAATTTAAATGCATCTATAGTACAGCATATTATTGAGCGCTTTGTTCGCGAGAATCGTGTAAAAGATAAGTGTAGAAGTACACCAAACAAAATTTGTTAACGCGTCTGACGAGTGATATATTGTCAGGAAAATTAAGGAAAACCCGAAGTTATCGTCTCCAAAACTAGCTACCAAGATTCAGCATGAATTGGGTAAGTCGTGCAGTGTAAAAACCATCTACCGCGTGCTTCGCGACCACGACTTTAATGGCCGAGTAGCTCGTAAAAAGCCTTTCATAAGCAAGAAAAATCAACAAAGTCGAGATGTCTTTGCAAAGGAGCATGTCTGCGAGAACCCTGATGTGTTGTTGGATGAATCCAAGTTCAACATCTTTACTCCAACGGCATGTCCTACGTCTGACGGAAACCAAATACAGAACTAAACAAACATAACCTCAAAGCTACTGTAAAGCATGGCGGCGTTAGCGTGATGATTTGGGCCTGTATGTGATGATTTGGACCTAACCATACTGAAGAACATTTTGCTGCAAAGTGCTGAGAAACTTGGTATACTCGACAAGTTCCGATTTTATCAAGACAACGACCCGAAGCATAAGTCAGGAATTGTGCAGTCCTGCACTCAGAAAAAAGTTTATCGGAATATGAGAAAAAGGGCATCATATTAAGTGAAAAATGGTATTGACTTTGCTCCAGAGAATGCTTTTCTCTAAATGTGATCCCAAAAATTCCCTATAAATGGCAAAAAGCTTCCATGAAAAAGAGAAATATTTTCTCATTAATAAAAGACACCTTCTCTTTAATAGAAAAATATTTCTTTATAATACGTTCAACCGTTTTCTTTATTGTGTAAATTTTTCTCGAAAACAGAGAAATATTTATTTAATTTTAATAAATGCTTTCTTTAAGTTGCGTTTATAGTTTCTCACAAAAAATAACACTTTTTTTTTAAAGAAAGATATATTACCTTAACACTGATACAACATATTTCTTTATTGCGTACATTTTTCTTTAAAACACAGAAGTATATCCGCAATTACGATTAAAAAATTATTTTTATCAAACATTTGTTTTAACTCAGTTCTACGCATATTAGAAGTATTAATATCAAATTGTGATTCGGTTTTAAAAATATTAGTTAAAAATATGTTAAGAGGTAGAATATTGTTGTGGCATTGTTTTTCGGGACTCTTTATAAATATTCCAGAAATTTATTCTGAAAAACGATTTTGTAAATGCATCCAAAGAAACAGTAGTAATAACCCTATAGGAACAAACTAACTTGTTTTTAAAAACAACTAATTAAAAAACTAATTTAGAATAAACTAGTTTATGAACTACTTTGTATTATATTAAGGCGGCACCCACTTTAATTTTGAATAGTTTTTATTGCATTATATATGAAATAATTCAAAAACTACTTCAAAACAAGTGGCTTATTGATTTTGACATGTTTTTATTAAAAATTTTTATTGGATTACAAGTTTATACATATTTAACTATGCTATTTCATCAAATATTATTAATATCAAATATCATATTGGCTTTCACTAATATGAATTTATGTGTTTTTTTTTTCAAAACAATAAAATAAATGATCTCTTTGATGTATAGAAATTTAAAATTGTTATGCTTTTAAGGCCCCTATTATGTAAAATAACTCAACTTAAGTTGACTAGATTCAACTAAATTTTTTTCATATAACGTATTACATTTATTTTAGTTGAACCATGTAGTTTGCCTTAATCTTTTAAGAATTTTCAAACAACATAGTTCAACTGGAATGTATGTAATAAATTATGAGAAAAAAAATTAGTTGAATCTAGTCAACTTAAGTTGAGTTGTAATACATAATAGGGGCCTAAATTCATTATCAGTAAGTTGAATATTAACTAGTTTTCAATTGATTTATTTTAAAGTAGTTAAAAAAATAATTTCAATTTAACTAATTTAACAAGTAGTTGAAAACATATGCAGATGAAAGTCAATTGACTTATTTAGCGGACATCACCATACAAAATATGTAAGTTCGTTCTATGGAAAAAAGTCAGAATTTCAACTAGTTGTGATTGACAAAAAACTACTTTTTCAACTACTTTTAAATTAGTTGATTTTCCTACAGGGAAACAACATCACTTTTTGAAGCTATGTTAAAAAAAAACCTTTTGAAGGAACAATCGTCATAATATGCAGAATATGCAACACTTGGTTTTCACGCTTTCTATTTTTTTCGTATCTCATTCAATATAAGAAAAATATATCGATTTTTGAAAAGAAGCCTTTTTAATTTTTGAGAAAGGATTTGTGGTTTTTGAAGAAAATATTTCACATAGTGAATTATTTATCAACAATAGAGAACATTTCTCATTTTCTATATTTTTTATTCTATAAATGAGATTTTTTCAGTGAGAGAAAAATACTTATTATTATTAGAGACATAAAATATTTACATTTCCCACAAGGAAGGAAGTATTTCTTCAAATATATGAAAATTTATTATAATTGAAGTAAATTTTATTTGAAATAAAGATAATTTCTATTATCGAAAATAGAGAAATTTTTTATCATAAAAAGATAGGTGTTTTTTTCTGAGTGTGTCTCATATAGAACTGTCGCCACTTGATGGCACCACCGGCACAGTCACCTGATATGATATTGCAAGCCTGTGGGTCTTGTTGGACAATAATATATGCAAACACAAAATTTCGAACAGAGATGAATTGAAGAAGGTGCTTCTAGAGGCAAAAAATTACATCAGACAGAAAGCTTGTCGATTCAAAGCCAACAGTCCTTTGCAGGCCTTTTTTAAGGCAAAAGGCTATCACACAAAATATTAAATATTGTATATGATTTGTAAAGTAAAATTGAACTGTATCAAATAAGCTGTGACTTAAAATTGTTTTTTATTTTAGTTCTTGTGTTAAGTAGCCATTTGAATAAATAAAAAATTACTTGGTTGAATTCCATACATTATACTACAAACTCCCATTCAATTTTTTCCTAAATTCTCTTCAGTTATAAAAATATTAGCGCTTTAATTGTAAAACAGATTGTGTTTAAAATAAAACTATGAGCCACCGTAGAAGTAAAATCAAACGGTTGGTGTGCGCAATTCTATTAGGCAATATGCATATTTGAAAAGAAATCAAACTATCAGGAGACTAAAAGCCTGTTGTGTGCGATATATCAAAAAGTACTGGTTCTATAGCTTGAACCTATTGCAGAAATGCGAGTTTCAAATTTAGTTACTTTTAATTTGTTTCAACTATAACGTAATTGACGTAATTGACGTTTTATAATTATATTATTATTTATTTAAAAATAGCATAAATTTCAAATATCGTTAAAATAAAGTAAAAGAAATGGAAAAAAAAGCATAACGGAAAACGATTTTTCTTCAGATAAAGAATTATTTAAAGATGCATAGATAATATTATTTTCATAATCACATATTATAAAAGAACTATGTTTGTTTTCAATTTTATTTTTCATTGAATGAAGACTTTTTTTTTGTAATAATTTCCCTTTGTTAACTATGTATGTTTTTTATTTTTTTGTAAAAGCTGTTAATTTGATTAAATAAAAACTTTCCTTAAGATTTTATCACAAAATATCGCAATTTTTTTGTATGAAGGTATATGTTTTCAGTAGGCTTTTTTTCGTAAGTTAAAGGAATATCACAAAGAAAAAGAATTTGTGAAAAAATATAACATACAACAAATGCATTCTGAAGCAAAAAGGCTAATAATGCCTTTGATATGAAATGACAGTAAATTTGACATCAGTCGATGAAAGTTAAATATTCAGATTATAATCAATCAAAATCTGGAAAGAATCCATAAGGTCATTTTGAAGATATTTGATGTTATATCTTTAAAATCGTTTCCTGAAAAGTTAAATTTTGCTACATACGACATCCTTATTTTAAGGTAGCGAAATGTTGTATTATAATATACTTATTTTCAAAATAAATTTTTGATAACAATATAATAAATAAATTCTTGAAATAGACCTTTTTACCGATCAAAACACTTTACCCCCACCCCCCTTTTAATATACAAATAGCTGGCGTTTGAAAGAAACAGCAATTATTTACTTAAGCCCGATACAGTGGGCTTAAATATAATCACCCTGTGACTTCCATACATCATTGCAAATATATACATTTCAAATGTGCTGATTTTACTTTTAAGTATTCGATATTTGATGTAAAGGGTTAATATAAAAATTTAAAAAAAAATTGCGTAGGATGATTCGAGTTAATTGTGGAATGGTGCACTGAATATGCCGCTTTCCGTAATATAGGGTAACAAAATAGCTGATACCAAAAAAAGTGAAGTGTACTGGTTAGCAAATATAAAAAACAGCAATAATGTTGCTTTTATTTTTCTTAGGAAAATCATAGATTTGTGACATGTTAGTTATAGTAAAAAAATTAAAATACCGCGAAAGCGCGCAGAATGTCCATAGTTTTCGAAAATAGAAACAGTTTTCCTCAACTCACAACTATATCTCTATTAACATAGTAAAAATGCACATTTTTTAAGGTTAGCTAAAATTGTAAGAACCTAAAATTCTACATGCTAACGCCATAACTCTCTTCTTTTTCAGCGATCATTCATTATTAATTCAATTTCCGGCTGGGATGCCAAACAGCGGAGACCGGGGGTCTTCACTAGGCGGAGCCAGCCACAGAAGAAAAGAATCACCCATTAGAGCAAACAGCAACAAGCAGTTATTCCCGTAGAGGCTGTAGGGGAAGCCAAGGAGTAGCTTTGCACTCTAAGAAGGTTGTCGGCACTGCAGACGTGCTTACGACACCGGGGTAGGGAGAGTAGGTGAGGCTTAAGGGCCGGTGGGCAGGGCAATGCGAGGCCACCCCACCCAACGATGTTAGTCATCGTCATTCGGCCTACACACCCGAAAATCGATAATTGTATTACTCAAACGTAATATAATTATTTATAAACAAATATATATTTTATATATTTGAGTTAATTACAGAATAGTATTTAAGTATGTACGCAGGTTAAGTATAATAAGTTATAATAATAAAGTTATTGAAATATAACTACGATATAATAATAGTTTTATTTAATGATGGTTCATGATAATAGGTAGTCTTTTCCCTACTGGGTAACCTTTTAGTTATTGCATTAATAACATATTGTCTTATTTTATTTTCATGGTCACGAGCTGATAGCAACTATGGGACAACGGGACTCTGGCACGAGCTAGTTATTGCAAGCAGCAGGTGTCTTCACAAAAGACTAGCCAGAACGGGAGAATGGCGTGATGGCAACAACAATGCTCATACCTCGAGTCACACCATATGAAAATATATAAGAGCTATATAACGCACACACAGAAAGAACATCAAGAGACTAAGAAGCTACCTCAAAGGGAAAAACCTTACATCATGATCAGTCTCGTGTGAGCCATCGCGGAGTTAAGTTCTATTCTAAAATCATCTCTAAACAGAAGTAGCGCGACTTTTATTCGGTAACGTGAACAGCCAAGTTGGGCAATGATCAAACGTTTCGCAAGTCCGTTCGACGGGAGCAGTCATCGTGGGACCTACGTCAACGTAGACAGCAAACTATCACCGTGCGCCAGCGGTACTCGACAGCGACATCAGTAACGTCGCCCAGCGTCGAGCGTTGTTCTACAGGTCGAACAGTCGCCAGGGAGTACGGCGACGTCGACAGCGTTGACCCATCGCGCAGCCAGCGTCCACAGAGACGCCATACGGCCGCGTAGTCGCAGCAGCACAGCCACCGCCAACAGAGACGTCGACAGAGAAGTCGGCAGAGAGGTCGACAGAGACGTCGGCAGAGAAGTCGGCAGAGAGGCCGACAGCGGCAGAGAGGCCGACAGCGAGGAGCTACTACATACGTAACCATAAAGAGGAGACCGGTATCACGTATCATTAGAGTTATTTAGTAGTTTATTTTATTTAAAATAAATATAATTTCAATCAATAGTTAGGTTATAATATCGTTTACACATAATCAGTGCATACTAGAGTGGTTCAGCTGCGTGAACAGGAATTGGTCCTAAGAACACGCGTTAAAAGTATAAAATCAGTGCTAATAAACATCGGAGCACAAATACTCGCTAAAAGCATTAACCCTTCCTTCCTTCCCGTGAAACTGGCGGTGAGCGTAGTCGAATCTCGTTCATTATCAGCCTCATCCTATCTCCCGTGGTGTAGTCGAATCTCATCTCGGTTCCTATTTCCATCTTTCCTTTGTGTATTGATGGTGAGCGTAGTCGAATCTCACGCATCATCAATAACTTCCAATTCCCCGGGGCGTGGTCGAACCCCACCCCGTATTCTATCCTACATACTTATCTCGTGCCTTGGTGGTGAGTGTATCGAATCTCATTCATCATCAACCACCTCTAAATCCTTTCGTCCCATCCCAAATATAGCGTATTAAGCGAAGTAGAATAAACACTCTCTGGCGGGAGTCTGCCTGAATTCAAACCCTTACCTGGCTATGAGCGTAGTCGAATCTCACTCATCAGTCAAATACCTTATCCTACCCCTGGGTGTAGTCGAATCTCATCCAGCTCCTAAATAACGAATTCAACGAATTTCGCCAGAGCCGAATCGCTAAAGCGAACTATATTAGCGACCAATTCCATAACCACAAAGCATGTTAAAATTAATATAATTTTCTAAATAGATTTTGCAATGGTTTCTTCTAATTAGTATTTCATTCTTTAATCAAATCATTAGTAAGTTGGAACCACCAGTACAATCTTTAGATAATAAAGTTAATCATAGCCTTCTGCATCAAGACTAGGGTTAATTTAAGATAGAATTAAGAGCTTTTGTGAATAAAAGATTGTTGTTGTTTGGAACATAACTTGTGTTTTGCTTTGGTGTCTGACAAATTAAATTATATTTTTGTCACGGACCTTGGTTCCGGCGAGCGTAACCTCGGCCTGAGAAATACATCGTGAAAAAATATTGATTTTGTGTTACTTAAATACCTAAACAAGAATTCTGCATCACCTATACTTCTATTATTATAGTATATAAAATGGAAGTACAAATTTAATGTTACCATAATTTTTTTTTAAATGTGCTGAGCTAATTTTTATTAAAACAATTTTAAATATCATATTTGTGTCAATAAGAATCAAAAGTGATCAATTCCACTTTTAATTGTTTGAAGTAAATTAAAAAAACTTGTTAAGACTTCTGGAGGTAACTATTGAAAATTCTTATTTTTGTTGCTTATAAAGTGGACTTTTTAAAACCTAACTGCGTAGCGATTATAATTGAAAATTAATTGCATTGTTTTGTATTAAGGAATTTATTTTGGAGTAGTGTTGTTTTGAAGCTCACTTTGTAGAATAGATTTGTTTTGATACAAACAATCTGGAAAGGTGTTATTTTGATCCCCAAAAAATGGAATTGTGTTGTTTTGATTCTTAAAAAAGTTAAATACAATCCAAGCACAAAAAAAAAAAATCGTGAGTGATTAGATTTAATTCATTTCTTTTTTATTTATTTATGAATCTTATTTTGAAAGTTATATAGAAAACATAAAATATTAATTGAAATAGTTTAATAAGAGTAAAAAAAATTATTAAAAATTTGTTAAATTCTTATAAGACGATCTTCGGCATTAAATTCACAAACAATATCATTAATGTCCACTATATCTTCTTGAGAATTATTATTTTTCATAAGATTTTTATAAAATTTCAAGCACTCTCCATTCATTTCCAATTGCAGTTTGATAAAGTCGTCTATGTTACGTTCATTTATTTTTACTCCCAATGGCAATATTGGAGGAGACATGGAAAACACATGTTTTCACACAAACTACGAAAAGAGAGAGCCCATTAAAAGCGCCCTCCGATACGATCGTAAGACTAAGCAATCGGACAGAGTGCCACAATCACATTCGATCAACACCTATAATCGGTTTCACGGGTGGCGTCGATTTGCTTGATAATGCTGTTGCAAATTATCGACTTGGCATTCAAAAGAAAAGTGGTGGTAGCCTCTCCAGAGCAGTTGGAAGTTGCACTGCTTTATTGCCAAAGCAATTAATTTTTGGTGAAAGAACATTTATTATTAATGGAATATTATTTATTTTAATTTTAAAGGAAAACAATTTTTTTTTAGTTAAAGAAAAGTACTAGAATTTGCTTCGCTACACGCTTCATTTTTTATTTTAATTGATTTCTCTTTACATAGCCTTATTTTACGCAAAATTCTACAGAAAAGAAATGGATTTTTTTTTCATTTCCAATAAAGCAACTGGCTGCAAAAACTCAATCAATGTCGGGCACAACATTCGAACACAACTTTTAAAAAAAATTAAAAAAAAAAAATTATAACGACATTGGGTGGTGTGATTAAAATCTAAGTGAACACTCTGAGAGGATTCTGTTGAGAAGAGTGTTTCGTTCAGAGCGAACACTAAATTCGGTGTGAATAAAAATGCCCTCAAATTGCTTGCACTCACTTAGTCATAATGAGATGAGGAATGCCCATTTCAATTGTCAAATTGATGCGTGAAAGAATGAAACAGTATAGTAAATCGTAAATATTGGAAAAAATTATATATGTTTGTAAATATTGAAACGAGCAAGAGACAATTTTCTTATATTCGAAACAAGCGAAAATTTCAAATCATTGTACCAATTTGATAATTTATTATTAACATGCAATAGCTAAGAAATTATTTCTTGTCCGATGATGCTACAGAAACTCGTGGTGAGACAATTTCAAAAGTTGAAAGGCTGAAAATGTGCATAAGATCACTTAATTACTTATTTACATCTCTTAAATTAAATTCCTCATCCGCACTTTCATTAAATATTTCTGAATCCATATTTGTGAACAAATAGAATTTTCTATCAAGAAATAGCACGTGGAGGCAAAGCACCCTCAATTTTCTTGAGACCAAAGTCGAGGGCCCTTTCAAATGTCAAAAAGTAGGAGTGGAGTATTTTCGTTAAGCTTAACGAAAGTAGATTTTATTCACCCCAAATTGAGTGTTGCCTTTAAAAATTATGAGTGAACACTCGCACTCAGCTTTTATTGACACCACCCATTGAGAGGTCAAATTAGGTGCGATAGACTCTTAAACTATCCCCCTTTAAGAATTTCTATAAAGTTTGGTTGTTTTTTTTTGTTGATTTCGGCACACGAAAAAAATATAGTTTATTAAATCAGCTTTTTTTTTTATCGTGAGTGTATATTCTTATTGCAGTGGTGTTTTATTTGGTATAAGACCTTGTTTGTCTCAATTCCACCGTTCTAGGCCGATATCAGTATACATTGCTGACTTGTTCTTGTTGGTCTTGAAAACGCAATGCTCTTATGCTTTCTGCTATTATTGTTTTCTTTGTACATTTTTATGATATTATTTATTTCAAGTTTGTTTAAACTTTTAAGACGGTTAAAAATTGTAGTGGATTTCTAATTTTAAAATTTTAAATTGTTTTAAGGCCTGTTGAGGCTTAGCAATAAAAAAAATAAATAAATACATAAAAAAACCGTGTCCCCTTTAAAAAATAAGCACAGAGCATCAGGATTTCTAATCCATAAAATTATTATTTTTAATCTTTCTACTAATATATGCAATCCTTTTATGTACAGACAAATAAAAAATTTAAGATTGTAAATTTAAAAATTTTTTAATATTCATTTTCATTTTTAAAAATCAGGAGTTAATATTTTACGGCAAGTTAGCAAAATTGAAACTACTATTTTTAAGCTCTTATGTTTCGTTAAAAATTTACTGAAAAATACTATACATAGTTTTAATTCTTAAAAAAGTTAAACCAACGTTAAAAAAGTGACCCGAAAAGTTTGATAATATTGTTAAGGAAAATTAAATAAATTTTTTGATTTGGCACAAAAATGCAAAATTGATTTTGTCTCCAATTCTATCCTTTTAATAAATGCTCTGTATACCAAAATTACAAAATAAAAAAAAATATTTGAAAGTTGCACTAAACGTTGAAACGTTACGGTAAAATCTTTCGAAGAAATTTCTTATTACTTTTGGCGTTTTCCATAAGAGCACTAAACAACGTTCGCTCAACTTAAATTGCTTATCCACCACAGTTCGTATGTTATTGACAGGCGGCTTGTAGCAAAAATTACAACAAAAGGCAGGCTGTCGAAAAAATATTATGTTAATTAAGAACTTTGTGCGATGTTAAACCAAAAGCTATGAACTGCAATGCATGAGAAAAAATCCCCCCAAAAAAAATCATATTGTATCCTTTTTTGAAATTTTTTTCTACCCAATATTATACGATAGAACTTTAAGTAAATAAATAAATGTCAGTATATTTTGGCGTGTACAAAAGAAAAACAAAGATAATAAAACTGAAAGCAAACTTGTTGAAAAATAAATTGAATGTAATTTGTTGTTCATAATGGGACAGTTTCGCTACCTATGAACCTGGTACACATTTGTGCCATATTCATACAAACAATGACACTTGTTTACAAATGTTATTGTTGTTGGTTACTGTTGTTGGTTACTGTTGTTGTTTCACTGCAGTGAATAAAAGTTGCTGCTTCCTTCGCAATTCAATCGTCGTAGTCGTCGTCGTCGTCGTAGTCGTCGTCGTAGTCGTCATCGTTGTCGTTATAGTAGTTGTTGGAGTTTCTTGAAGACAAACGAAAATAATACTTGTCAAAAGCAAGTCTATGAATTCCAAAGATATGGCAGCCCTATTCGAAGGATGTTATGTTTCAATTTTCGCAAACATACAGGAAACACGCATACAATTGCAAATGTCCGGCAAACGGAAGTCAACCAGATAAGAGCAATAGCTAGTGTGAGTTGGAGCAGAGTGTGCATGAAAGAGAGTGTGAAGATATAAATATGTGTGTTCGTGTGTGCCCAAACACATACATAGTTGCTTTAATAAAATCCTTTTCGAAAAAGTCAGGCGAAATACAAACAAATAATTTACCCGAAAATGGCTCAAAATATAAACGTAGTTCAAAGTATAGCATCGAAGTGGAAACATTGTGTCGGAAGTTGAAAGTGAGTTAAGTGGCAGCTATTGACTGCTAGAAACATATGGTACTCGAACATTTCGACACATTTAATAAAGTTTGTATTTGCAGAGCAAAGTTAAAAGAATATAGAAATTGGCATGAACAGATATTATTTTATGAGTTTGGTCGAAGATTTGTGAAAAAAAACTGAAACAAATTTATATAATTGTTGTGAAACCAAAAGTTTAACATATCAGTAATTCCAATTTAATATCAGAAATTTCCGATTTAATAGCCCAAACAGAATAGGCATAGCCAACATGTAGCGAGCTGTCGAAAACATAGCCAACGAAATGTTGTGTACAGAATCGAATTTGTGTTGATAACGCAGATAGAACTTTATGCTTACAATATTTTGTTATTTTTTACTAAATTAGTAGATAAAGTCTTGCATATAATAATTTGTTTGTTTTTTTACTAATTTGAAAATCTTTCAGTCAATTTTAAGTGTTCTAATTTGAACAATGTATTTTGACATTTCGCTACCGTTGGCTGCGGAAAAAGTTAAAAGTTCGTCAACATTTTTGTGTCGGCTGCGTTCGCTACGTGTTGGTTATTTTCATTATGTTCATTTCATAGGGTTGCAAGGCAACCAACTTCTATGTTGACATTTTTTTTGTTGGCTGCGTGTTGGCTATGCTTATTCTGTTTGGGCTATAAGTCAGATTTTGCATGAAGCATCGCTGACAGAAATAATAAATTAAAATTGGAGGAAAAAATTTGGCGTGATTTTTGGTGGAGCTCGACAAAATCTGTAAAAATGTCGAAAATAGATTTTTTATGATAATATTCATATTTTAAGCATTTCAGAACCGAGTTTTAAGTTTGAACTACCACTGAAATGGTAATTACTTGCTTTATTGACTTTAATCTGAAAATAGTTTTGGGAAATTTTTGGTTTTTGGGGTTTCATCCCTTGCGGTGAGGTATTTGATTTCGAAGAAGTGGTTTGAAGAATACCATTTAAAAATACTTGTGAAAATATACAAAGTTTTTTGTTCAGTTAAATAATATAGTTATAGAAATAATATGTGAAATAGTAAAGAGAAATTCGTGAAAAATTTACAGCTGATGTAGATGTGACTTTTTTACATTTAATCTTTTCTTTAAATAAAATCTATGTATCAGTGATAAATGCTAAAGTACTAAGATTCAAGTCAAAGCTTGGTTTTATATGAGACTTAATAAAAAAAGTAATTTTTTCAATGAGATTTTGTTTTCGTTTTCATCAGATTTTGCCAAATATTAGACAAAGCATAATTTTTAAGGAATTTATGGCAGTTTTGGCATTTAGTTATGTTAATTTGTATCAAAAGTAGCACGGAGTTTTATAAGATTAAGTTAATTTTTATGAAGACTAACGCTTTATCATGGGTCTGGCGAGGGGGGGAAAGGGGGGCCACATAAGAAAAATAATTTTTTTTTAGAGTTAAAGTTAGAAATTCAAAACATTTTTTCTTATAATTAAAATAGTATTGAAGTTTGTAATACATATTAAAGCTTAATTTATTTTTTATTACAAACTTAGGTGTGACACATTTATTTTTTATAAAAAACGTTTAAGAAAAGCTTTACAGCTGTTCAAGTTGAAATTTTTGTTTGGATTTATTATTGCATTTTTTAATTTATATATTTTATAATTTATATAATTTATATTTTTTAATTTTTTTATGGAAGGAAATATAAGACAGCTTTTTGGTGGTAAGTTTATATTAAGTTACTGCAAACTAGAGGGTCTATGTTTGTTTTCTAATCAATTTGCTTTACAGTCAAGAAAATAAAATGAGCGACAATGAGAGCAGAAAGAGAGGAAATTGAGTTGGTTGCACTCACTTGCTAGCTTTTAATTGCAACAGAATCTATCTACATCTGCTTCTTCTAGTACATGCAATAGTAAATAGTTTCTATTTATAGTTTTCATGCAATAGTTTCTGTGAACACGACTTGGACAATAGGGTTGGCCGGTGTGCCTTTCTGAGTACATCTCAGAAATTGCATATGCTCAAATACCCTTTGGTTCCTCCTCAAGTTTACGATTTTACGCATGATACGATTGGACCCAAACTGAAATTTTGTCCCAATTTTCTACAAGCCTATGCGCCATGGTTAATATTCTCAAAAAAATTAAAAGGTGCACTTTGCTTGTAGTGTTCCCTCTTTCCACCTAAAAACGTTCAAGCCGTTTTAGGATCACTCGTTATAAAGCCTTTCACAAAATATAAAAATGTCCATGAGTATTGTAGAAGCCAAGTCAGTGGCACATTGAATCAGCAGAAGCAGCTCACGCATTAATTACCGACGTGCTTGTTCTAAGACCTATCGTCCAGTTTAGTAAATGCTGCTTCACGCAAAAATTAAAATATGCTTACAATCCATCCACCAACATTACCTTCCGAATATGGGAAGATGTCGCTGTTCATACCATATCTTGACTTATTTAAATTATCCTTACAACGCTGTTTTTATTCATTTAAAGCGTGCACAGAAAATTGATGCAAGAGAAAAAAGAGAAGCTGAATGATGATTTTTTAAATTGCCTTGCTGAAGGTCGAAGAATGCTTTGATTTCCGCTTTTTTTATTTCACATTTAATTCAATTTCGTTTCCAATTTAATTTTATATATTTTTCAATAAAGAAAATATTTATCAGCTACATGAAACAAAAAGTGGCCCCCTGATCTAAATCCTGGCTACGCCCATGTTCATTTGTTGAAATTTTGTATCAGGATATTTGAGGCATCCTATTCAATTAAATGCCAACTTTTTACATTCTCTTTTCACTAACTAAAAGAAAAAACAAATGCCGGGAATATGCCCGGGATTCTTGGATTATACTTTTTAATTTTTAAAATTCCTGAAATGGTAACAGCCATTCCTATTTGAAACTCATTTAAATTTTTTCAGAAATTTCATTCCAAAAAAAAAATTCAACCACACAGCCGAATTTTAGAATACATATTTTATATATATATGTATGGTATATGCTAAGTGCAATATGTAAGTGTTACAAAAAAAAATTAACACTTGTCAAAAACAAGCTCAATCATGCTTGAACACTCAAAGCAATCTTCTATGTTTTATTGTTTGCTGAGTAGGTCATCTATAGGTAAAATCAGTCCGTGAGAGCATATGAATGAAGGCAGATCGCTTAAACATTTTTGTACGATTGTTGTGACCTTGAGCATTACATATATCAATATAATTCATTAACGGTATGTATCAAACCCATTTTTTTAAAAACTTTTTCTAATGTGTCACAGCATGTCCCAATGTTTGACAAAAAACAAGATTTTTTAAATTTTTAAGCTTAATTTTATTTTTGGTTCTATAAAAATTTAAAAAAATTTAATACATTCAATTATGCTATAATTACATTACCCTTTTATTTTTTTGCAAATTTTTCTTAGTATAAAAAGCGTCAGGTATTGGGACATAAAATATTCAATACAAGAGTAGTTTGATAATACAATTTTATAGAAAAAAAATGAGTTCCTGTAAACGGCAACAAAAATACTATAGGCATTTAAAAGAAGATCTGGAACGTTACAAGCTATATTTAGAGAAGAAAAAAATCGTGAACAAAAATTTTCGTGGTAAGAAAAAAGATGAAGAAAGATCTAACGCAAGTTTACAAAAGATACGACGAGAAGCTGAAGCAAAGAGAAAGAGGACATACAGACAAAGATTAAAATTGGGTAATAAAGATACAAGTTTAGAGCATCAACACCGATGAATGGTTATAAGTCTAAACAATCACTTGGAAAAGCTGTTAAGAAACTTCGCCAGGCTCTGCCACTATTAAAAGCTAGACAAGAAACTGTTGTTGCCCATTTGGTTCGTGAAGTTTTCCCTAAGCACAAAACTTTGGTTGGAGAAGTCAAAACGCAAAAATGTCTCACAGTATATAGAGAAAGAAACCGTAAAGTTGATTCTTACTACCGAAGGGACGAAATAAGTCGTATCGCTCCTGGGAAAAATTACGTAAAATCAGTTAAAAATGCTGAGACAAAAAAACGAGAACTAAAAACTTTTCGGTACATGCTAATGACAGTATCCGAGGCGTATGAAAATTTTTGCATTAAATATCCAGATATAAGAGTAAGTAAGTCTACATTTTGTAATTTACGCCCAAAAGAGGTATTGCTGATATCCAAAACTCCCCACAATATGTGCATTTGCCCACATCATTGCAATTTCGAATTTTTAGTAACTGCATTGAACAAAGCTATTCCTGGATTTCTAAAAACGTATAAAAATGTCCTCGAAACAACATGCTGCGATACATTGAATGAGCATTGTATGACCGGATGTTGTCAATCCTGTTTTAACGACATTCGGGATATTATACCTTTATCATATGATTTGAACGATGTTTCATGGAAGCAATGGAACATTGAAGATAACAAAATGCGCCTTGTTACTTACAACGGCACGATTGATGAACTAATAGATAATGCACAGGCAAAATTCTTGAAGTTTAAGAAACATGCATACATTCGTAAAGTACAGTATAATTATTTTGAAAATAGGAAGGATAGTTTGACAGAGGACAACGCTGTATTGCAGATTGATTTTTCAGAAAACTACCATACGATTCACCAAGATGAGATCCAAGCTGCTCATTGGAGCTATCAGCAAGTAACAGTTTTTACAGCCTGTTGCTGGACGATGCAAGGTACATCATCTTGCGCAATAATAAGTGATGAATTGTCACACGATAAATACACCGTTTGGACATTTTTAGAAAGCATTCTGAAAGATTTAAAATTAAGAAATCCAAATGTAAAAATGGTAGAAATATTCTCCGACGGTTGCATTGGCCAGTTTAAGAATAAATTTAATTTATCCAATTTACTGTACGCTGAACAAGATTTTGGAGTCAATTTAACATGGAATTTTTTCGCCTCGTGTCATGGAAAAGGGGCAGTGGACGGCATCGGGGGCACTGTTAAACGAGTTGTTAGCACACAAGTCAAGGCAAGAGCATTTAACGTCTTCTCTGCTCAATATTTCTATCACTGTGCATCAAATAAAGTTAAAGGCATTTCTATAATTATGGTACCGAAAGTCAAAGTTCAGTGTTGCAAAGAAAGATTGACTAAAAGATGGGAAAACTGTCAATAGATAAAAGGTATTGCATCCTTACACTATTTTACAGCAACCAAATCATCAGATTTAGTCGGTGGCTTAACATCTAACTCGCAAAAGAAAATAATTAAAATAATTTAATTTATTTTTAATTAATTTTTATTGTTTTTATGTTTAAACTCTTTAATTTTTCTTATATTAAACTTTGATATGTTTATGAAATGAAGTGATATATAATTTAAAAATGTATTTTCTTATAAATAATTTGAAATTTTTCATGAAAAACGGAAAAGTCCCAATGCCTTACAATCTATGTCCCAATGCCATACGAGACAAAAAAAAGATATTATTTTATTGAAATTACCTCTTAAGATTATAAAGGTATATTTTGAAGGGGTTATGCTTTACAAAAAATTCGTGGGAAAACTTTTTTTTCTAAAAGTATCCAAAATGCAGAAATTTCGGTTGCAAAATTTCATCTCACAAAAAAAAAGTTGTCCGTGTCCCGATGCCTGACGTTTTCTGAATGCATTATTCTCGAAAAGAGTTGCATATTTAACTTTGATATAAGTGTATTTGGTAAGGACATAAGTAGTACTATTGTAGAAAAAATTAAAAAAATTATTCCACAAATATTTCTTCACTAAAATGTATTTTCATTTGCGAAATATGTACTCCAAATGTCCCAATGCCTTATTTGGAATGAGCGATATATAGAATATATTTGCTAACCTTTCATCTCTGAATAACGTATTTTAAAATGAGAAAAATAAAAATATATATCATTTCTCATACTTTTTCAACTTTCAAAGCCTTATACTTGTTGAACATA
The DNA here is from genome assembly GCA_963920525.1 of Dichetophora obliterata. Taxonomy (NCBI): domain Eukaryota; kingdom Metazoa; phylum Arthropoda; class Insecta; order Diptera; family Sciomyzidae; genus Dichetophora; species Dichetophora obliterata. The sequence goes on along the minus strand of OY986439.1, from coordinate 74,039,390 downwards.
TTTCAACAAATATAATTTTCACATTCAAGTTCTTAAAAGTAATGTAAAGAATGTTATTCCAAGAACAATATTTAAGTAAGCTAATATTTTTTCTTTGAAAACAACAACAGTTTACAAAAGCAGCTACATCTGTCACATTTTAAGCCCAGTAAAAAATATTAAGCTTCTCCCAATGATGTTGCGCTGTAATTTCTTTCAAGCTTTCTTAAGCTTATTCATTTCATCTTAGTAAAGGTTAAAGCACTAAAAACCACTAGTTACTTCTTTCTATTTAAAGATTATTTTTTCAACGCGTTGCTTAAATCCATTGAAAACTTAATCCAGTCAGTTTTGATTTTGTTGGTTTTCCTCAATCAACGGCGTAGAGCGATAAATCGAATTCTTATAAAAACGAAAGCCAGCATTAACCATGTAAAGAAGTCATAAAAAAAACTGAAAAGTTTCGAACCGCACAAAAGGATAAATAGAAGATTTGTGCAATTCCATTCATTGCTTCATTCATTCAGAGCACTTCTTTAGATGGAGTAATAATAAGTTATGCTCAAAATGAGCAACAATAATGACAACAAAGTGATGGTTTCTTTCAATAAAATTTATTGTAAGGTTTGTCTGTTGAAGCTTGATTGACTGCAAGAGCTGAAATTGATAAGCCAAAATTAAAGAATGAAGCTTTAAAGTCGATGTAAAAAAAATAAAATATGTGAAAACATTGAAAATCATAAAAATATGCTTGCTCCACTCACTTCTTAAATGGTAACAAAGACTTTTTGCTTTCATTAACATAAAAAAAATATGTGTGTGGCCGCCACGCACGCTAGAAGTGAACCTTCAGAAAACTGTAGAAATTTTTAGTACAACGACTTTTTCATAATACATCGTAACCTAGGAATGAGATAAAACGACTTCAAAATCAAAGTTTTGACTTTCCATGCAAATTGCTCAGATTTTTTTAATCCTTTCATGCCCGATGTTGCCTACAGGCAACATTGTACTTATAGGCTTCTAAGATATTTTCATGTTTTTGTCCAGTGGTTTTTTGCTTCATGTAGCCTTATGTGTTGTGCAAGCATACACCTATTTGTTCTATTGAAGGCCTTGTACGTGTCCATTCAGTAGCCATTCTCCGTAGAATAAAATGGTCGAAATCAGATCAAGACCGTTTCGCAAAAAAAGTGTTTATACAGTGCTTGAAAATATTTAAATAATTGTGTAAATGTAAAACCAAGTAAATAAATAAAGGTGAGAGTGTTATATATATATAAAAAATTATGAGAAAAGTGTTAAGTTTGTCCAATAACTGCCCAAACGGTGCACATAAGCAACATCCTGTAACTAACGAACTCGGGCACCAAACACTTTAAAATTTTTGTCAGTTCTTATTTGAGTAAAGACTAGCACATATCTGACCTCAAAAAATGTGTAGCCCCACTCATTTTTATTCGGGCATGAAAGGGTTAAATAAATATAAATTAAATGTTTATTTTGTCTGATAAAACGACGTAACAAAAGTAGTTTGAACTGTACCGTTAGGTAAGTGTATATATTTTTAAATTTTTTGAAAAAAGATCCGAAATATTGGCTCTTCATTCAAAATTTACTCAAAAGTTGCTTTTGTTGTAAAAATAAAAACAAGGTAAAATGCATTTCTGACAACCTTTCATCAACATAACATTCATTTGCAAAAATTCTTCCAGCTTTGTGCAAAAATTTGTGAGATGTTTTTGTCATTATTTGGCCTTATGATTTTTTTGGTGAAATTTATTCTTTCCATTATGTTTTTTATATATTTTACAAACAAGTCAAGTATACAAAATAAATTATGTGAACAAATGACCCTAATATCTCTTTCCAATCAAAAGTCATGTCTTCAAATTTTTTTTTACACCATTTTCAATCTAGGTATGTATATTAAGTAAACTCCTTTTTGTATTAAAATTGGTTTTAATATGAGATCATATTATCGACTATCATTCTTCGCTATCCACCTTGCAGCCGAATTAGCATCAAAGATAATTTTTCACCCATTTTTTTCGCTAACTTGCACACACAAGCACACATATGTACAACGCTTGGTACATACTGTAATGTCGATTTTTCATTTCATCGTGTTTCAAATCACAACGCACGTGATTTCAACATGTGTTTTTCTGAATCTAGCGTAACAAAATTCATATTTCCAATGTTTTGGTTTGAAATTTGTTATACAATATTATATTGTTTTAAGAATACAGTAAAGATAGGTGAGTGAGCGTAACAGCGGGACCACGGGGCCTACGCCCCTCTCCACCATTCGTAATTTGATTTGATTTACACTAAAATGTTTTCACGTAAGTGAATTAGAGTGTACCGATTTAATGAAATTATGTTTGTACAAATTTTCTCTATTAGAGGACAAAAAAGCAATTTTAGGGGCATATTTTTCTCAGTGAAAAAAAAACGTACATTTCAGTTTTGTACTGAAGATCCCCTAATGGCTCTTTTTTTTGGAAATCTGATATCAAAATAAAATTCCTTGTTTTATAAGACTTGACTTTTAACGAAAAGTTTTAACGAAATCGATCAGTCATAAACTAACTGCATTAATCTGTATCATGAAGCAGCACACCAACGACAAGCAAGACACGAGAAGCAATACTTTTTTCTATACGAAATTCTATTGCTTCTCGTGTCTTGCTTGTCGTTGGTGTGCTGCTTCGTGATACATATTAATGCAGTAAGTTGCAGCAATCTTTATCAATTAAGTTATATGAAAAGTACAAATTGAAATACTTATGCACAAAATAATTTTTTTTTTCTTTCGAAATGCTTCATTGTGTTAATATTCGTAGTGCTGTAACTTCTTTTTCGACCATTCGATTTCGTTAAAATTTTGCAAATTAAGTTTTCATAAGACAAGAAATTTTATTTTTATATCAGATTTCTAAAAAACGAACCATTCGGGGTTCTTTTAAATATATTAAACAGCTCTCTTCCACGTACAGATCAGAAGCTTTGCTTGAAAATAATATGATTTTTTACAGACCCGGCGGAATAGGTACTTAAAACTCGTTGCTTGTGTTAGTATATGAATCTGTTAATAAAATTAATGCACTTACATCGTGAAGAAATTTGAGGAACATTTTTAAGGTCTTTCGAAAGTTATGACTTTGAATTTCTTTTTAATTTTTGGATGCATGTAAAATTGAATAAAGTTACACAAAAATCAATATTTTTGCATTTTTTTTGTCAAAAATTAGAAAAAACATATCTTGATGACAAATATCCACTATAAAGCAGCAGTACAAATATGTAAAAAACAACTTTTTCGTCATTGTATTCAAGCGAACAAAATCTATTGTACTAAAAAAAATTTTCGAATGTAGCAAGCAAGACGCGTTGTTTGTTCGACGAATAACACAAAAAGGAGTGCGACTACCGTATAATTTTTACTGCTCTGTTCAGACGCAACATTAACTATGTGTTGCACAGATTATTTCTGAGGGATTTAGTTTTTTTTTTGGATTGATTTGAAAAAAAACTTACACTGTGCAACGGTGCTAAGGAAGTTTCCCTTCAAAAATACACAAAGCAGCGTAGAAATCTGAACGTGGTGTTCTTGGCGCAATTAATTGCAAAAGTGACATAACTCAAAGCAATATCACTATAGGGGTATTCACAATCCAAAGCTATTTGAGAAGCTCTTTCTCAAAAGGCCTCACTAGAATACCTTTTTTTATCCGTGATACAGCACGATAATTGGTCCATACAATGATAAAATCTCACATAACAACACTTCCTTCATAGTCTACAAAAAATAAAATAGTATTAGTACTATCACTTTAATTCTTCGTACCAAAAAAATTAAAACCTACTCTAAATAGTACTCTAAAAGAACGCGTCTTTATTTTGCCGTACAAAAGTATGCAACTCTGTTATTAGTTGCTTTTAAGAAGAAAAAACAAGTAACGTTACTTGTTGAATAAAATCAAATAACAGTTTATATATTTTAAAATGCTTTTGTATATAACAAATTTTATGTTTTTGATTGCTTAAAAATTGTTGTATTGCATAATAGATAATTTATTTTTTTTTAACTTATTTGAACTGTTCTCTGCTTATGTTATTTCATTAATAAACAAATTTTTTTAAAAAGGTAAAAGGCTATAAAATTTTAAATAAAAATCATTTTTTAAGCAGCTGAAAACAATATAACGAACTCTTTCAAGAAAATGTGTTTTACATCTGTATAATTTAATTTTTAATGGAATTACTCTGTATCAAAATTTTAAAAATTTCATTAAAGGAAAGGGTTAATTGTTGTTTTATATAGGAAAAAATCAGGCCTGAAAAAAGCAAATTTTCGTACTTTCACTCATAACGATTTACTTTTAATCGCTTACTTGCTTAGGCAAGCTGACTTACTTGAACGATTTTTTCTTTTTTTTGTAAATCCGACTTTGAAACGCTAACTCGATAACTCAAGTTTCTATTCGATTAAAAATTATTAAGACTAATAAGATTAATATATAACACAATATATTAAACAAATCTCATAACGTTGTGAATTTCAATTATTTAATTGATATTTTTGAAGCATTACCTAAAACCAGCAGAAATTTTACTAGCAAGTAATAAAATATCAAAGCTTTTCGTCGATTTTTAAACATAATACATATATTTGGTACAACATGTTGATAACAAATTCAATTTCACATCACTAACTGTCAAAGCACTCTTATTTTATATTGTCTGCGTGCGAGGTGTATTCACAGCTTGTAGTTATTTTTTGCGCTTTTGCGCAAGAGCTCCGGATAGTGAGTACCCCTAATATGTGTATACTCAAAACTTTATAATTTACCTAAAAGCAGACACTAAATTTATCCCAATTGCACTCAATTTGACAGTTCAACAGCTACTGCAACGTTTAAAATGTGTTTGGTGTACATAGTTTATCTTGGTTTGTACAGTACTAAGCGTACAGTACTAAGAGAATAGTACTTAGATGTGATTTGTTTGTTTATATCTGTTTTTTTGGTGTCATTTTGCGTTTCACCTAGTTGCAAATCCCAACAGTTACAAAAAAGTTTTACTGCAATAAAGAAATTAGCCATATCTGACCTTAAAAGCACAGATAACCAGATAGGAAACTTCGATGGGCGACTTGTAGAAAGGGATGGCACGATGTACGATTTTACGTCAAATTGCCCCAATACTATCGCAAAATGTTTGACTGTGGTCGTAATTGTAACCGGAAAACTTCCCTGGTTTTTGGTAATCGAAGAGAATCTCACCTATAATAGGTTACAACCGCATACTTTAAAAAGTTACATTATTGGAACAAAATGGGTAATAAAAGGTATGACAAAAAAGAAATCAGAAGTGCACAGGAAAACTTCCCTGGTTTTTTAGTGGTGAATAAGCCATGTTGAAAATCTTCGACTTCAGTGTTGCCGTTTGGCTGCAAATCAGTTTGGATACTTTTCTCTTTTAAAAATGGATGGATACTTTTATTTGAGCTTTATTTTATTTATTTATATGAATATATGTTTTTGTATGCAAATATATAAAAAAGTTGATAGTTCCTTAAACTGGACAAAAACGTTAAGACAAATTATGACATCGAGACTTTTTTGGGTAATATTTTCTTATCAAAATATGTATTAAAGCCACCTCTTTACAAATAACTTTCAAATTTTGTGATAAGCCTTTTAAGTTTTCCTCAGCTGTTTTTTCTGATGTAATTTAATTTTTGTAATTCAAAACTTGCAATAAACGATAAGACTAATAGATTTTCTTAGTATATTTTTTCTAATATAGCTACTAAAAAACGAACAAGTTTGAATTTTTAAATTTTAAATGCAGTTTTGGAAGGTATCGAGCCCACATTAAAAATATCCATACTTACTGTTTTAACACTTATTTATCTCAAAACTACTTTTTTTCGGCGATGTGTTGTAGATAAACAAAAGCTATTCAACCTAAACATCTGAAATATGTAATTCACAACATCAGTGGCTATCGCTAGCAAAATTTTATTTAAAAAAATCGTATATGTTACACTTAAAACCGGTTAAAACCCTGTTTTTAAAACTTAAATTTCAAAAGCACATCCTTCTGTTATTATTTAATAGTTATGGTATTCAGTAAAATTTGTTAAGTTCTGCTTAACTGCTAAATTGTTGAAGTTAGCAGCTGTGGATATGAATGAACCTGCTAAGACATTTTACAATAAAGTGCTAAACTGATTGTCAAAATCGAAAGACAGACTTCTGCAACTAAAAATATGTTGTTTTAATAACTCGTGTAACCAGCCGGCCCTATTCTGTAACTGTGAGTTTTAAAGTGTACACGAGCTGTCACAAAAACTCACTGCTTTTAAGTCAGTGAGTTCAGTCAGAAAAAATGTACACTTTAAAACTCACAGTTAGAGAATAGGGCCTCTGTAAAAAAATGTACTTAAATTTTTATATTACAGTTCGTTAACCCTTTTTAAACATTTGCTACTCAGAACCTTTGAAATGTTTTACATCTCTACCAACCCCGTTGCAAAGTTTTTATTTTTTTATTAATAAAGAGCAGTTTTTAGACTTTGAAGCTACAAATCAAAAATAATATGGTACTTATTAGAACTCATTCCAAAAACGATTTATCACTTCACTTAATAAGTTTGACGTTTCCAACTTAACAAACGGTCTCGGCTTAGCAAAAACACGAAGCTGAACTTGTTAACTGCTGAATCTTTTTCCATACAAAATTTTGACAGGACTTAACGAATTTGTTAAGTTTAGCAAATTAGCAGGGCTTAAATGATGTAGTGAATGCCATTAATAATCTTTGTTTTTATTTTGAATACAAATAGAAGAGTGAAAATCTACAACACCGTCCAGGCTCTTATTTTCAAAAATTATCAAAATAAAATTACTTTTAATGTGGAGTATTACAATATACAATAGTAAAATTTTTATAAAGTAGGAGCGGCAGTTTTTGCTGCGATAAACTTATGTCAAACAAAAGAAAATCAAAACGAGGGCGTGCTATGTTTTCTATGGAGATATCAAAAATGTTTTGTGTCACATAAATAAAATAAATAAATAAATTTACTTTGTAAATAATGTGTGCAAATTAATAATTTCCATAATTAATCTTTGTCTTTGTTGATAGAAACTGAAACTCCACGATACGATGTCAGCGGACGCGGTGGTGCTTCAAAAAAGTATTGAAACAACTTTTATTGAACGCTCGTTTTGTTTTCTTCTGTTTGACATTCGTTTATCGCAGCTCGTGAGAAAATAGGTTGTTGTCAAGGCTACCTGAAACATTTTTGTATCATGCAATATACCTTAAAATTTTAAATATCGTTTTTTAAGTTATCGTTTTTTAAGTTGTCGTTTTTTAAGTTATCGTTTTATATCGTTTTTTATATTAAAAAAAAATCCTAAAAATACATCGAATTTTCGAGCGTTATCGTTAGACGTTTTTATGAAGTACATGTTTTTTCTTGCAAAATTGTTATTAAAGCGTCAAAAATTGGCTTTCATTGTTTGAAAAATTTTAAATTTTGATTTTGTGTTAAAAAAATGAATATATTATTGGTTTTTCGAATTTGATACGTGGATACTCTTTTTTTCTAAAGTGGATACATTTGGGACCTTTTCAAGGGTACTTTTTTAACTTCGTCGCGGCAACACTGTTCGACTTCACTGTTGGTATAAATTCACCACAAAAAATGTTTTGTGTCAAACAAAGAAAATAAATAAATAAATTGAATGTGAGTTGTAAATAATGTATGCGAAGTAATAAATTCCATAATTAATTAATCTTTTTCTTTGTTGATAGAAAGTCAAACATCACGATATGATGTGGGCAGAGGCGGTGTTGCACTAGGAAACAAACTAAGCTAAACGATGAAGAAAAAATTCTGCCAAAAGTATGAAATCAGCGGCTACCGACCATATCTTTCAGTGAATCAAAGCAGGATTAAATAAAATCGGCATGTTAAATTGGACAAGGTCTGAGACGTAAGTACTGGCGTTCAAGAATTGTACTCTTAATTGTTTAATTCGTTTGTCTCTCAACAGAATTATGCCAGACTTGAAGAAGATCATGTTGTCTGCTCAGCGTACTAGCATGAGCTGCCCAAATACGGCATTAAGGTCGGTCTTACCAACTACGCTGCCGCCTACTGCACTGGCTTGTTGGTAGCACGTCGTGTGCTCAACAAATTGGGTTTAAACTCGATTTATGCTGGTTGCTCTAAAGTTACCGGTGAGGAATACAATGCTGAACCTGTCGATGATGGACCAGGTGCATTCCTTTGTTACTTGGATGTCGGTTTAGCACGTACCACTACTGGTGCCCGTGTATTCGGTGCCATGAAAGGTGCTGTCGATGGTGGTTTGAATATTCCACACTCCGTCAAGCGTTTCCCTGGCTACTCTGCAGAGACCAAGAGCTTGAGTGCCGATGTTCATCGTTCTCATATCTTTGGTCAACATGTTGATTATATGCGCACTCTTGAGGAAGAAACCTTCAAACGCCAATTCAGCTGTTACATCAAGTTGAGAATCCGTGCTGATAATATTGAAGAAATTTACAAAAAGGCCGATCCTTCTCAGAAGGCGGAACAACGGACAGGAGTTACTAAGAAACGGTGGAATGCTAAGAAACTTACCAACCCCGAAGGCTAAGATTGCACAGCACAAGGCAGCCTACATCACCAAGCTTAAGACCGAAGATGAGGCTTAATTCGTGGGAGTGGACTTTAATGTTTATTCATATACTTTTAAATGATTTTTTTCTTACAAAATTATCGGTAATAATAACAATATCTATTAATCAATAGAAAAATTTGCAATATGCAACAGTTGTATTTTATAATGATTTTGAAAACAGTTGATTTTTGCTGTTGTTCAGTATTGATGCTTGCTGTTGTTGAGTATGTATAGTGTAAAATAAAAATTAAGATAATTAATTATTAATATGTTAAAGTTATATGAGTGGTATAACAACATATACAATTACCTGTTCGACTTTATAGGCTTCATTAGTTACACTTGTTTGCAGTTGCTGAGTGGTTCATTGTTCTGTGAAGCATTGTCAGAGCATATTTTTTTTAAAAACACAATTGGGGCCAGATCGTAATGAAATTTTGTACGTGTTAAGTTTACATAATATCAGATGATTTTAAGAACAGATATACTTCATAAAAAAATCTTTGCAATATAATTTTTTTTTTATAATTTATGTCATTTTTGAGGATATCTTAGAGCATGAAGATGTGATCAAAACAGAACGAAATTTTGTGTAGATCCATTTTATGTTTCTACTAACCGAACCACTTCTTAAGATTTTTCTCACATTTAGTGTTTGAAAAATGTCCTCATTTGAACCATTTCAATGGCTAGGCTAAACTAAGAACAACATAATTTTTTAAGGTAATATTCCTATCATGTTGGTCCAATAAAAATTAAAAAACATAGCTTTGATTTTTACCTGCGCTAATTACGTTTTGCAAGCTTGTACAAAGAAAAAATTCGGCACAAAAAATTTTTTTCGTGATCCCTTGAAGGTTTTTCAACTCTAGATATTTGTTTTTTAAACCCTCTTATAATTATTTTCATTAAAAAAAAAAGGATAAAAAAACATAAATTTGATTTAAGTCCGGCTGATGTTTTCTAATGAAATAGCCAAAAAAATTGTTTTGCTTTTCCTCGGCAAAAAATCAAAAAGCCAACTGACTTTAATGTCAAATATCTTTTAATTTATTCTTGTCATGTTGGTTCATCTTTTTTCATATGGTACACCGTATCAAAATACATGTTGCTGCAAAATTGTGCACTCCTACAACAAAAAACGACGTTTTTATTAACAAAATTCTAAAAGCCCTCAGTGCAAGCGCTTGAGAAATTTAGAAAGTTTTTTGCTTCTCCTGTAAAATCATGAAAAGTGTTGTTACGCCTCTTTGCATTTTAAATGACGATAAACTCCAGCGATGCATTAGTATGCACACAAATCTTCGTTAAAATAACTTAGATATGATTCGTTTGTGATTATTTTCGTTCATTGTTGGATGATATATTTATATTGAAATAATATATAGGCACATTTCAATGACAAGTCAAGTGAGAGCTCTACAAATAGCCACCTAAAATGCAAGAAAGCGTTACAACAAAATATTAAAAATTGACTTTTTGATTGATTATGATGCACCGTATCAAAATACATGTTGCTGCAAAATTTTACACTCCTACAACTAAAGCCCACGTTTTTATTAAGAAAATTCTAAAAGCCCTCAGTGTGCTTAAGAATTTAGAAAGTTATTTGTTTCTCCTGTAAAATCATAAAAAGTGTTTTTACGCCTTCTTGCATTTCCAAAGCTGCGATACATTAATTTTATTTTGCAGAAAATGATATATAAATAAAATATTACATCTTCTCATTATTACTAATGAATGTTACATGTTAAATTTAACTAATTTTACCCTTTACATTGCCAAATGTAAATTGGCCTTATTCTTGTTGTCACCTCGCCTATGTGACAGTTCTCACACTCGTGTCACGTCACTAGAAATCTGGTATTCTTGTTGTCATGTGACGTGAGTTTGTGCCAGCCAAAGCATGACAACAAGAATACCAGATTTCTTGTGACGTGACAAGAGTGTGAGAGCTCTCACATATGCGAGGTGACAACAAGAATAAGGGCAATTAACTTGTTGATCGAAATTAGTTTGCTGCACTGGTGTGTCTGAAGATTAATTCGAATGCGAATTCTTGTGCCCCTTTATATTTGTTTTTAAAATATTTATTGTTAAAGCGTGTTTTGTCCTTTATTGCTCCTTTCCCTTGATGTTGCTGCGGTTTAATGTGGGCAGCGGATGTAGATTGGATTTCTGGCCTCAAAAAAATCTCTTGCATTTGTACACAACTGTCGTTTCTTATTCTCCGCCTCTATGCGTGCAGCCTCTTCTCGTTTTTCCTTGTCCGCAATGGGCAGCAACATAGCCAAGTAGCGTTCATACGGACTGATGAATTGAATTTGCTCTATCTTTTTAAAATTTCCCTTGACGACTTCGGCTGTTGCAAGAATTGGCTAAGAAATATATCAAAGTTAAACCAACTTATATTTAAATTGTCTTTTTACTATCCTACCTTCACCAAGGGCTGCTCTCGAGCACGCAGCACAGTCTGATGCAACGTATGCAGATTCTGACGCACCAATGGAGGTATCGCACTGCATCATGACTAAATACCTTGCATTTCACTTGGAAAACTCTTAGATCTGCATCATATGATTGGCACGTAGCCGTAACTTTTATTTTCCAGACGAGCAACATTATCGCGGAACGCAAAAATCTGGCGCAGCGCTAACATTTGACGATTATCAAATACACGCTTTGACTTACGAAACAGCTCCAAATGGGTATCCGGCCCAATAGTAGGTTTAACATAGCGCTTCTTACAGATCTCAGTGCTACGTTGATAGATGGTCGCCAAAACATTTGTTTGATTGTGCGATGCATCTAGGATATAGTTTGTTAGGCGCTCATAGATATTCATCAGAAAGTGTAGATCCACTGCAGTCTTCCTCCTTTTTACCAGCATCACAAAGGATCTGCGCTGGCAAAGTTGCCAAAGCCAACAACAGCACACACATCAATTTTCTGTTTGCCATTTCTTTATTAATGATTAATTATTAGATTTTCTGTTATTTTTCACACAAGTTTCTTTAATAATGAAACGATTTAACTGATAAACACAAAATTTTACAATTTAGGAAACTTCGATTTTTAGCATCCGACATTAAACAACATTGACAGCTATGAGGTGAAAAAAGGTGAACTCACGTACACAATACGTGAGTTTCACAAATTGCAAAACCAATCTCAGATCAGCTGATTTTTGACTGCAAAATCGAAGTTTCCTATCTGGTTATCTGTGCTTAAAAGAACTTTGGCCGAGCTTCTACTGATCAGTTGTGTTGTGCGTGTTATTAAATGTTTGAGCACAAATTATTGAGAGCTAGACCTACGAGTTTTATGACGAATTCGAACTCATGCTTATATTCTCAAAGAATTTAACATGGACATTTTTACTCTCTGAGGTTTTGCCATTGTCTGCAGAAAGGTGACGGCCGAACAAAAATATTGACTCAATTGAAAAACTTTTTGTCTGAGCTGGGGTTAAAACCATGGTGTTTTAGCTTAGGGGCCAATCACTGCACCAGTAGACTATGGCCACCACAGTATATCAGCCTTTAAAGTTGAATAATAACTAAAATTGTGGCGACCGTAGCCTAGTGGGTATAGTGCGTGGCCCCTAAGCTAAAGAACCGCGGTAGCCCGGGTTCAATTCCAGCTCAGACAGAAAGTTTTTTCAATTGAATTAGTTTTTCTGTTCGGTCGTCACCTCTCTGCAGACAATGGCAAACCTCAGAGAGTAAAATTTGCCATGTAAAGCTGCTTGAGAACATAAGCCGTTCGGAGTCGGCATAAAACACGTAGGTCCAGTTCTCGGTCATTTGTGATCAAAATTTAATAACACGCACAACACAATTGATCAATGGGAGCTAGGTCAAAGTCCTTCCAAGGGCTGAAATGGCCAGTTTATTTTATTATTTTAATAACTAAAATTTAGCTGAATACGACTTTTTTAGTCCCTAAAACTTTTAAATGCTCTCCTGTTTTCCCAAAGACATGTTTTTTCTAATAAAAAACTCTGAAGTTTTAAAACAAAATGTATTTTTTACCATATTTTTTGTATTTTTTATTATGTATTTTTATTATGTATTTTTTTTTTAAAAAAACATTATCAAAACGTTAGAAATGCCCAGAGCTAAACTCAAATACTTATTTATGTTTCTTAGTTGGCGCTACATAAGTGGATCGATTTAAGCCTCATATAAGAACGTGAGCCCGCTATTTCTGAACATCGCTTGCTAGCGCCAGTTGTAAATTACAAGCTCCGTCAGGTTGTCCTTTACTTGATCCTTCCAATGAAGATGCGGTCGTCCTCTACGTCAATCTACGTCAATGGAGCATCATCTATCATGCGTTGAATATGATCCAGCAAGTGAAGCAGCTCGATTGTAATGCACTTGACTATGTTGATGTTGACGTACAATTCATCATTTCACCGTATTCGATATTCACCATTGACGTAGATTGGTACGTATATCTTGCGAGGGATCTTTCTTTCTTTCGACGAGTTTTAAAGTCTTTTCATCTGAACTGCTCAAAGCCCAGGTTTGTGTTGCATAAAATAGGACGAGCATGGTGAGCAATTTTTGTTCATTGAGAGAGGAATATGCTTCTAAATTGCCTACTGAGCCCAAAGTAACACCTGTTGGCAAGAGAAATCCTTCGTTTGATCTCAATGCTAATACCATTGGTTAAGCTAATGCTGGATCCCAGATAGACGAAGTCCTTCACAACCTCGAAGAAGGTATTGTCAACTGTAATGCTAGTTTCAAGACGCTATGACTGTTTGCTTGTTGACACCAAGTATTTCGTCTTATCTACATTCACTGCCAGACAATTTCGACTTGACTCTCTCACTAATCTGGAGAATGCTGCACTGACTTTGCGCGTTATATGGCCGATGATATCAATGTCATCGGCATACGCTAGCAGCATAACATTCTTGTAGAATATTGTGCCACTACGTCTCAGATCAGCAGCTCGGATGATCATATCTATCATTAAGTTTGAAAAGTCACACGAATCACATTGTCTTAATCCTCATTTGGTAACAAATGTTTTGGAGGGATCTTCCCGATTTTAATTGTGCTGCTTGTGTTGGTCAGTGTTGTCCTGTAAATATGGAATAATTTGGGCTGTCGAAGCGACTTCTCTAGGCTCTTCTCCTTCTTCTAAGAAATGTCTTTTCCTTCTTGTTTCTTCGTTTCGTAGCGGGAAGCTTTGGTCCATGGTAGAGTTTCTGAATCCAATTTATTTATTCTTTTTTTTTGGAAGGATAAATAACAAAAACTCACTGAAAATTTTTCTCGTAAGATTCTATTTTACGATTCAATCAATCAAGGCTTCAAAATTTGCAAGTATTAAGCCATAGAAGTTAAAAAAATTATAACATAATACAATAAAATAGTTATTAAAAAGCCATCATTACTTTTTCATTTACAAAATTGAATGTTGTTTAATAAATCTCTAAAATTACTATGAATCTTGGTAAAAGTAAAATATTTATCGGAATTCCGAAGTTTTCCCATTGGAAAAGAATTGCTAAATGTTTTGAAAATACGGAAAAAGAAAAAGTTTCAAAACCTTTCAAAAAAGTATATCATGCAAAATTTTTCATATTTATTAACTTCTAAATTTTAAAACTACGAGAGATATTTCAGGCATTGAGGCTCGTAAAATTTTGGACTAAAATCATTTAAAGACATTGTAAGATATAATAAAATTTTTTAAAAAGAATAATTTTCACAGGAATGCTTATAACTAGGGCTAGGAATCTCATGCAAATGCATGTTTTTTTACAGAACATCTTAAAATTTAAATGGTTAAGTTATCTTTGCGAATCATGAAATTCCTTTTAAAATGGTATTCAGTCGTTGCTGCATATTTTTTTATATTTTGCAATTAATGCATGGTTTTGCATATTTTACAAAAAATGCCTTTTTTTGCATATTTATTGTATATTTTATAATAAATGCATGTAGTTTTTGACATTTTCTTTTATTTGCAACCATTTAAATTTCGTTCAAAATATTTTGGGAAAAGATAACATAAAGTAATTATATTTATGTTTGCTTAATAGTTTGGTCGTTTTTGATAAATTAATTCTATATGTATTTTAAAATTAATTGCTTTTCTTTTTTTTTAATTACATGCCATATTTATTTTTCAACCGATAGTAAAATATTAAAAAATTATTTTAATATCATATCTTACTTGTTTCTAGCGCATATTTTACAGTTTTAAGTGCATGTTATATGCGCATATTTTTGGTTTTTGAGAGCATGAGATTCTTAGCCCTACTTATAAGTCATAAATTCGATCTGATGGTAAAAAGTTGACATAATTTCTTAATTCTGCATCTTAAAATGACATGAATTGATTATCGTGCCTCTTGCAATTTTTCCAATGTTTCTCTGGGTATTTTTTGTTTTAATTTTAACAAAAACAAAATTATCATTTGATCAACATTTATTCCGCTTGAAGTTCTTCATTTTAACAGAAATATGATATATCATCACTATCTATAGCCGCTATTACCAAATCTTATCCCGACACGAATATTTTCCTATCAAGCGAGTTGCTCAATATCCTTACTACGTCATGTCTGTGAAGGTGTTTTGTCTGCTTGAATAAACCGGTATCTATGAGCTCAACATCAATGTCCAATTCATGCAAATGATCCAACCTGTGCAAAAACTAAATAAAAACCAAAGACCTCGGAATCAAACCCGCAAGCGTCTAAATCGATTTTTAGCTCTAACGTTTGAATTGATTCATCCAAACATTCTCGTTTGCACACTAAAGGATTCATCTATGCTCGCCAGTTATAGTAGGTAAGGAAGTCAGTGTTGATGGATGCCCATGCGTGCGAATAAATGTTATCATAGTGTTAAGCAGGATTTGCTAACGTGTTCCTGTTGTACACAAAAAGTACACAAATACTCAGCACGTATTGCTTAGGCGTAGTCATTTTCATGGTAACCAACACGACCCATTCATCAGTTTTAGTGATGTTTCCATCACTGATACCTTTGGACACTGGTTGAAAAGTAAAAGGAAGAACAACAACATGAAAAAACGAAATGTGCACCAGTGGTTGGTCAACAAAAGTTTGCAACATGAATTTACTGTCAATGTTTTTGGAGAGATAAGTTATAAGAGCTGTTGTGAACGCAGAAGGAAACTAGAAATGTTTTTCAATATGAACTCTGTATTTATTCAATACAAATGAAAATTAAATTCACGGCTTTTAAGTTGAAAACAATCTTATTACTAATGCTTAAATTGATTGGATAAAAATTACTTTTAATACAAAACGAGCGTGACATAGCCATTAACGCAGAAGGGGACGTGACTAATTTAAATTGATGAAAAAAGTTGAATATTGCGCTTGAAACTAAGTTATAAATACAATTTAAGGTGACAAAATCTTCTCATATATTCTTTAACACCTCAAAAGTATTTTCTGAAAGTTATAAAGCAAATACTTAATCCTTTTAGAAATAGCACCATCGCACATTGATGCAGAAGGCATACTAGACGGAATTAATTCGAAATCGAATTTTTGTGTTCTGTGCGTGTAGAACTCTTAGAATATATCCATTAATTACATAAATATTTACTACTTCCCTCCGCTTTTTAAAAAAGAAAAATTCTTGAAAGTTGGCCCAAAAATTAAATTTTTTAAATATTTGCTCATGAATTTTGTAATTCTACTTAATTATAACTTTAAAATACTTCGAATTATTAAAGAAAGGCATACTTTATGACTAAAATATGTTTTTTTGAATTAAAAAAGAATTCAATAACGAATCTTTTCAAATGTTGGCGCTATAAAACGGCATTTGAAGATATATATGGAAAATTTGGTAAAATATTTTGGAAAATAAAAAAGGGTCATTGCATATTTGAAAAATTTTTGTTTAATTAAATAGCTATTATATCTACTTTACTTGGGAGAATCAAGGTGCGTAACTTTTTTTCAAATTTGTATCTATATGATGGCCCTAAATATGCCTGTATAATTCAGGCTCTGACCGTTTCGTATGAAAGGTATTGAATTTGTGGTCGATGAGACTGTATGCGGAATTTTGAATATTTTCAACAAGTCACACTGCATTTTACAACTGAAAAAATTTTTCAATATACCTAAAACAAACAAAAAAAAAATATTTTAGTAGAAATTTTATTTTATATATTATTAATATTTTATTAAAATATTAATAATATTTATATATTATTAAATAATATTTTAGTATAAATTTTTTTTTTGTAAGACAGCTAACTTTGTTAAACATTTGGTAAGAGAAAAAAGAGGCCAACTACAAATTTAAACTATATTTTTTTTTAATCAATGTTATGTTTGCTTTATGCTAAAGGAGTGCTAAAGTGCGCAAACTTTCGGTTGCCTTGTTTTTAACCTGTTAACCCTAAAAATGTTATTTTTTTTTTAATTTTAAAACCAGGTTTCGACTGTTTTTATTGAGATAATTTGAGGTCTATGAGCTCTTATGCGGGTAATAATTTTACCCGTGATTTTTGTGATTTAATTTACTGAAATTTTACTTTAAAAAGTTTTTATAAAGCCACTTTGTGTGGGAGGTAGACAAGGTTCTCATCCGATTTGACTCTTTCTCAAACTCGAAGTGTGTAGTTAGGATATTAGCTCATTCGCTAAATTTAAAGTGATTAAATTAATTTTTGTGTAAAGAAATTCTACAGATTTTATAAAAGCACTTTGTTTGGGAGGTAGACGTGGTTTTCATCCGAATTGGCTCTTTTTCAAACTCAAAGTGTGTCATTAGGATTTAAGCTTATTCGCTTCATTAAAAGTGATTAAATTAGTTTTTGTGGAATTTAAAGTGATCTAATTAATTTTTATGTAATGCAAAGAGTTTTTGTTGATAATTTTATATGGGCCAAAAAATATTTCATATATATGGGAGGTGTTAGGCCTACTTGTTTAATCCCACAGAGACTTGGTCATACTTGAAATGCTACACATTATTTGTGTCCCTAAACAATTGGGACTACATTTTGAGACTGACACGGAAAATTGTGCACTCATCTACAGACACCTAAAGAATAGAGAGCAAAAAAACGAACACAACATAACAAGACAAAACTAACAAAAATTAGTCATCAAAGTCCGTCGTCAAGTGTTGTTTATTTTATGCTCGATGTTTTGTTTTTTTTTTGTTTCGTCGTTTATCAAATCTGTATATTTATTAAATTTTTGTAAGTTTCTGTATTCTAATTATTATGTTATGTGATTACATTGTAAAAATTTGTAGTTTTTGTATATTTTGAGTTTCTCCCTGATTTCAAAGGAAAATAATATAATGGAAATTGAATTTAAATAAATTACGAAATAAACTGACCTATAGCTCATTTTATTGCAAATAATTTAATATAAAATGGTAAAAAACAATAAGTTAATTTAGCCTGAATGTTAAATATCATATATCAGTTATCAAGCGATAATTCTATTAGTGTTGCTGTTTACGTACGCCCAAAATGTGTTGACGTTGCATGGCAGATGCCATGCCCACTTGTCCATTTGTGTAGAAATTTTTAACACTTTATGTTTATACAACTGCTACTCCCACTAGTCCAAACTTTCTAAAATATTTTTTTTTTTTTACTTTTCTATACCTTAAAAATCAAAAACTAAAAAAAAAAATCCACAAAATAATATATTCCGTCTAACTTGCACCAATCGCATCACAGTGCATAAAGGTGGGTCACCATAAAAAATTTTAAATGACCGCCCCTCATTTGAAACTTATATTTAGAGGATTTTAGTACCATACAAATTTTTCTTGTGGACCCAAAAACGCCTAAAATTCTATTTTTTGTATAATTTAACCTGTTTTAACCGATCGTAAAAATCCTCTCAACATAAGCTTTCAAATCATTCAAGGCAGTCATATCAAACTTTTTTATTTGCATGGGGGTGACCCACCTTACTGTGCATCTTTTCAATGTGTAAGTAAACAATTCCACACAGCAGTCAAAAATTTTCGGTAGCGAATTCGAAAATCAACAAACCAAATTTTTTATTTTTGTTGAATATAGATCGCAACAAGTCGTAAATTTCAGAATTTTTTTATTATATGCTTAAAATTTATGGTTAAATTTTATTTTTAAATTGCTCCTTCTTGGAATCTCAAAAATGATAAGTAAAACATTCTTAAAATGATAAAATAAAAACTTCTTTCGAATGAAATATTAACAGTTTATAGATAAGGCAAATACTTATTTCTCAAAAAGTAAGTTTACATTTTAATGTAAAAAACCAAATGGACTTGCTCAATTTATTTGGATTTTATATAAAAAAAAGAGTGACACAACAATATTTCTGAACACGGTTTGGGTTAAAAATTCGGATTTTTTTTTTTTGTAAATTGTGAACATTTTTTAGATAATTCAATCAATTTTTAATTTTTGGAGCGCTTAACTCATTTTTTTAATTTTTTGTTTATTTTTTTGCTCATCATTATTGTTTCATATATTTTTTATGAACACGAACTTTATATGATTAATAAAAAATTCCAGTTATTTTTCAATTTCTGTCTTAGAATCATCATCAGTCATATTCTTTTATTTGTGACTGTTATCGAAAATTCTTTATTTGGTGTAAAGGGACCGTGAAGTGTTTAACAAGGAACTTATTAGGTTTGTTACAGTTCTGTTACACGGCCATACAAAGAGTTAAGTTTTCTGGTAGAATGTTGTAGTAGTAGTTTTAAATTTTTTTAAAAACTTTAGAATTCACAGAGAAGACAATTTTATGGGTGGTAGAAAATACAGCAGATAGTAACGCAAATCGCTTATAAATAAAAATTAAAACATTAGCCAAAGGAAAAATGTTCTAAAACTGAATGAAAAATGAAAACACGATTATACGGAATATGCCGAAAAATCTAAATAGGTACTTTTGTGTTATTATTCAAAATTAATTATGTTAATTAACTGTTTCTCAATTCAAAATATTTTTGTTAATATTGACGAGTTTTGACTTAAATATATTTACGTATGGTTTGTATGGGGTCTTTTTCACGAATTTTTTTAAGCACATGAAGCGCTTTCATTTACACTTTGGGGTACACATATAGCGTTAAAAGTTCATCGTACAAGGATAAAATATATGCCAAAATATGAGTAACAACTTAACGAATAAACCAATATCTAAATTTCGATTTTGTCAGTTCTTCACTTTGCTGTTGTGCTTTTTTCATAAAAAAGATATTTCTTTTATGAAATGAAGGATAGAAATGAGATGATGGTATCTTTTTTCTCACATCCAGCAATTTATGGACCACCCATTTTGCTTTATGAAATAATTATCAAAATATACGAGAATAAAATTTATTGACTTTTACATCATTAAGGAGAGTCTTACCTTACAATTTGTGAATGCTTTTTTTGAACGGTAAAGATGTTTCAAATATTGGTGTAAAATAGTTTTTAGATTCTCGGCACTGCAAAACTTTCTACAACATATCTGTAAATAAAAAAGCAAAGTTTTCAAAAAAATTAGCCAAAGTTTTGAAAAATAAATTTTACTGTCTAAAAACGGATTCTGAACCTACTTTCAGAAGCCTTACTTTTAAAAGTTTACAACTTCCAATACAA
The DNA here is from genome assembly GCA_963920525.1 of Dichetophora obliterata. Classification (NCBI taxonomy): domain Eukaryota; kingdom Metazoa; phylum Arthropoda; class Insecta; order Diptera; family Sciomyzidae; genus Dichetophora; species Dichetophora obliterata. Next base: position 74,019,078 of record OY986439.1, on the reverse strand, counting down.
AATTTAAAACAAAAAACTATTGGGCCATGCATTTTTTTACATTATACCGAATCTATTTATGTTAAGTTAGGAATGGAAAGTTAAATAATTTTTTACAATGTAGAAAATCATGTAGTAAAAATCCTTTGTCATTTATATAGCAAAACTAGTATGAATTATCTTCTGGGTCGAAGTTAAAATACCCCACGGACGACGATTTTTCCAAATTTCATACCCAAAGCTTATTTTAATTACTAAAGGTTTTGTGCACAATTTGAAGACATATGATTAATTTCGTGAAATTGAAAGAGATTTTACCATTTGTATGAGAGATAGACGTGATTTTTATTCGACTTTAACAAATTTTATACTAAAAATGCATATTAAAGGTTAAAGCTTTATGTGCAAAATTTTAAGTCATTAGTGTTGTTTTTGAGGAATTTAAAGAGATTTTACCGTTTAGGGTAAGTCACTTTGTATAGGAGGTAGCCGTGATGTTCATCTGATTTTAACGATTTCATGCTCAAAGCTTATAATAAATATTAAAGACGCTGTGCAAAATTTGAAGTCATTATATTAATTTTTGTGGATTTAAAGAGATTTTACCGTTCTGGTTAAGTCACTTTATATTGTAGGTAGGCGTGGTTTCTATCCGATTTTTACAAATTTCATACTCAAAGTTAATATTTAATTTTAAAGACAGTGTGCAAAATTGGAAGGCATTGAATTGGTTTTTGTGTTTTGTGTTATTAGATTTTACCGTTTAGGGTAAGTCACTTTGTATTGGCAGTAGGCTTGATTTTCATCTGATTTTTACAATTTCATACTCAAAGTTTATAATAATTATTAAAGACACCGTGCAAAACTTGAAGTCGTCATATTGATTTTTGTGGATTTTAAAGGGATTTTACAGTTTTAGTTAAGTCACTTTTTATGGGAGATTGCGTGGTTTTCATCCGATTTACCTCATTTTCGAACTTGGCCTTCATTTTTGAATAATAAGCTTCTAAATTGAATTTCGTTACGATAGCTAAAAAATTACGGCTGTTATCGTGACCACAGACGGACAGATGGACATGGCTAAATCAACTCAGGGAGTAATGCTGATCAAGAATATATATACTTTTCTGTACCGGCCACACCTCCTTATTGGCGTTACAAACGGAGTGACAAAGTTAAAATACCCCTATTACGTTTCTTAAACGTGGGGGTATAAAAAGGGGTTTGGCGAAGTTGTCTGTATGTATGAAATTCTGTATACAAAATTCTGCATTAAAAAAATCTGCATTAACATAAAACTGTGTTAAAAATTCTGTATGCCAAAATTCTGCAAAATATGGACTATGAACAACTAAGGTAAATAAGCTTAAAATAACAACTTTCCGTACAAGAGCAAATAATTTAATCTTAAAAAACATTATTTTGTATCCCAAATACAGTTAAAATGCTTTAAATGGAGAGCAGACTTTTTGAAAGCAAAATTTTTAAAAAATAGTATATTGAAATACAGTATTGTAGACAAAAAGTATTTTTAAAATACTGTAAAAATTACAGCGTTTTGACAATGCAGACTATTGACAAGCAGAAAACTGACCCGCTCCTGAAAACTGGTATGCACCTTGTTGTTTAAAATTGAAAATATGAAAATTGAATGAAAACTACACGAGTTTTGCTAGTAAAGCAGCTAGAGCTAATACTCAAAGCGCTCAACTAACGGAAAGTCTTGAATTACATGTCATTTATAGCGATGGAAGAAAAGATCAAACTATATCCCAAGTAAGATCTAGGATAAAAAAAACTGATTTAGAAAAGCATATTATGATTGTTTCTGAACTAAGCTTAGAATAAATTGGTCACTTTACTCCTTCATTAGCGCAGCTCTTTTTATAAAAACTGACCTTTGGAGACCGGAAAGAATGGGGGAGATTGCTAGAGTTGGAGCTGCACAAGCCTTTGTAATGGTTTATACGCCTTTTCTATTGCAATGAGCTCCCATTACGACATTTGTTCCTAAAACGAGATGGTAGAACTGTTGGTCCTAATGCATATTCTGGTTCCATTGAAAAAAAACTTCTGATATGTGAAACCTTTTCCAAAACCAAATTCAAACCAATAGCTACAGATGAACCAATCGTGGACTTTTCTGACAGATCAGAAAGATTTATACCAAATGACTAAAGCTATTTCTAGTAACAACTTAGCACCAGACCTTGCTAATATAAATCCTTGAAAATCGTTTACTCAAGGTGGCTAACAACCACTAATCGCATTCTTCGTTTGTATGTATCCCAGAAAAGACCAAATTCAAACCTGCAAACACTGGCAGAATTTGATGGTAAAGTTTATGCACCAGTTTGGTTCAAAATAAAAAAAAAAATATACAGTTAGGCACGGAAGTATGCATTTGTGGAGCATGATTAGTAAATCTTTGATTTTTTACACATCGGTACGAATTATCATAAACCCCGTTATCGAGCGTAATGGTTATTTTGCGCATTCCGAAAACATCCCAGTAATCCAAAACTATCTTTTAAGAATTGATTTATGAATCTTTTCGGGTAAAAACGTTCATTTTCGGCACTCATAAATTAACCTTTTTGGACTCATTCGTCGGACTAAAATGACTCTCAAAAGCGAACCTTTTTTCTTCAGAAATGAGTTAAAAAAATAATATCATATGCTGCACTTTTTTGTTCGAAAAAGAGTTGAAAAAAATAACCATTTAATTGTTGTTTTTCAGCTCTCAGAAATTAACTATTTTGAACTCATTAGCCGGACTGAGTTAACTCTCAAAAAATAACTTTTTTTATTTGAAAACGAGCTAAGAAACGAACCATAGAAAAACACTTTTTCGACAATCAGAAAGGAATATTTTTAATCATATATTGTCTTAATATTGCATGTTATAAAATTATATTAATTCTTTTTGAAATAAGTAGTTATATATCTAGGGCCATCGCCATCGAAATATAGTTCACAGAAATTAGAAAACAATAAAACTATAATTAGCTTTATTCGAAATTAGAAAACAATAAAACTATAATTAACGAAAATTTAATCGGGGAATTGAACTTACTTTTTTTCAAAATAGATTTTTTTCTAAATAGGTGTATTCTTTTAATAGATATTTTATTGATAAAAATTCTTTTCCAAATGTCAACAGAAATTTTTTATTTATTTACGATGAAATTAATGTAACTAAATTGATGTTAATGATCAAAAAAATAAAATAAGAAAAAATTTTCTTCAATGCCTCCCCCCCCCTCCCATAAAGTTTTCGTTTTTATTTTAATTTTTATTGTAAGGTTGTTTTTATAGATTGATACAACTTTGAGATAGCAGCACTGCTTTATTTGACAATATATTTAACAGTTGATAGTTGCTTTTTGTGAAGTATACTTTGACATTTTATTATGGATCAACTTACACTAGAGCAACGCGTGCAAATTGTGGAAATTTTTATTCAAAATAATGGTTCCGTTCGTCAAACTTATCGTTCACTTCGTCCATTTTATGGCGTACATAATCGTCCTTCAGAGTTGCTAATTTGAAGAACAATAGATCGTTTTCGGACCACATTTACTGTTACTGATAACACCGTGTTACACACATTCTGTCCTATGAACCAAATTTACTTTTTTGGAAAGGGGATAAAAAATAAAAATACACGTGTATCGGCGATTTTCATGTACACGTCAGAATTTTGTTTTTTTAAGTTTGAAGTATATATTTTTTTTTAATGGTTATCGTTTTTTTTTAAGGTTTCAGTTTGTTAAAAAAACAATTTTTTTTATTAATTTTGTTTTATAAAAATAAAGAATTGTTACATTAAAAATTTTAATGATTTTAAAGAAATTTAGGCCTTTTATTTTTGCGGTTGTAAGCATTTGCTTCAGTATCGCGACAAATAGACCAACAGTATTCGCCAAGCATATGCGTAATGTCTTTTCCTTTAAAGCACTTTTCAATAGCCGCAATGTCCTTATGGAACCTTTCGCCATGCTCATCGCTACAAGGTCCTAAATCATCAGGGAAAAAATCTAAATGATTGTGAAGAAAATGGATCTTTAGCGACATTAAAATGCCCATTTCGCCATATGCCGAAATCATTTCTGCGACAATATTTTTATAATTGGCAGCTCGTTTGTTGCCAAGAAACTGCTCAATAACGGCAACTGTACCTTTCCATGCACGTTGTTCGATAGCATTTAATTTTGATGAAAATTCAGAACTTGCAATTATTTGTTTTATCTGCGGACCATTGAAAACACCTTTAATGAAAAAAATCATTAAAAAACAAAAAGTTACTGAATGACTTCTTAAAAAAAATACCTGCATGAATCTTTGCGCCGCTCAATTTCGGGAAAATGTTGCGCAAAGTTGTAATGGCCTCGCCATCACGATCCAGTTTTTTAACAAAATTTGATACGAGACCGAGCTTAATGTGTAATGGAGGCAAAATGATTTGAGACGGCTGCACCAATGGTAGATTCTCTATACTTTCTACGCCTACTTTGTAGCATGTTCGCGGCTTCCACTTAAATTCAGTGTAATGCTCATCTCTTTTTCGACCTTCCCATTTCATCTGCCACAAGGGGCCCTCAAACGATACTACATGTCCATCCGACCTGTCAAGTCATCACACATGTAGTATCGTTCGTGTGCAAGAAATCAAGGCGGATGGACATGTCCGATGGAAGTTGAATGGACATGTAGTATCGTTTGAGGGCCACTAGACCAGTAGTAAGTGTTGTAAAAGTCAAAAACTGTTTAGTGTTAGAAGGTTACTATTGATTAACTACAACTATATCGAGTAGGATGGGTCAAAAAACATTTTTTTTTCCTAACGCTTTAGTAGTTTAAAAATTTGGAGTCCCTTCAAGTTATGCTAAGAAAAGTGAAAAAAATATTTTTTTTTCAAAAATAATAAAAATTGGGGAAAATCTGAGAATTGATAAAAATTGTTTTTAAAAAATTTGATGTGCTACAGACATTTCCACGAGTCTGCCTGCAAAAAATCAGCTCGATTAGATCACTGAAAAAGGGTTAAAAATCGGTCCTTCCACTTTATGAAAGATTTTACGAAAAGATTTGGCTTAAAATCTTTCAAGATTCAACTTGTGCAGGAATTAAAGCCAAACGACCATCATATGTGCCGCCAATTCGGCGAATGGGCTGAAGCTCAAATTGATATTGATTTTGAATTTCCATGGAAAATTTTATTTTCCGATGAAGCCCATTTTTGGTTGAATGAGTACGTAAACAAACAGAATTGTCGTATTTGGAGTGAAGAGAATCCACAAGCATTTGTCGAAACACCATTACATCCACAGAAAATTACTGTTCGGTGCGCTTTATGGGCTGGCGGAGTCATTGGTCCATATGTCTTCAAAAACGATGATGGTCAGAATGTTACTGTCAATCGTGAACGGTATAGGAACATGATTCGAAGTTTTTTCGTACCTCAATTAGCTGGCACTAACCTTGCTGATATGTGGTTCCAACAGGACGGAGCCACATGCCACACAGCGGGCGCTACAATTGATTTTCTCAAGGAAACTTTTGAAGAAAAAATAATTTCACGAAATGGCCCAATTAATTGGCCCCCAAGATCGTGTGATTTAACACTATTGGATTATTTTCTTTGAGGTTATGTAAAATCACTTATCTACGTTGATAAACCACAAACAATTGAACACCTGGAAATCAACATTCGAAGAGTTATCGGCGAAATACGGCCGCAATTGCTGCGAAAAGTTTGCGAAAATTGTGTTCCAGATTGCGCCTTGCACGCGCCAGTCGTGGCGGCCACATGGCCAAAATCATATTTAATCATTAGTGTCATCAAATTCTCTATCCAATAAAGCTCGTTTCATTGATATTTAAAATATATTACTATGTTTTATGATGATTTAAACTTGTACCACTCTATAAAAAACACCCTTTAGTTCTGCCCCTGAATATAAAGTAAATACAGTAATATAAAGTAAATGTATTAAACAATAATTGCAAAAACTAAGGTCATAAAAGAAATACTTCATTGATTATTCTTCAATTAATTTCAATTTTAAGCAAGTCTAAACGAATACAAGTTCATTCCTATCAAGGATGTAGTTTAAATCTACTAATTAAAAAATATATATTAAAAAAAAATCTACCCAAAATCGTACGCAAAACTCTCACTCCAAGGAGGAGGATTCAGGAGAATTTTGCTGAAGAATTAAATTTTTTTTTGGAACAAATTTCAACGAGTTTAATCTTCTTGAGCAAGAATATTCATCATAAAAAAACAAAAATTCACGAAAAAGAATTTATACCAGAAAACGTACTCAAGTAATCACTTTACTCAAAACCTTCGCATATGGTTCAGTAGAATACTGCTTGTCATGCTTGTTGATGAAAGACAGCTTATTCGAGAGCTCGTAATATGCCCAATTTTACAAATAAGTTTAAAGGTTGAATACGATGAAACACCAGTTAAACATTTAATACCAAAAATTTAATATTTTGTCAAAGATTTCATCGAAATGATTGACTGGCAAACAAATAAAATTTATGTCCCTCCGCTTTTAAATAAATTTTCTAGTGAGTACTTGAAAAAATTTGATCTAGTGTTCCAAGGATAGTAGATCTCCTCAAATTCCCTTGCCACTCACAAGCAGTAAAACGTTGAGTTAAATTTGAGCTCTCGTCTGCGAAGAAGATAATAAAGATGGGTTTTTTCGAGCTAAATTAGCTTTATGACAAATGCTGTCTAAACTTGAAACAAAATCTGATAACCAGAAAAGTCTTGAATAGAATTAAAGACAGCCAGATTTGAAAACAATATAAAAAATGATGAATGATGAAAGATGATGAACGTGAAAAACAATATCTTACAAATATGAATTTCAATGTGGATTTCAATCAAAAAAATTATTTAATGATTCTCATTAAATAATAAAAAAATTACAAAAAAACAATAATATAAAAAAAAATTAACAAAGGAAAAAAATAAAATAAAAAAATATACTTTGAAAAACAGCACCTCCACATGGTTAAATCTGGGTGATCAAAATTTTTTTAAATTAGCTGAAAGCTGTTAATTTATGTTTATTGATCAATTTTTAAGTTTTTAATTTTCGAACGAGAAATGGAATCCTAAGACCTTATCCGATTGACTTGAAACTTAACAAAAATACTTTTTGGATCCACTTACAACTTTTGAGCACTAGTTACTCTTATAATTAAAAGAGTTAACGCTTCACCCTAATATATATATATATATATTAAAGTGCCTCGACCTCCATAGAAAAAAAAGTTGTCGATGCCACCGACTAAAAATGAAACTTGATCTATTTGATGACGATTCCTAAAATACTTTGGCTTTCACGATTACCACCAGTGCAGCTCACTGGCTTGATATAGTTCTGGAGCTTGAAATAACCTCCAAAAATAATGTTTTTCGTAAATATATTGGCTGGTGTAAAAAAATAAACTGTCAGATATTATAGGCCGGAAAAATTTATTTCAATCTGTATAAAAAAATTTTATACAAAAACATTCGAAATTCAAATGACTTCTATTTTATTCTTTTTGAATTTCTTGCAATATTTTTGCAGTATGTGTTTATTTTATAATAAATATTTTAGCTTTTATGTTTATCAATTTAAACAATTCTGAATCAAGAATCTGTGCACTCAAAATCTTTCCCACGATATCTTGATAGTGAGTATCGTATTAGATTTTATGAAGTTATTTCAATTTTATTAAAAATAACTTTAAAAAATACACGAAAAACTGCATTATCCTTAACCCAATTCCAAAAATTGAAAACTTTTCGATGTAGTTTGGAAGAAATTTCTTAGTACTATTATTTCTGACTGATTGTTTCTTTTTTAACAACTACGCCAGCAGAAATTTTTATGAAAAACCTGATTTTTGGTTGTTACTTAAAAATGGTTTAGCTCATTGGCGGTTATCATGGCGGCCAAAATATTTTGGAAATCGTCATAAAATAAACCAAGGTTCACTTTTGGTTCGTGGCAATGGTAACTTTTTTTATTGAGGCATTTTAATATATATATATAGATATAAATTAGGCCGGGTCGATTTGTGGGGAGGCAAAAAAATCGCCCACTGCTCAGTGAAAATCGTATTCTATGGATCAAAATAAGAAACTTTGCCCGAGGAGCTATACCTCTAAAACGAATTCTAATGCCCCAACCTTTGACTTTTGTCCCGTAAGGTCAAATTTTGAAAAATCCCTCTTTGACCCATTTAGAGTGCCCCAATCGAGTCCAAATGTATGACCGACCCCCACTAACTTTGGAGGGCCGATCCACCCATGCCAGTGGCACACCCCCTGGAACCCCCTGGGTGTGTTCCCCATTCAAACATTTCAAAAATTACCATTTAAAATCAAAACCTCTAGGTGGGTTCCAGGGGGTATGCCACTGGCATGGATGGATCGGCCCTTCAAAGTTAGTGGGGGTCGGTCATACATTTAGACTCGATTGGGGCACTCTAAATGGGTCAAAGAGGGATTTTTCAATATTTGACCTTACGGGACAAAAGTCAAAAGTTGGGGCATTAGAATTCGTTTTAGAGGATTCCAGGGGGTGTGCCACTGGCATGGATGGATCGGCCCTTCAAAGTTAGTGGGGGTCGGTCATACATTTAGACTCGATTGGGGCACTCTAAATGGGTCAAAGAGGGATTTTTCAATATTTGACCTTACGGGACAAAAGTCAAAAGTTGGGGCATTAGAATTCGTTTTAGAGGTATAGTTCCTCGGGCAAAGTTTCTTATTTTGATCCCTAAAATACGATTTTACTGAGCAATGGGCGATTTTTAAATTGACCCGACCTAATATATACATATATCTTCTCAAGCAAAGTTGGGTATATCAGCTTTTTTTTGGCTTTCAAAACCTTTAATTCTCTTTTCTGTACAGGTACTTGCCAAAATCTGCTCACTATCATAATTTACACCTTTTTAACAATAAACAAAAATTGGCAACTGGAACCAAGCAAAATAAAAAACCTCGAAAAAAAAATAACTGCAATAAACACCGAGTCATGAGATACGGTTCACTGGCACTGCGTATAAAAACATATTCCAACTTTTAACAGCCAACCAAGCAGACGATTTGAATTTTTAACGAGGCTTTTACACCTCAGATTGTTTTTGTGCGACTGTCTGTCTGGCAGGGTCTATATGTACCATATCTGTGCGGCAACACAACCGCTCCTAGCCTTGTATGTGTGTTTTTTCATGCGTTCAATGCACCCGTTGCAGCCTAAAAATCCACGGAATTGCGTGTCACACAACCAGCTTTTTGCCTTGCTATACAAAAATCAACTAAAAGGAAGATGATGATGATGGTGATGCTAGAGTTGGAGTCGGGTTGGATCACTAGGACTTCTTAGTGTAATGCCTCCTAGAAGCACAACGTGTATAAACAATAGAAAAAAGAAATCATCAACAGCGACAATATCAACAACTATTTGACAAACAAAAACTTTTTTTATATCGGCGTGTTGCTCTTCGTTGTGCAGAGCAACACTTCGAAACCAAATAAAAAATTGCTTGAATTTTACGAATCACCAAAAAATTAAAAAAATACTGTTAACACCACAAAAATGGCTTCCTTTACCCCCTTCTTCACAAACACACACAATCACACATTCACACGAACACATTTAATGGCTATACGCCACACAGCCTTTGATTTACCAAATCTCGCTTCGCTATAAAACTCCTAATTTTGATGTTGATTAAAGTGGTGCCATGTGTACCCGATGGTTGTAACCGTGTGCTTAAATGGCATTTTTATTGTAGCTTGAGTAAAAAACAAAACAGAAAATAATAGCAGTGGAAAAAAAATCAACATCATCACAGCAATTTTACACTCCACAGATTTAAAGTTTGGATGCGGCAAACGGGATTTACATGCCTTAATCGGGTTAAGTGTGTGTGTTTTAGTATAGGTGTGTTTGCGTGTATATGTTGCTAGCCGCAAGACATTTAAAAGTAGTTTTAATAGTTAATAAAAACTGCTTTAAGCTCAAGTTGACGAAATATTCAAGTGATTATAAAGTTTCATAGTTAATTAAAATGAGATTTCGAGAGTATTAAAACTGCTACGTTTGCCGTTATTGCTGCAAATCAGTAGCATAACTTTTTGAAGCGTAGTAGTGGAAGTAGTCGAGGTGAACTAAGTAAAGACAAGCAATCGACAGTTGGTCTGAGTTTTTGACAAGATATTATAAAAGTGAAAACTGCGAAATCTGGTTTGAATTTTTTGGATTTGAAAAAGGTTTTGAAGCATTTTTTCGATCAAAATTTTAGAATTAACAAGGTTATTGTTTTGAGCTTTAGGTCAAGTAATTTTATAAAAGAGAGCAACACCAACAACAACTCAGTATAAAGTCAATCATGCAGCACACTAGACAGCCTGTTTCGGAAATCGTTACATTTCCTCTTCAGTAGTCTTGAGTGATTCAGCTGTGACCAACCAATTGTTTTAGGCTTCATATGATTTGACACATGTGTTAATAAACTCATCTGAAATATATATGATGCTGAAAAACAAGTGGACCTTATTTTTGGTCAAGCCTTAAACATTATTAGAGTTGTGTATGTACCAAAGTGGCTCCTCCTTCTTTTCATGATCCTCCTCTTGGTTAATCGCTTGTTTGGCTGATACCACGTGGCGTGATAAATTTTTTGTTAAGCTTTACTTGAAACTAAAATTATATTAATTATGTGTGTGCCTATGCACACAAGTTAATTAATATTGCCTATATTTGGTGGGGCTCTACCAGAAATTTTATAATTATATTGAATCACTAAAGACTACTGAAGAGGAAATGTAACTATTTCCGAAACAGGACAGGCTGTCTAGTCTGATGTGTGATTGACTTTATACAGAGTTGTTTTTGTTATTTGTGCTCATGAAAATGTAACAGTTTAATAATTTAATTTTAGAATTAATCTTACATTTAGCATTAAAAGTACATGAACTTTCAAACACTTCTTGAGTGTCAATAATCTATAAATTTTATATTTAAACAACAAATTATGCCAACAAACATATTGGGAATCATGACACAATTTTGCACAATTTTTCCTTTTAACTATATTTTTAATATATGTATATATTTGTATCTTAACTTACAGATAGCTTATTCCCTGTATCTATTTAAGAGTATTAAAAGCTTTTATGAACTCTTTTTCAACCTCGACTGCCACCGCAAGGAAAAAATCACAGTTTTATAGCCTCCAGTTGTTTAAAATTGCAAACTTTCACTGCTTTTTCCCCTTCTTCACACTTCATATGCAAAAACTTATTCCTTGAAACACCCGTTGTCGTTTATGTTTTCACTAAATTTTAGTAGAAAAGTTTTACACTTACTTCCGCTACTTTTATGAGTCTAATTTTACACCACAAAACAAGCGATGGTTTTCATTTTCAGCTACCTGCAATATACAAAATAAATATGAGTAGCTCACTCTACCACCACGGCCAACACCAACACCCACACCAGCAGCAACAAAAGCTTGCAGCCCACATCATCACCTTCATCAACAACTTCGGTAGTTGTTAGCAAAGGCTGCCCGGGTTTTTAGTTTATACAGCTAATTGAGAGAAAGTAAAATACTTGTTGCGCAAAACTTTAAGGAATGCGCGGAATTTTTGGTAGTCGAACAAAAAATGACTGTTGGAATGGTGGTTGGGAAATGCTAAAACAGCTAAAAACCACCATAAGTGAATGAATAAGTGAATATTTTTCAAAAATTTTTTAAAATGTTGAATGTAAAATGTAAATAATATTTTTTTTTATTTCTCATGTTATTAAGTCTTTTCGTTAAAAATATAATTTTTCTTCGAAAAATTATGTTGTCCAAATTTTGAAATTTTTAAAATCATTTCGTGTGTGTAATTATAAATTTTGTTATTGCAGCTGAATTTTCTAAATCTAAAATTTATTAAAATGCCAAATATGCGACAATTACACAATACACCATATGTTTTTATGCAAAAAATTTATTATTTATAATGTATTAAAAGTAATCATATTTTTTTTTGTACCAAAATTTCAAAGAAATATACTATATAAAAAATTTGAATGTATGTTTCTTTTTAACATTGATACCAATTCAATAGCTAGTTTTTGTGAATATTCTCAATAATAGTTTTTTTCTTTTTTTTTAATCTCTTTTCATTAGAAGAGCTTAATGGAGTCAACGCCAGCATTTTCAATTACCTTCAATGACATGCCTAAATAAAAATAGCTAGTATCGCCGGTGGTCGAAATTCGACCATATCAATATCGATTTGCCTTTTTTTATTTTTATTGATAAACGTTTGGCAAAGTTAAAAAACATAAAATAGAGAAATACTTTTGGCTTACACAACTTAACAACGCATTTTACGTATTCGCCACACTTGGCAATGTAAGCAGAATCATTCATTTATAATTACTTTTTTTACCATTCAATCCGTAAAGAACTACCATTCGAATTGCATACTTTACAATACCAAAAGAAGAAATAAAAAATTTTGGGTGTGAAGAAAAAAAAGAATAAATAAAAACAACCTGTTAGAATAAGTAAGTTGCCTTTCTTGGCTAATAAATAAATAAATAAATAAGATTAGCTTTGATTTTCCTTAAAGTTTGCTAATAAGCCAAAAATTCTGTCGTCATCTTAATGCTGCTGACTATCTGACGATGTCGGTTAGTTTTAAGCATATGATTCAGCAGAGCTGTAATGTTAATAATAATGACAATGTTAATTTTAATGTTAATGTTAATGTAAATATTAATTTTAATGTTAATGTTAATGTTAATGTTAATGTTAATGTTAATGTTAATGTTAATGTTATTGTTAATGTTAATGTTAATGTTTATGTTTATGTTTATGTTTATGTTTATGTTAATGTTTATGTTTATGTTTATTTTAATTTTAGTTTTAATTTTGATTTTAATGTTAATGTTAATGTTAATGTTAATGTTAATGTTAATGTTAATGTTAATGTTAATGTTAATGTTAATGTTAATGTTAATGTTAATGTCAATGTTAATGTTAATGTTAATGTTGATGTTGATGTTAATGTTAATGTTAATGTTAAAGTTAATGTTTATGTTTATGTTAATGTTAATGTTAATGTTAATGTTAATGTTAATGTTAATGTTAATGTTAATGTTAATGTTAATGTTAATGTTAATGTTAATGTTAATGTTAATGTTAATGTTAATGTTAATGTTAATGTTAATGTTAATGTTAATGTTAATGTTAATGTTAATGTTAATGTTAATGTTAATGTTTATGTTTATGTTTATGTTTATGTTTATGTTAATGTTAATATTAATGTTAATAATAATGTTAATGTTAATGTTAATGTTAATGTTTATGTTAATGTTAATGTTAATGTTAATGTTAATGTTAATGTTTATGTTAATGTTAATGTTAATGTTAATGTTAATGTTAATGTTATATATTGGAGATGCGTGCTGAGACCTAAAAGAGATCTTTTGTACCTCCTACGTTGGCGGATTACAGAATTTTATCAGATATATAGATATCTGATGAATTTGTGAATGTTCTTAGGTTCAAGGGATAAATTTTCTATAGACTCAGCTCATAGTTCCCTAGTGCTTGTTTGCGACTGCTATCCACTGCGTCGCAGTTTATAAGTAGGTGCATTTTAGTCTCCTCTGCTTCTTCACATAAACGGCAGTTTCTATCAGTTTCTATGCTCGATTTCATTAGGTGATGCTTAAGTTTGCAGTCACGGTAATCGTTCCTGTAAGGAACCCCGTTAGAATTCTTAGATTTGGTTTTCCTAAGCTTATGCACAATTTTGTTTTCCGAGGGTTAAAATCTCTGAGGAGCAATTTGGATTGTCTTAGCTTTGGGAGGCTTTTCCAAAGGCTTGAACGTTTGTGCCTCTCCTCCCTTCTTAGTTATTCTTTTATAGAATGTGTGTCCAATCCGTAGAATGGTTCTGGTCCTATAGTATAGTATAGTATAGTATAGTATAGTATAGAACAGTGTTATTCTTGCATAGTTCATTGAGTTTTGTTAGGCATTCCCATGTTATTCTCGGCGATATCTCACAGGAAACTAATGCTGTTTGGCTGTCTGACATCACAATTATATCCTGGCCTTTGTTTTTCCGGTCCAGGTTGAATTGTGCACACAGATGTATTGCTAGGATTTCCGCTTGGAAGATACTGGGTGTTGTCTCTTTATGTTAAAAGGGCTTGACTCTTGGCCCGTACACCCCTGCGCCTATACCTTCCATATTTTGCAGCCATCCGTAAACCATAATATACTGTGTGGTTTCTTGACTTGCGATATCATCTTGCTGTCCCACTCTTTCTTGGTACTAAGCTTAATTTCGAAGTGTTTTTCAAAAATGTTCCTTTTTACTATATCGTTTCTTGGTAAATCGATGTAAGGAGTGTGCTTTGCTATAACCTCTTTTTCTCTACTGCTGATAGTTTTACCAAAACCTGTCCCCTCTTTAGCAATCCATAACAGAGTTCGCAAAGCTACTCCCTCTATGGCAAGGTATAAGGGTGTTAGGTCCAGAATTACTTCCAGTGCTGCTGTAGGGTAGGTCCTCATGGCACCTGTGATGCAAACTCAGGCCTGTCTCTGTACCTTTGTTAGCATATTCCTCATTCTGGTTATTTCTTGGTTCTTTCAGCCTATGCTATTGGTCCATAGGTGAGGATGGGTCTCACCATCATGGTATACATCCAGCGAAGAATTGTTGAGTTCCAGCCCCAGCTTTCTCCCGGCAGGTTCCTACATACCATGAGTGTGCATGGCTACTCCAGAGAAGCTTTGAATCAAGTGTGAGTCCTAGGTGAGTCCTAGGTTGTTTATGAATCAATTTTGTATGCATTAAATTTGTTCTTATGTTGTTATTAAGTTTTATTAAAAATTCTAAATATGATTGCAGATCTCTGTGATGCAGCTATTTCAAAAACAGCAATCATCTACTCAAGTTGACCAACAAACTTTATCAAATTATTTTGCTCAGCTTTT
This sequence comes from Dichetophora obliterata, assembly GCA_963920525.1. Taxonomy (NCBI): domain Eukaryota; kingdom Metazoa; phylum Arthropoda; class Insecta; order Diptera; family Sciomyzidae; genus Dichetophora; species Dichetophora obliterata. Next base: position 74,004,054 of record OY986439.1, on the reverse strand, counting down.
AATTTGTTTACAATTTTAACCAAACGTACATCAACCAAACGACGAAGTAATAACACAATGAAACACTTGTAAGGTGCTGCCAAGGTGGATGTGAATTCACTATAAATAAATACTTAAAATCAGTTTGAAACACTTAAATAAAGCAATTTCTCATATTCTTACATAAGAAAATTTTATTCTAATACAAGATTTTGATTGCTTGATGTATTTAAGTGTATGCTTGCATTAAGTGTTTATTGTCTCAAGTTTTGTTCAGCTTCAATAATCAAACAATTTAACCTCGTTTCAAGAAATCTTCAAATAAATTCATTACTCATAAAAATAATTATTTTCTTGTTTTTAGACTTAAATGCTTGATTCAATAAATATGAGTTGATTGGACATATTCTTGAATGTAACATAATGATTTCTCAATACAAGCAAATTATTTTAATACGTGTGTACTTTGCTTTAAAGGAATTTCTTTTTGTAATCTGGTGAGTGTGTAAAATAAAATCTTTAATATCAACCGGAATGTTAAGATATGATATAGGGCTAGTTTTATTTAGATTTCTTGTTTTGTTGATCTTTTATAAGTGAGTATATATATTAAAAGCATAAGCAAAAATTCTCACTGAATCTGAGATACTAAACATTATTCTTTCTCACCATTAAATACTATTCTTATTTATTGCAATCATAATTGCAAACTGGAGTTAATTTTATGAATTTATATACTGCGAATTGTCGGGGCATCCTTTTTTCAATAATTTGTCTACAGAGGACGTGAAAATATTAAAAATGTGACAAAAACGAACAATGGCTTTTATTATCTAGACAAGAGAAGAAAAAAAGACATATATATATTTGACACAAGCAACATACAAACACATATCCTTGTTAACCATGCACTAAAAGGATAAACGAATATAAATGTCACTTGCAATATAAAGGAAGATGTTCTTAATTTTCCTTTCAGTGCTCCTGCTTCCTCTATTAACACCATCATCAACAACAACAATAACAACTTGAGTAGCATAAAAAAGTCTCATCCTAGACGATTCAAATATTCAAATCCATTTTGCATTTTTCAGTTCCATTTGCGCACATAAAATTATTAAGGAACAAGAACAGGACGAGAAAAATAAAAATCAAATTGGACGAATGTATATAAATGTTGGAGTGTGTGTGCGTATGTGTGTAATAGCGAATGTGTGCTATACATAAATACGATTTCTTTTATCGCACATGCAAGCCACACATACAAGCATAACTATTTGAATGTATTACCAATGCTGGAGCTTAGCTGTGATTTTTTGTGTTAGATACCGCGGGCTGCCGGGTGTGACTGACGGACTGAGCGGTACGACAAAAGTGCTAAGCTCATAGTTGCAGGAAGGGCGCTGTTCGAAGAGACGCATACAACTGCTTCTACACCATGTACCTATCTGTATCTGTATACCGTGACAAATTGAATGCGAAATAGCAGAGGCAAAGATAGAAAAAACACACACACACAAAAATTGTAAACACGAAACGAAGAATCAGATTCAGTCTGGGAAAGAAAAGACATGCTGTTAAAGAGGCAAAAATGTAAATAAAAAAGGAGTGATATAAATATAAAAAAAGACTCCATCACATACACGCATGTAAATCATCAAATAATAGACTCAAATGTGCATGAATATGAATATAAATTGAATTGAATCGAATTTGTGCGAATAGAAGAAAGTGCAAATCGCATTTATATTCATTCATTTGACCAAGAAATGACTTAAAGTTGAAGTTCATGTTGGAAATTGAAAAATGTACACAATTTTTTCAAAGAGCAGTAAGGGAAGGGAATTTATTCAAACCTGAAATATTAAACTTTTAAAGTTATTTTACGTTAAAATTTCTTAAGCATTTGAAAGCGCTGCTATAGTGCATTTTTCGAAAATCTTATCTGCCTTCAGTTCAGGGTAACTAACTTATTTTCAGTTTTCCAGCGCATTTTTACACGAAATTCTTAGATGTTTTATAAGATTCTATGTATAAAAACAAATTTTTAAAAATGATTTTTTTTTTACTCGGCTTACTGACTTTACTCTTCATATCATTAATATTTTAAACAACAAATCAGGTTTTTTGTTGTTCATAATTTACTTTGACGAAACAAAACATAAAAATATTACAAAGAAGCAAAATCAATTAAGGGACTTAATAAATATTTTTTTTTGTAACATCCTTATATTGTATTATTTATATATATTAGTGTGTCCAAAAAAAATATATTTTTTTTGTTCCAGCTTTGTTTGAAAGCTTATCTGGTAAAGTATTTTTGAAATTTTTTTTAAATTTTTTTTGGAAGAGGTTTAGATGTCGGGCTAATCGTATTTTCCCTAAAAATAAGGTTTTTCGAAGATTTTTCGATTTCAAAGCATAAGTTGGTCAATAACAGACATTTTCTTAGTCTTTGAGTCATCATTTTGAAAGGCTACTATCCAAACTTTACTTTAATGTACATAAATCAGAAGTTTTGGTGTATTAAATCAGAAGAGGTATATTAAAAAAATAGTTTAATAAGTTATTTGGCAAGCATTGTTTTTCTTCAAAGCAGTGAAATGTTCAACACATACATGGTATTGAGCATATTTTATGAAAGCCCATACAAGGTCCCTGTGGACCTTGTGGATTAAAACCACTATAAGTTACTTCAACTCGATCATTATAATGAAAGTTTTAACGTAATTTTATCGTATCTAATTTAATTAGCTTCAATACAACACATTTACAGAAGTCAGGAAGGCTGTAGCTTTTCGGTCGAATCATATTGAAATGCTTCATCGTTAAAAACATCTTAGATTCAAGGGGACATTCTCATGTATTGGAGGGTTAAAACGATAAATTTGAACCCTATCTCCAAATGTTTTCTAAATGCTTCTAAAATGGTCATCAGAAATAAGAACAATTTAATTTTGTGCAAATTTTAATTGCTCGTCGCTCCTAAACTTATGATTCCTAGAGAAAATAGTACGTAGAAAAATAATAGTAGTTAACTGGAACAAACAAATTCCTTGGTAGAATTTTATTCTTGACCTAAAAATAAAAATCCTTCTAACGTCATATGATTTCGATGAGGTTATTGAAACATGTATCAAATCATATAACATTTAAACAGTTGATTAGTCACAGCTGAAAATGAAACGGGTAGCTCCTTTCGAAACTGTCTGTCTATTCTGCTGTGTAATTGTCCCTAACAACAAAGAACACCTGCACAAAAAAACCACACACACCGCATGTTGTCCAACGCACTGCACAATAAAAAATACATGCAAAGACAATATAAAAAAACTTGTGTGTCGAATAATTCTTGCATGCAAGCTTTGTTGTTGTAATATAAATAAGGTCTTGTCCGCAGTGCACTGGCAAATACAAATTGGTTTTCATTAGGGAATATTCACACTGACTTGGGTAGTTGGGTAGATAGGCAGATGCCGTAAATTTTGTTTTTGCAAAGTACTATTGTACCCATCTACCAATGTACTCTAGTTGATCCCCTGACTTGTTTGAATAGATACATTTCTTCAAATTGAGTACTTTTTTCATGTGTTATCACCTTTTCCAAAAATAGGCAATAATTGACCTAAGGGCAACAAATTCACAACATTTTTTGTCAAGGCTAATATCTCAAATAAAAAAAATTTCACACCCCTTATTACCGCCTACAAATTAATAAAAACGCTATATTTCAGACTAATTCAGTTATAATTCCAGTAATAACTTTTGAGTTGTGCATTTTTTTTGAGACCAAGTGGTGCTCATTAAATATATTAATGTTTCCACACCTACTTTTACCGCCCTTCTATATAAAGCACTTACGCCAAACTCGGTGTGAAACAAATACCGGGACGGAAGTTTTATGCAGCAAAACAGCGTGGCGATGTTGCCGAAAAATACAAATACGAACACAAATATGGCAGAGTTTACAAATTTTCGAAAAAAGTGTTGATTTAGCAAGACGTATGCAGTTGCGGTTTAAAATGTCGTGTGTTCGTTAAATCTGCAGCAATGACTGCAAATTTATATATGAAAGAATGCTTGGAGAAGCGTTTGCAGCATTTTGTTAGACATCATGGATCACTTCCTGTGTTTTGGTCCGATTTGGCCACCTGCCATTATTCGGACATGAAAATGCAGTGGTATCAAAAAATAATGGGTTAATATTCCCATTACTTAATAGAAATTCTAGCTTAAGCAGAGATAATAAATTAATTATTTGCAAAACCATTTTCCAAGCAATTATTCTATATGCTTGCCCAGCCCGGAGCTCCGTCTGCGCTAAATCGCATCTTAAAACTTTACAAGTATGTCAGAATAAACTTCGAAAAATGATGCTTAATCTTCCATGGCATTTTTCCCACAAAAATGCTCCACCTTAGTTCCAATGTAAAATTAATATCTTCGTACAGAGGAGATAACAAATAAATTCAAAAATCGCTTGATATGTCCGCAAATTTTCTGTTATCGGGGAATTATACCAATGACTGTGTGCTATGTATTCAAATCTGTCTTAGTGTAAATATTTCACACAAACTTCTTCATATTTGCTCAGTCAATTAAATTAGTTTTTAAGTTTAAATAAGAAGGTTTTTGTGTAGTAGTATTTTCCTTCGGAAAATAAATAGATTCAAAATAAAAAGTATTTGAGGTGTGTGAAATATAAATGTAAGAAAATCATACAGAATTAAGATTTAATAACCGTATGTCTGTAAATTGTGCGATAGTATATGTTTTGTAATGATTTATTGATTTTGTGATTTTTCTTTGTCCTAACGTTTTTACTTTTGGATACTGTTAACGCTTTGATGCATAAAGATTTTAAGTGAACAATGTTTTATAGAAAATCGTTCATGAGGTGTGTCTTAAGATTTCAAGAACGGTAATACCTAAGGCCACCAAATTTACAATATCTGTTAAGGTTATTTCGGTTAAAAAGAAGCCACCCCCCTTTTACTGCCCAAAGGGGAAGGTACTTCGGAAGGTTTCGGTCATATTAGACTAAAATTAGGTAATTTAGTTCAAATGGTTACTTTTGGAAACTGAAATAAAAATGGGAGTGGTCTCACTACAGTTATGCCAGTTCAGATATATAAAATTGTTTTTTCCGCTTGGCATGAAAGTTCTTATATGGCAGTAAGGCGGCCTGTGGCAGGACAACGTCTGTCCCGGGTTAACAATAAATCATAAAATGCGTGAGAGAAAAGACTATGTTTCGAGAAAGTAGAGTCTTAAATTTTTGATAGCTTGTAGCTCGATAACAAAAGGTTCAACTGAGATGATTTTATTTTTAAAATTTCGAAGTTTATTTCAGTAAGTAATAGAATTTGTTTAGTAAATTTTTTAATTTATGTATTAAATCTAGTTGTTTTAAAAACTCAAGTCGAACGTTCATTTTGCATAAAACTCCTTTTGTCACTTTGATATTAATTTTGATATGCATAAATGTATTTGACAAAGCATCAACTCTTGTTCAAGTCAATGGTGATATTATTACAATTATTGGTGAGTAGTTTAATTCAACTATATGCAGTTATTTTTCTCCTCTTGTACACATATCATAATTTCGATAAGGTCGATGTTTTAATAAAATAATGTCGATATTTTAATGTAAAAGGTTTCTGATCTGGGTCCGCCATTTTCTGGCTCTGATTTTATATCAACCTCAAAAATCCATAAGCACTACCCATCATTAGACTCTCGTCGTTTCAACACCGAGGTCGTGAAGTCCAACTAGTTAACGGTAATTGTGTTTGTGGTCCATCCCCTGATGCGACTGACACAATTAAATTATAGTTTTTAATTGGAATCAAACCGATTCGTAGTTTGTAATATCATTAAAAATCTTACGATTTGGCCAAATAATTTCCTCTTCACTGAGTAGTCTTCTTGAGCTAGGGAAGCCTAGCTTTCGGAGTAACCTTAATTAAAAAAAATCACTACCCATTTCTGTATCGAATTCCCTACTTTTTATATTAAAACTTTTTTGGGGTATTATTGGTATATTTGATATATTTCTGGGTCCACACTTCTTGACAGTAAGAATTGGGCAGCACTACCGAATAGCTATCAACTATCGAAATTTTGTAAAAAACCCATATAAAAAAAATGTGGGTGCAAAAAGGGGTGTCGAGCTATACGCCGCTTTTGCATAAAACAACAATAAAATTCTTCATATCATATCGATCATATTGAAATTTTGCAAAACGATAGTTTATGATAATGTTATCACAATCTGCTGTTATTATGCATGCTATTATTGTGAAAGGCTCTCACGCCCTTTTTGAACCCATGTTTATCAATTGTTTAAGCATTTTTCAAACATTTAATTATTTGCTTTAAATTGCATTATTTGTATGATTTGGTTTGTATATTTTCGAATCCTATGGTGGGTTTGAACCCCAAAATTCCCCCCTTGGCTACGACCCAGGATCCTAATACTCCTTCAACTACGAGTTTTCTAAAACAATCAAGAACAAAAAGTTTACTCTAAGCATTGTTTCTTAACTGATATATAAATATGCTATGCTAATCAGGGCCGTAGCCAGGATTTTCCCTATGGGGTTTTGAAGAACACTTTTCAAATTAAAAATGAAAAAAATTAAAATATACAAGTTTTTTTCATTTAATTTTTATGTTAAGTTTTTACATTGAAACAACACATACATACAAAAAAATTAAGTATTGTGTTTCATGTTCCTAATATAAAAAATTGGTTGTATGATGCCTAAAAATGAAGCCCTTAAAATGTTATAAAAAAATATTTTTATTTATTGCATCTACTTTTCATTTACTGTTGTAAAATCCCCAAAACAAGCGATGGTGTCAGATATCTTTGTTTAATAGTGAAATGCTGAATATACTTCTCAAAAATACATAAAAAAAATCTACTACTGTACTTTAATTTAGTAAAAAGTAATTTTTTGTAAGTTTTATGAATTGTTAAATTATTCAAACACACGTATCTCTGCGGAAAAAAATATTCTGGTTAACAAGAAACTTCGTTTCTCATCAATCTGTATATACATCGGCATGTTAGTCGTTTTTGTTGGTCCAAAAAATTTTCATACTTTCGTATTTATAAATTTATATACAAAAAAGTAAAAAATCGGTTATTTTTCGTGACTTTTCAATAGTTTTCGGCTAAATACGTAGTTTATAGCAATCAGAGAGCAAAATTAACCTTGCCATTGTGTTCATCAGACCCAAAATCATGTTACTCAAGCTTAAAAACTTTCATTTCGATATCAAATTTTACTTTATACGGCAGTTTAACATGTCGGAATGATAACTACCGGGCGTAACATATAAAATGGACTCTCGCGATCTCTTAATTTTAATATTTTTTTAATAATATTTTAAGGGCTTCATTTTTAGGCATCATACAACCGGTTTTTCATATTAGGAACATGAAACACAAAACTTAATTTTTTTTATCACCCTAATATATATAAGTTAATATATTTAGGTGCTTCAAATTCCATTAAAAAAAGAATCCATTTAAACCCCTTTAAAAATTAACCTTGGTCTATTTTATAACGATTCCCAAAATATTTTGGCTGTTACGATTGCCACCAGTGAGTTAAAACACTTTGCAAAAACCTCCAAAAATCATGTTTTAATTGTATTGCCAATGTGAATATATTGGAAGGTAGAATAGTTGTAAAAAAAATCAGATAGTAAAGTCTGGAAAAGGTTTTTCCAATCTCCATCAAAAAATTGTAAAATTTTTTAATAGCATTTAAAATAATGCTGTTTTTCGTGCCTTTTTTGAATTTTTTTTTTATTCCTTTTCACTAAAATTCAAATAACTCCATTATTTTTAATGCAAGCTTCACTTTCAAGATATAGTTGGAAATGTTTTGAGTGCTTGCATTCATGTCCAAAATTTCTAAAATTTATACGTATTAATGCTGAAATATTAATAATAAAATAAACAACTTCTAATAAAATTTTTGTAAGCGATTAAAAAAAATAAAAATTAAAATATTTGAATTTTGAAAGTGGAATGGAAATAAAATAAAAAAAATATAAAAAATTAAGTCTCCTTTTTTTTCAAATTCTACCAACACGTATTGCTCTGTTACTGTGCGATCACTATGTATGCTAAGGAATGCTTATCCGCTCAAACGGATCTCGCCCATTGAATTACGAAGTTATGTTTTAAGAAATTTTAGGTATGAGAACGACATCTCCCATTAGTAAAATTTTAGAGACAGAAAAATTTTACATAAGCTTCAAAAATCTTGAAACCTAAAAATTCACAATGTTACTGAAACGATTGACTTAAAATTTTCCCTCGGGTAAGAATTCTTAAAAATGTAAGTCAACTTTTTATAAATCATGAATGACTTCAAACATTCCTCAAAAATGAAACCAGGTTTATACTCATATCTTTAACTCGAAAGTTAATTATTTAAAAACTATTGACTGTAAAAGCATCATAATGATAAGGACAGAAAAAATTCATTTAATTAAAACTTTTTTGTGCAATGCCGCCATAAGCTCGAGGGAAAACTACAATCATTTGTTAATACTTTAAATGCATTATATTTTATTTAAATGTCGACCTTTTAGGGGGTTTTCACCCCGAAACCCCCCTTGGCTACGGCCCTGATGCTAATGATCCTTCATACATATAGGACCATTTCAAATCAATTATATTTTGACAGTAATATCAATGCAATGCTTGAGGTAGATTTCCATAATTTTCAGATTAGTTACAGCAGCCAAAACAATTGAAAAAAGAACTAACAACGTTGATTACATCAACAAATAAGCATAAAAAAAGAATAAGAGAGATAACAATTTGGCGGCGAGAAAGAAATTTACAAGGATGTAGGTATTTATTTGTTTATTTCCACTTGTGCTCAGACACACATAGAGTTCAATCACCCACTCACACAGAGATACAAACAAATCCAGAAACATAAATAAAATAAATAATTTATAACTGTATTAGTCTGAGAATAGAAGGATGAGCTGCTTGCTCAACGTACAAATGTCGTCAGAGTAAACTACAGAGTGGGAGGAGTGTAGATGGCTCCTTCGGGTGATACAGGTTTTCAGGCTGTGTTGTCAATTTCCTGACTATATATTTATGAGTTATTTCCGATTTTATTCGTACGTCTGATTTATATTTTCAACTCCATTTTAACTGTGTTTACAGACAAAGCAGCAAGAAATTGAACGATGGAGCCAAGCGTATTATTTAACTGCAGGCGAAAATGGAAGAAAAACCATGTCTTTATCATTTTAAAAAGGAAATAGTAGAAAGTATAGAGGTTATGCGCTTAGTTCATGAATTGAAAACTGTGTAATTATTTTTAAGTCAAAAATTTAAAATTTGACAAATCTAAAAAATGCATTTATGTACAATTTTATTACGCATGGATTTAAATTGTTATTTCAAATTAAGTCTCTATGTGTGCTTGAAACTTCCTTGTTTTTCCACTGTGCGTCATATTTGCTACTTTCGTCGACGTGTCAATGTGTGCGGAAGTAATTTGTGTTTTCATTAGGTTACCAACACACAGCCACACACTCAGTGCTCCCGTTCCAAACGCCCAACTCATCACGTAAGCAGCACCGCCTTCTGTTAAGGGGTGCTACGTGTCGAATTGCTTTTTAAGTGTCGCACATTACGTTGTTCTACAAAGCAATGAAACGAAAAAAAGACCTAGAAGAAACAGATAAAAAAAAATTCTAGAGGATAACCCTAACATATAAAGAAAGCAAAGATTTTTACTGTGCATCAAGGACACACACTCATGACTGTAACTCCAATTCCAATTCCGGCAACGGATATGACTTGTGAGCGTTGCAAATGAACGAAATTAAGTTAGTTCCGTTATAATTTTCGTTGTCTAGCCATTGGGGATAAAAGTGTCTGTTAACAACAAATTTAAAGATAATTTTATGTGGAATTAAGAGAACATTTTGCGCGCAGATTATTGGTGCACTTAGTCTTAAACAGTCATGAACGCATTTTGGCAATTGAAAATAGATACAATAGAGAATGATAGAGAATGATAAGAAAATTTGCTGTCATAGTAAGAAAGAGTGCAGCATCAAGCATAAAAATTAGTTTTGTTTTTTTTCTTTATAATCTTTCATTTAGCTTCAAGAAAATACAATAAAAATTGTGAATTTTTCACTCAATGGCTTAATTTTTTAACCTGAAATGTCATATCTACACAAATAAAATAAATCATTCTAGAAAAAACCCAGTATCTACATAAATAGAGATAAAAAAGCGGTATCTTCAGTAGAGTGGGGCGATTAGTATGGAAAGAAAAAAGTGTTAATGGGCGCTTCGCGTTTCTGATTCTTGGGATTGTACTGAGCAAAAAAGTCCACTAGACCATACGTCTACGGTGACAATCGAGCTTCCAGATTTTGACTTGCAGTTTTTTCTCAGACTATTGTCACGGTTTTTTTGCATATTTTGGCCTATAACAGCCAAACCATTGAGATTTTCGATCCAATACTAAGACAAAAATCTCAATGGTTAGGTTGTTATAGGCCAAAATATCAAAAAAAAAAAAAAAAACTTGACAAAAGTCTGAGAAAAAACTGCAAGTCCAAATCTGGAAGCTCGATTTTCACCGTAGACGTATGGTCTAGTGGACTTTTTTGCTCAGTACAATCCCAAGAATCAGAAACGCAAAGCGCCCATTAAGATGTTCATATCGCCCCACCCTAATCTACAGGCTTTAATTTCATCTATATCTATACTATTACATAAAATTGATGTGTAAATTTTATGTTACTACATTACTGCAAAGACACTAGGTCGATTTTTATGAACAAAATTTAAAAATATAATATTTGTGCAACAGCATCCTTTGGGAATATTTTCTTTTCAAAATTTGAATAAAAAGTATATTTTATTAAAATGTTAAGTTGTTTGAGAAATCATCCCAGAAACCATGCATTGCCTAATCGTTTTCTTTTCACGCATTCTGTTGCGAGAGTTTCAATGAACTCCGTGTTACTCTCTTCTCTTTTCTGATTATGCTCAGCTAGCACAGCACAGTGTTGCCGTTTGGCTACATTTAAAATGAAAAGCTACAATGATACGATGCTCTTAAATGGTTACATTTTCATGTAACCATTCATGTCTCAATATGATGTTTTCATGTCTCAATATTTTTTTTTGTATTTTTAATGGAAAAATTGTAAAAGGAACACTTTTATGTAAAAACACAGAAATAAGATTTTGTTCATGCCTTTATTGCATTGTATTTAACCTTTAACGCATATATCGATTGTCAGTTAACAAATTTTACATTTTCCTTTCCATATGTCAAAACTATCAATATGATTATGTGGGACGCTTGAAGCACTTGTTTGCTGATGCGAAATGGAAAATTAATTAATTGATATATAATGTTAAAATCAACAAGCTTAAATAAATTGTTTTTAATTTTAAGAGCAAATCAAATAAAGATTTGATTTCACAAGAAAATACTTGGAACTTTTAAAAATAATAACTCCAATCGAAGTTTTATCATACAATGCCAATTAAATTTTGGATCTAATTTTGCATTTTAAAAACTTATAAGACTAATTATTATGTAATGTTGATTGTGATAATATTGTAGCTCAATGGACTTTATTAAAATTAAGTAAACAACTTAAAATGTGATATCGATATCAATTCCTTATTGGAAAAAGTATCTTTCATTAAAAATGGACAAGGCGAGTAAATGTTTCCAGATCTTACAAGTTTCGTATTTAATTTACTATATTTGCCTCATTGTTCTGCAGTCGCAGAAAGACAGTTTTTGTTCTTTCGACAATTAGAGAAAAAACGAATATAAAAAATAAATTGGAAGAAATAAATCATGACTTGTAAGGAATTAGTTAAAAAAATTGTATGGATGCCCAAGAAAGAATTGATGTAAAAAGAACTGAAATTTAAATTTTTATTGTTAAATATTTTTATGTTGCTGTAGTTCCGCTGTCATATTATCGTTACTTCATTAGGGTATTGAAATACTCAATGAGATATAACTATATTTTATTTTATGAATTAACTTTTTGATAAAAACAAATTCTATTAAATAGCTGCCTTCAATTACACAGTGCGACAAAATTTACTAAAAGCATGCATTTTTCAAATGACCTAGTGTAAGTTGTAGGTCTGGTCAAGTTTAGCACAAAACGGTGCATAAAAAATGTCTAACATCCTCAAAATTTTGACTTACCGTAAAAAAACTGCGTTTGCACTCCTTCAAGATAATACAGATCTTTCAAATGATATACAATAATTTGTGGAATTTTTATAGTTTCTACGTACATATCAAGTAAATGTTAATTTTTTTGATATATTTTCCATTTTATTTACCTTTGCCGATCTTTTTTTGGCACAATTTCTTCAAAAAGCATAGCAATTGTATAAATATTAGAAAATAACGCACATTTATTTTACGAGTAAATTGAGTGTTCGTTATTAAAAATAAACCAAAAGTTGACAAAGTTATGGAACTTTATTTAAAAGCGTTTTTTTTTTAAATTTTAATTTAACTTGTTGAATTTATTTGTTTTCAATCAATTGTAAAGTTGAAAAAATTAAAATGAAAAAGTATATATTATCTTTACGAAACTGGCATTAAATCCTGAAGCTGTTGATAACTGATTGAGTAAATTGGTAGAAAGAGCATGAATGATCGCAAAACTGATTTTTTGACGGTAAGTCAAAATTTTCAGGGTGTTAGATAACTTTTATGCGCTGTTTTGTGTTGTACTCGACCAGACCTACAACCAGCACTAGGTCATTTCAAAAGTGCAAAATGACTGTTACATCGTGTTAAGCTAGGCTTTAAATTTTTTTGGCTACATTGCAACTAGACTTGATACATTTTTTGCTACGAAGAAAATGCAGTGAGTGGCAACACTGGACATATATATAAATGCAGAGCGGGGCTCTAAAGCAAAATATAAGAAAATAATGAATTTTTTTATTTTGATTGACTTTAAGAGATTGATAAAAAGAACGTCCGTTAGGAAGCATATCACTTGAAATGCGTCGACAGGGGCAACCGTGGCTACTTTACCTTCGACTCTTACCTCGATATTAGCGATGAATATTAAATTTGTATTCGATAACTTTCATTCAGTATTTCAGTTTCTTGCTGAATTAGGAGCATGCCCGAGACTATTAAACCGATTTATGTTGATGTTTTTACACGAAAACGGAAAGATTCTTTTGGTGAAACGCTTCACCCACCATTTTTCAAAAATCGAAAAACGATCATTCTCGAAGTATCCCCATAATTTTGGCCGAAATCGAAGATGTTCAAATCCGAGCACACAGAAATGAAGAAAAATTTTCATTCTTGCTATTTAACCTAAAAACCATTTAAAAATTACAATTTTAGAGGGTGTTGTGAGCCTCAAAAAAAAGCTTTCCCTACCGCACCCTACCAAGACAAGAATGTTGCGCTTGTATTGGAAGCTCTGCCAACGTTGTGCATTACTGGCATAGAATATCATGCGAACTTATGTATTTTTTAATGTTTTTGCTTATTTTAATAAATTTTCCTGAATTGAAAAGAACTGAATGAAAAATTGAACGGCACAAAATGAAAAAATTAAACAAAAAACTATAGATTAATTATTGATTTGAGCCGTAGAACTTTCGCTCGCTGTTCATGTGTGGATGGTCCTGCATCGTCATCAGATAATCCTCCACTTTCCTAATATTCTTTTTAAAAAATTTTTTTCGTGTGCATTCTTTCTCACTGTGTATCGCATTCTTAGGTTAAAAATCCTTATATCAGATCTGACCAATTCTCACCAATTCTGACCAATTCTTGACCAAATTCAATGACCCTGATAATCACGATAATTTATACATATGTAGCAAGGGACTTGGTAAGACAGCGAAAGCGTCAGTACCAGTTTACTTGCGTAATAGTTTTTTTTTTAAATAAGGATCGTACGATTTATATCGTATATCTTTCCTAAAAGATAAAATATCTTTCCTTTTCAATATTTTCTATCGTAATGAAAATTTTATTTTATTATTTTGAAATATCTCAAATAATTTTCATTGAAGTACAAATTATATTTTAAAAGTATTTTAAAGTAAAGTAATGTAAAGTAAAGTATTTAAATATTTAAATAATATGACAAAGAGTGAAACTATATAATAACAATATTACAATCGTTACGCATACAATTTTGTTCTATTTTAAAAAAAAAAGATTAATAGCTACTAAAAAAAACACTTCACTGAAAGGCAAAATGTTAGCACAATGAAAATAAGCTACGATCTTAACAACACAAAAAATTTTTTTTACATCCCGCGTACAGTTTAACATCACCAAAAACATTTTTATTAAATTTACATTACATTACATTTAATTAAATGCTATAATTTTTTTGGAATTATAGATAAGCTTCAAAACACCAATATATCTGTGCCGACAAGAAATAACCGCTAAAGTCAAGTTAAGTTTAAGTTGAGCTGATGATGCAGATGTGTTTCACGCATAGACCTACCCAATCTGCCATTTAGAAATAGTGATTGGATTAAGCTTACATACAATACAAAATCCAAGCCTTTTCCAAGCACGCTTGTAAAACACTTGCATAGGTAATAAATTCCCAAGTTGCTTTGTAGAATTATTGCGTAAAAAACAAAAAGTAAGTGTTGTACAATAATACTTGGAAAGACTTGATTTAAGTAAGTGTTTTCCAATCATACTTGCAAGATGTTAGCCAAGGTAAAAATTTTGCAACTGTTCAAATTTGCGATTGCTGTTAACTGTTGGCCTGTGTAGTTTAGTGGAGAGTGCACTAGAGTGTCAACCCAGACGTCCCCGGTTCGAGTCCGGGTTCGGTCTCGGTTCGGTCTTTACTATATTTAAGAATTATGAGAAATAAACGACTAAATTGTGGAAAATATTGAATTTAAAGGACAAGAACCACAACTGAGGACTTATAATACAAAAAGGCAAGTTTTCTTGAAGGCAAGTCGAATTTGATAGTGAGAAATGAGGATGGTACGTACAGCTTCTCGTACCGGAAAATTTTCTTTTTTATTCTTATTTGTCAATTTAATATGGCTGCGCATTGTTTGGTAAATATATTTATACATAAAAGTTGCGTATTGAAAAACTAATTTCGAATTTTTAAGGAACACTTGGAAAAAGTTTATTCAAATACTAATTTCCAGTTGTAAAGAAACATTTGGAAAAAGCTTATTCAAATACTAATTTCCAATAGTAAAGAAACTCTTTAAAGGGACCTAAAGAAAGGGATCGTTTTCGTTTATTCTACAATTACTTGTAAGCATTTTCCAAGAGTAATCTAAAGTTTTTTCCAAGCTTGATGCTTACGGTTCTAAGCTTGTTTGAAGCTTAATCCAAGCTTGTTTGGCTGATTGGGTAGTTCCGTAAACACACAAAATCGAGAGTGATTTCAGTCAAAATTATCACACAAAAAATCAAACTGCCTTTCATAGAACTAATATGGAGATCGAAAACTTTAAAGCAACATTTCTCGAAATATTGAAATTACACTTTAGCTGTTATTCCTTGTCGACAAAGATATGTTTTTATGTAAATATAGATAGTTATGAAGAAAAAATAAATTTTTATGATAAATATTATTTTATATTACGACTTAATTAAAATTCATAAAAAATCGTTTTAAAACTTCAAAGTGTAATTTTGAAGGTTCCGTACCTTGCCACTGCAGCTGCAAATCAATAAAATATGCGAAGTTACCGAGTGCAAATGCGCTGCGGTTGCCAAAAAGCGCTATAAAAACGTGGTTATCAACACGCTATTAAGTCGCAACCAGATGCTTATTATTGCCAAGGAAAAAGACAAGAAAGCAAAAAAAAAATTAAAAAAAAAAATAGAAGAGAAATCCAAGCAGCACAAGGATACAGATAAACTTTTTACGTTTTTGATGCTGATATTTATTTATTTATTCTTCATTTGCAGCTTATACTGAATTCAAATTGAAGACGTTCAAAAGCTTTGATCTATATAAGTGTGTGAATATGTGTGTCATTTTTCTGCGCATTGCAAGCTGTCGTAAGTACAAACATATGCTTATAGTGACATTTATGAGAGCTATGAAAACGATATGTTTATTTGTCAAATGATAACATCCGAAGCGAAGCTAGTTTATATTGTTTAAGAACTTAAAATTGTTCAGATGGTTTGCATTTTAAAGCATTTTAGGTGACAAATTGAACTTTTTATATAAACGATTGTTAAGTTGAAGTTAAATTTATGACTTTACGGTAAATTAGCTGATAGCCGCAGTGATGTTAGATTTCGGCATCAAAAATAACCAGAGCTACAACATTCGATCTGCTAATTCAAATTTAATTTACGATTAAATTATTTTAATCGAATTATTGCAATTACAAATAACTTAAATTAGTTTGCTCAAAAGCCAGGATACCACACAAGGCAGGAAACAAGTGCAGACACACACACACACGCAAAAACTTAAATGCAGACGCCAGAGCTAGCTGCAATAATCTGTCACGTTGCTGTGTCAATAATGCAATACAGAGTCACACATTCATACAAACATTTGATATGTAATGCATAAATATACATATATTTATATCTCTGTGTGTTCGTTGCTTTGTACAGTAGTGTAAAATATTTGTATGTTTGTGTCGCAAATGATATTGTTAAACGTGTCCCTAATGGCAAATTCCTTATAAAATATCTCATAAACTCACTAACTCACACCAACACGCACACATACTCACTCACTTCCACCGATTGCGATCAAAATTCTTACTGTGATTAACTTCAACACGTCTTTAACTTTGTGTCCTTTTGCTCGAAAGCATATTGATGTGATTTTGTGTGTCTGTGTGTTTTAGTGCTTCTTCCTTTACAGCATAATTTTAGCCAAAGGCTTATGTTTCAATTAAAAGCATTTCCTATTTCACCTGTGCGTGTTGCTTCTCTGTGTATGTGTGTCACTTTGTGTAAATTTGTAATCCTTAAAATCCAAAAATAATTTAAGGCCAAAATTATATCAAAATCAAAAGGTTACCACAAATTCATGTTTGATTAAACAAGGTTTCATCCTTAGTCCAAAGAGAATTTATATGGCTTTCGAAAGTGAATAACTGAGAACGCTTGAAGGTAACTTTATTATTTATCAGCTTCTTAATTTCATTGGCATATAGTTTGGCTTAGTGCAAACGTGACCCATTTGGAGGGATGTGTTTAATTTCTGAGTTGGAAATTTAAATTTTTTCATCCATTTTTAGAACCACCAAGCAAGAAAAATTTATTTATAAAGTAAAAAAAGCTTTATATTTAGTATTTAATCGAATTTTATATAAACAACACGGTGGGATGAGTCTGAAGTCAAAATTTAAAAATTAAAAATGCTGCCTCCAACATGGCACCATTGATGGAGATAAAATTTTATACAACAAGGTTTAAGAGTCTCTAATTAGAAATCAGAAGTCAGTATTTATAAATTAAAATTGCGGCTTCAAAATGGTGACCATGAAAAAACTTACTTCTAAAGAAACGGCTTAATTAAGTCTTAACTAATTACGGCAGGGTTTTCAGGGTTGCTCATCACTATGGCTAGGAATCTCATATAAAATTAATTTATCAACAACAAAAATGTAAGGTCAACAGAAATGTAGTTATTCGTCTTAATGTGTATTTTTTGTAGATCAGTTGAAAAGTTTATAATTATTTCAATATATTAAATAGGCTTTCCGATCAATGATTTTGTATGCAATTAAATAAAAAATGCAATCCATAATTTTACCTAAGTTTCGTTGATTATTTTTCAACTTCTTTAGGGGATATGCTGAGCATTTAATCTGATTAAAACATTAAAAACTGTTAAAACAACTAGTTACTCTTAAGTTATTTTTTGAAAATTTTAGTAATATATTTATTATAAACTGCTACACCACTTGTCAACACTGCCTTATTTGTGATAATTCGGAGTTATCTTTTACCAACATATATATTGTTTTATATTAATTTATTTTATTTCATGTCATTTCATTTCATTTCATTTCATTTCATTTCATTTCATTTCATTTCATTTCATTTCATTTCATTTCATTTTATTTCATTTTATTTCATTTCATTTCATTTCATTTCATTTCATTTCATTTCATTTCATTTCATTTCATTTCATTTCATTTCATTTCATTTCATTTCATTTCATTTCATTTCATTTCATTTCATTTCACTTCACTTCATTTCATTTCATTTCATTTCATTTCATTTCATTTCATTTCATTTAATTTCATTTCATTTAATTTCATTTCACTTCATTTCATTTCATTTCATTTCATTTCATTTCATTTCATTTCATTTCACTTCATTTCATTTCATTTCATTTCATTTCATTTCATTTCATTTCATTTCATTTCATTTCATTTCATTTCATTTCATTTCATTTCATTTCATTTTCATTTCATTTCATTTCATTTCATTTCATTTCATTTCATTTCATTTCATTTCATTTCATTTCATTTCATTTCATTTCATTCATTTCATTTCATTTCATTTCATTTCATTTCATTCATTTCATTCATTTCATTTCATTCATTTCATTTCATTTCATTTCATTTCATTTCATTTCATTTCATTTTCATTTCATTTCATTTCATTTCATTTCATTTCATTTCATTTCATTTCATTTCATTTCATTTCATTTCATTTCATTTCATTTCATTTCATTTCATTTCATTTCATTTCATTTCATTTCATTTCATTTCATTTCATTTCATTTCATTTCATTTCATTTCATTTTCATTTCATTTCATTTCATTTCATTTCATTTCATTTCATTTCATTTCATTTCATTTCATTTCATTTCATTTCATTTCATTTCATTTCATTTCATTTCATTTCATTTCATTTCATTTCATTTCATTTCATTTCATTTCATTTCATTTCATTTCATTTCATTTCATTTCATTTCATTTCATTTCATTTCATTTCATTTCATTTCATTTCATTTCATTTCATTTCATTTCATTTCATTTCATTTCATTTCATTTCATTTCATTTTCATTTCATTTCATTTCATTTCATTTCATTTCATTTCATTTCATTTCATTTCATTTCATTTTCATTTCATTTTCATTTCATTTCATTTCATTTCATTTCATTTCATTTCATTTCATTTCATTTCATTTCATTTCATTTCATTCATTTCATTTCATTTCATTTCATTTCATTTCATTTCATTTCATTTCATTTCATTTCATTTCATTTCATTTCATTTCATTTCATTTCATTTCATTTCATTTCATTTCATTTCATTTCATTTCATTTCATTTCATTTCATTTCATTTCATTTCATTTCATTTCATTTCATTTCATTTCATTTCATTTCATTTCATTTCATTTCATTTCATTTCATTTCATTTCATTTCATTCATTTCATTTCATTTCATTTCATTTCATTTCATTTCATTTCAATTTCATTTCATTTCATTTCATTTCATTTCATTTCATTCATTTCATTTCATTCATTTCCTTTCATTTCATTTCATTTCATTTCATTTCATTTCATTCATTTCATTTCATTTCATTTCATTTCATTTCATTTCATTTCATTTCATTTCATTTCATTTCATTTCATTTCATTTCATTTCATTTCATTTCATTTCATTTCATTTCATTTCATTTCATTTCATTTCATTTCATTTCATTTCATTTCATTTCATTTCATTTCATTTCATTTCATTTCATTTCATTTCATTTCATTTCATTTCATTTCATTTCATTTCATTTCATTTCATTTCATTTCATTTCATTTCATTTCATTTCATTTCAATTTCATTTCATTTTCATTTCATTTCATTTCATTTCATTTCATTTCATTTCATTTCATTTCATTTCATTTCATTTCATTTCATTTCATTTCATTTCATTTCATTTCATTCATTCATTTCATTTCATTTCATTCATTTCATTTCATTTCATTTCATTTCATTTCATTTCATTTCATTTCATTTCATTTCATTTCATTTCATTTCATTTCATTTCATTTTCATTTCATTTCATTTCATTTCATTTCATTTCATTTCATTTCATTTCATTTCATTTCATTTCATTTCATTTCATTTCATTTCATTTCATTTCATTTCATTTCAT
Source organism: Dichetophora obliterata (assembly GCA_963920525.1). Taxonomy (NCBI): domain Eukaryota; kingdom Metazoa; phylum Arthropoda; class Insecta; order Diptera; family Sciomyzidae; genus Dichetophora; species Dichetophora obliterata. The sequence continues at coordinate 73,983,901 of OY986439.1, read as the reverse complement.
TTCATTTCATTTCATTTCATTTCATTTCATTTCATTCATTTCATTTCATTTCATTTCATTTCATTTCATTTCATTTCATTTCATTTCATTTTCATTTCATTTCATTTCATTTCATTTCATTTCATTTCATTTCATTTCATTTCATTTCATTTCATTTCATTCATTTCATTTCATTTCCTTTCCTTTCATTTCATTTCATTCATTTCATTTCATTTCATTTCATTTCATTTCATTTCATTTATCATTTCATTTCATTTCATTTCATTTCATTTCATTTCATTCATTTCATTTCATTCATTTCATTTCATTTTCATTTCATTTCATTTCATTTCATTTCATTCATTTCATTTCATTTCATTTCATTTCATTTCATTTCATTTCATTTCATTTCATTTCATTTCATTTCATTTCATTTCATTTCATTTCATTTCATTTCATTTCATTTCATTTCATTTCATTTCATTTCATTTCATTTCATTTCATTTCATTTCATTTCATTTCATTTCATTTCATTTCATTTCATTTCATTTCATTTCATTTCATTTCATTTCATTTCATTTCATTTCATTTCATTTCATTTCATTTCATTTCATTTCATTTCATTTCATTTCATTTCATTTCATTTCATTTCATTTCATTTCATTCATTTCATTTCATTTCATTTCATTTCATTTCATTTCATTCATTTCATTTCATTTCATTTCATTTCATTTCATTTCATTTCATTTCATTTCATTCATTTCATTTCATTTCATTTCATTTCATTTCATTTCATTTCATTTCATTTCATTTCATTTCATTTCATTTCATTTCATTTCATTTCATTTCATTTCATTTGATTTCATTTCATTTCATTTCATTTCATTTCATTTCATTTCATTTGATTTCATTTCATTTCATTTCATTTCATTTCATTTCATTTCATTTCATTTCATTTCATTTCATTTCATTTCATTTCATTTCATTTCATTTCATTTCATTTCATTTCATTTCATTTCATTTCATTTCATTTCATTTCATTTCATTTCATTTCATTTCATTTCATTTCATTTCATTTCATTTCATTTCATTTCATTTCATTTCATTTCATTTCATTTCATTTCATTTCATTTCATTTCATTTCATTTCATTTCATTTCATTTCATTTCATTTCATTTCATTTCATTTCATTTCATTTCATTTCATTTCATTTCATTTCATTTCATTTCATTTCATTTCATTTCATTTCATTTCATTTCATTTCATTTCATTTCATTTCATTTCATTTCATTTCATTTCATTTCATTCATTTCATTTCATTTCATTTCATTTCATTTCATTTCATTTCATTTCATTTCATTTCATTTCATTTCATTTCATTTCATTTCCTTTCCTTTCATTTCATTTCATTTCATTTCATTTCATTTCATTTCATTTCATTTCATTTCATTTCATTTCATTTCATTTCATTTCATTTCATTTCATTTCATTTCATTTCATCATTTCATTTCATTTCATTTCATTTCATTTCATTCATTTCATTTCATTTCATTTCATTCATTTCATTTCATTTCATTTCATTTCATTTCATTTCATTTCATTTCATTTCATTTCATTTCATTTCATTTCATTTCATTTCATTTCATTTCATTTCATTTCATTTCATTTCATTTCATTTCATTTCATTTCATTTCATTTCATTTCATTTCATTTCATTTCATTTCATTTCATTTCATTTCATTTCATTTATCATTTCATTTCATTTCATTTCATTTCATTTCATTTCATTTCATTTCATTTCATTTCATTTCATTTCATTTCATTTCATTTCATTTCATTTCATTTCATTTCATTTCATTTCATTTCATTTCATTTCATTTCATTTCATTTCATTTCATTCATTTCATTTCATTTCATTTCATTTCATTTCATTTCATTTCATTTCATTTCATTTCATTTCATTTCATTTCATTTCATTTCATTTCATTTCATTTCATTTCATTTCATTTCATTTCATTTCATTTCATTTCATTTCATTTCATTTCATTCATTTCATTTCATTTCATTTCATTTCATTTCATTTCATTTCATTTCATTTCATTTCATTCATTTCATTTCATTTCATTTCATTTCATTTCATTTCATTTCATTTCATTTCATTTCATTTCATTTCATTTCATTTCATTTCATTTCATTTCATTTCATTTCATTTCATTTCATTTCATTTCATTTCATTTCATTTCATTTCATTTCATTCATTTCATTTCATTTCATTTCATTTCATTTCATTTCATTTCATTTCATTTCATTTCATTTCATTTCATTCATTTCATTTCATTTCATTTCATTTCATTTCATTTCATTTCATTTCATTCATTTCATTTCATTTCATTTCATTTCATTTCATTTCATTTCATTTCATTTCATTTCATTTCATTTCATTTCATTCATTTCATTTCATTTCATTTCATTTCATTTCATTTCATTTCATTTCATTTCATTTCATTTCATTCATTTCATTTCATTTCATTTCATTTCATTCATTTTCATTTCATTTCATTTCATTTCATTTCATTTCATTTCATTTCATTTCATTTCATTTCATTTCATTTCATTTCATTCATTTCATTTCATTTCATTTCATTTCATTTCATTTCATTTCATTTCATTTCATTTCATTTCATTTCATTTCATTTCATTTGATTTCATTTCATTTCATTTCATTTCATTTCATTTGATTTCATTTGATTTCATTTCATTTCATTTCATTTCATTTCATTTCATTTCATTTGATTCATTTCATTCATTTCATTTCATTTCATTTCATTTCATTTCATTTCATTTCATTTCATTTCATTTCATTTCATTTCATTTCATTTGATTTCATTTCATTTCATTTCATTTCATTTCATTTCATTTCATTTCATTTGATTTCATTTCATTTCATTTCATTTCATTTCATTTCATTTCATTTCATTCATTTCATTTCATTTCATTTCATTTCATTTCATTTCATTTCATTTCATTTCATTCATTTCATTTCATTTCATTTCATTTCATTTCATTTCATTTCATTTCATTTCATTTCATTTCATTTCATTTCATTTCATTTCATTTCATTTCATTTCATTTCATTTCATTTCATTTCATTTCATTTCATTTCATTTCATTTCATTTCATTTCATTTCATTTCATTTCATTTCATTTCATTTCATTTCATTTCATTTCATTTCATTTCATTTCATTTCATTTCATTTCATTTCATTTCATTTCATTTTCATTTCATTTCATTTCATTTCATTTCATTTCATTTCATTTCATTTCATTTCATTCATTTCATTTCATTTCATTTCATTTCATTTCATTTCATTTCATTTCATTTCATTTCATTTCATTTCATTTCATTTCATTTCATTTCATTTCATTTCATTTCATTTCATTTCATTTCATTTCATTTCATTTCATTTCATTCATTCATTTCATTTCATTTCATTTCATTTCATTTCATTTCATTTCATTTCATTTCATTTCATTCATTTCATTTCATTTCATTTCATTTCATTTCATTTCATTTCATTTCATTTCATTTCATTTCATTTCATTTCATTTCATTTCATTTCATTTCATTCATTTCATTTCATTTCATTTCATTTCATTTCATTTCATTTCATTTCATTTCATTTCATTTCATTTCATTTCATTTCATTTCATTTCATTTCATTTCATTTCATTTCATTTCATTTCATTTCATTTCATTTCATTTCATTTCATTTCATTTCATTTCATTTCATTTCATTTCATTTCATTTCATTTCATTTCATTTCATTTCATTTCATTTCATTTCATTTCATTTCATTTCATTTCATTTCATTTCATTTCATTTCATTTCATTTCATTTCATTTCATTTCATTTCATTTCATTTCATTTCATTTCATTTCATTTCATTTCATTCATTTCATTTCATTTCATTTCATTTCATTTCATTCATTTCATTTCATTTCATTTCATTTCATTTCATTTCATTTCATTTCATTTCATTTCATTTCATTTCATTTCATTTCATTTCATTTCATTTCATTTCATTTCATTTCATTTCATTTCATTTCATTTCATTTCATTTCATTTCATTTCATTTCATTACATTTCATTTCATTTCATTTCATTTCATTTCATTTCATTTCATTTCATTTCATTTCATTTCATTTCATTTCATTTCATTTCATTTCATTTCATTTCATTTCATTTCATTTCATTTCATTTCATTTCATTTCATTTCATTTCATTTCATTTCATTTCATTTCATTTCATTTCATTTCATTTCATTTCATTTCATTTCATTTCATTTCATTCATTTCATTTCATTTCATTTCATTTCATTTCATTTCATTTCATTTCATTTCATTTCATTTCATTTCATTTCATTTCATTTCATTTCATTTCATTTCATTTCATTTCATTTCATTTCATTTCATTTCATTTCATTTCATTTCATTTCATTTCATTTCATTTCATTTCATTTCATTTCATTTCATTTCATTTCATTTCATTTCATTTCATTTCATTCATTCATTTCATTTCATTCATTTCATTTCATTTCATTTCATTTCATTTCATTTCATTTCATTTCATTTCATTTCATTTCATTTCATTTTCATTTCATTTCATTTCATTTCATTTCATTTCATTTCATTTCATTTTCATTTCATTTCATTTCATTTCATTTCATTTCATTTCATTTCATTTCATTTCATTTCATTTCATTTCATTTCATTTCATTTCATTTCATTTCATTTCATTTCATTTCATTTCATTTCATTTTCATTTCATTTCATTTCATTTCATTTCATTTCATTTCATTTCATTTCATTTCATTTCATTTCATTTCATTTCATTTCATTTCATTCATTTCATTTCATTTCATTTCATTTCATTTCATTTCATTTCATTTCATTTCATTTCATTTCATTTCATTTCATTTCATTTCATTTTATTTCATTTCATTTCATTTCATTTCATTTCATTTCATTTCATTTCATTACATTTCATTACATTTCATTTCATTACATTTCATTACATTTCATTTCATTTCATTTCATTTCATTTCATTTCATTTCATTTCATTACATTTCATTACATTTAATTTCATTTCATTTCATTTCATTTCATTTCATTTCATTTCATTTCATTTCATTTCATTTCATTCATTTCATTTCATTTCATTTCATTTCATTTCATTTCATTTCATTTCATTTCATTTCATTTCATTTCATTTCATTTCATTTCATTTCATTTCATTTCATTTCATTTCATTTCATTTCATTTCATTTCATTTCATTTCATTTCATTTCATTTCATTTCATTTCATTTCATTTCATTTCATTTCATTTCATTTCATTTCATTTCATTTCATTTCATTTCATTTCATTTCATTTCATTTCATTTCATTTCATTTCATTTCATTTCATTTCATTTCATTTCATTTCATTTCATTTCATTTCATTTCATTTCATTTCATTTCATTTCATTTCATTTCATTTCATTTCATTTCATTTCATTTCATTTCATTTCATTTCATTTCATTTCATTTCATTTCATTTCATTTCATTTCATTTCATTTCATTTCATTTCATTTCATTTCATTTCATTTCATTTCATTTTATTTTATTTTATTTTATTTATTAATTAAATTTATTGATTAGTACAATTCGTATTTCTTTTCAAATGCAAAGCATGATACATATGATTTTGCTTTAAAAATTTAAAGTCAGCAATAAAAAAAATAGAAGAGGCTTATATGTAGGTGTAAAGGTGAATTTAAATTATAATAGAGAGGCAGGATAGATAGTTAGAGGAAATAGTTAAAAGAAGATTTTGAGAACTGAATATTGTTATTTACTTTATTAAAATTATGATATTAAAACTAGCTTTTTTTAAAGCATCAGGACAAGTTTAATCATATAAAATTTGCAATTGATATTGTTTTAACGACCTGTTTAAAACCAAACAGGAGATCCACATGATGTTAGTTTTCTGGATATCTTAAAATTATGTTACAAATCAATTTAGATTATGACTCTTACATGTTTTTAATTAGCCATCCACGTTTCTAGTGCTTCAAATAGATTCGTAACGTGCCATCTAAAGTCAAAGTCAAGTCAGGTGTGCTTGGCTTTTGCGTTGTTGACTTGGTTTTAAACTAAGGAAAAAAAATTAATACTTATTAACTAATCAAAAAACAAACGCAATGTGCCTACGTGGTATGATGTGTAAAAATTTCACCTGACGATTAAGAAGTAGCAAGTTCAAATCTAATTAGCTGCGATATTTTTGTAATTACAATTTTGTTTCTGGAAAAGATGTAAGCAAAAAGCAACAAAATTCTTAGAAAACTAAGTCACAAAAATTTATTGGTTTTTGAAATTTTCATTCAAGTGAAAAAGGATCCATAACAAATCTAATAGTTTGTAATTCCATTTGTGTAAATTTTGAAAATTACTATATATATATTTTAATTTTTTAAATTTTACCAACTTTGCGCCGTTAGCCTTAGTTACAGCCTATCTGAAATAAAATGCATCAAAAATCAGTTTAACTTAATAAAAGCAGTTAATTTTTTTTTCTTTTTAATTTATTCCTAAGCTTAGAGATACCATATATTTAGTAAGGTACTTAAAGAAACTCCTTTTTTGCACAACTAACGAACGTGCTTTTGTGTTTGGTTAGGAAACTCATTACGCAAATCTGCCCTAAGCCATACCAAAATCACCTTTTTTGCTTCCTGATTTAAATTTTTACTCCTACCTGTTATGTATATATATATATAAATATAATATTATATATATAACAGACAACCATTTGTCCCCTCCGTGCATGGTTTAGCCAAAAAAAGGATAATGGAATCATGCATGGAAGCTTGTTACTGCTGCTTGTAACTCACATTTATTTTTGTTTTTCCCCCTTTTTTATAATTTTTGTTTTTGCTGGCATCAAGGACGTACACATCAATAAATCTTAAAGTCCTATGCAAACATTTTATATCTTTGATCTGGAATCAATTTGTTCGCTTGCAAAAAAGAAAAAGAACAGAAGGAAATTTCTGTAAATCCTTCCTCGTTACTCTGCCTTTTATTTTTGCGTGAACATATAGTATGTATGCTTTGAAAATTTTTTGGCTCCTTGGCAAAACAATAAAAAGAAAAGCAAGTAAAACAAATTTTTTCATGTCAGTAGGAACAAATATAAATACCCAAAAAAAGTATAAGTTAGAATTTGTACTAAAAGCACACATAAAAACTAACCCATATAATATGTGCAAATTTGTAAGGGATAATCATTATTCTTATTTATATTGTTGGCACATAAAGGGATAACGCATTGCTTTTGTTTACTATTCTCATAGGAAAAATTTAAAGCCAGCGATTTCTAGCAGAGTTTTTTGGAATTGTTTTGTTTCTGTAACTTTCTATAATTTGTTTTTTTCTATGATTGTGTGAAGCCAATTTGAAAATAAAAGTGATTTCTATTAGATAAGTATCAATAAAAAAAATCAATTCTTAAATAAAGTTTGGAGTGTGTTTTATATACTGAAAAATCCACATATTTTAAAGTGAACGACAAATGAGGAGTTGGCGAACAAATGACAATTGTCGACTGTTTTTAATTTTTTGATGGAATTATGCTCATTACTCTGAACATAATATAATAATTATCTTAGACATTTAAAAAAATGCATTAGTTATCATACTATTTTTATAGCAAAGTAATGATTTTTCTTAATATCAGTTTAAAGACGTTCAACAGATATTGCAACAAACATGTACACTAAAAAATTTTATTTCGATCTGTTTGCATCTTCCTGCTCTGGTTTGTCCTTAAAATCAGGACTTTTTAAAAAAACAAGCAAACATAAATAAGTAACAATAAGAGCAAACATAAAATGGAAGTACACAAAATTTCGTCCTGTTCTGATTACATCTGCCTGCTCTAAGATATCTTTAAAAACGACATAAATTATAAAAAAATTATATAGCAAAGATTTTTAAATGAAGTTATACCTACTAACACAAATATTGATTAAATGAATTTTTTTACAATTTAACTTCATCTTCTTATTCCAGAATGCCTTGAAAATGGCATTTTTTAAAGAGATAAAAATCTTTAAAAATTAAGGGCAAATTAGCTGATAATAGGATAAACTAAACATAGACAAAGTTTCATTACGATGTGACCCCAAATTGTTACTTCAGAGTGTCCTTGAAAATATCATATTTCTAAAGATCAAAAATAATAAGATAGAAAAGTGCATATTAAAAATTTTGTTTCGATATAATAATATCTTCCTATTCCAAAATATCCTTAAACATCACGGAGTCCCAGAAAATTTTATGTTTTTCAATATTTTAGTCATTTTCAATAGATTTATGCTCGCTGATTCCAAATCTGGCGACAAATATTTTCTATTTTTATTAGATCTTCGGAAATATATTGTTGAATGAATAAAATACGAGTTTTATAGGCATTATTAAGTCATGATTGAAATTAAATGGATTGTAGTAAAATCTTCAAAACAGACTTAAAAGATAGAGTAAAGTTTCTAATCTTACAATATTTGAAAGCATAATCGTACGAGGAATGTTATGTTATTTCTAAAAATTTATCATTAAAAACGTGCGAGTTTAGCTTTTATGAAAGCACATACAAAATGCTTTTCTTTAGTAATATAAAAAAGGGCGTGGAAATGGAGAAAAGGGCGTGCAAATATTAAATAAATACTGTATATCGATAAATATTGACACTTTGGTACAAAGGTAGGCACATTTAATAATATCACGGTCTTGGACAGTGACAATGGACAGTCATGGACAATGGACAGTGAGACTTATTCGACAAAGGGGCGTTGAAACATTAAAAAGTTACTGTATCTCGAAATATATGTACCCTAGGGTAATGAAATTTAGTACAGGGGTAGGCAAAATTATTACAAATTACGATCAAGTAAGTAGGCGTTGTTAGACAAAGGGGCGTGGCAATATTAGAAAAATCTAGAAATAATATAAACACTAAGGTTATTAAATTCGTTACAAAAATGGGTTGAATTATTACAAAACACGATAAAAACATATTTTTGTTAAGTCCCCTTATTGCACTCCAAAAAAAAAAAATTAAATTAAATTTATTTGAAAACAGCGGAGATATTTGCATGATATCTCATTCTTAGGATACGATGTTTTATGAAAAAGTCGTTGTACTACAAATTTCTAGTTTTCTGAAGGTTTCACTTCTACTGTACAAGGCAGCCACACACGTACTCTTATTATATTTGTTTGTTTGTTTTAAATCATACGTGAGCATCTTAATTGCAATTAAGTTTTAAGAAAGGAATACTGCAGTAAATGTGTGTAATAGAGTGCAATCTGATGTTAGAATTCCAAAAAGTTTTTTGACACTAGGGTGGTCCCTAAAAAAGTGTTTTTGTTTTAAACTCTTTGCAGATGCGAATTTCAAAAAGTTTTTTCGTTACTAGGGTAAACTCTAAAATTATGTGTTTGACGTAGAATTACGTCTTACAGCGTGGTTTGAATGGGGGTCAATTTCACAAATTTTTACCAGCATATTTTAGGATTTTAGTTTACAATTTGAGGTATACCTACAGCTTTTATTATTCATCATAAAAAGAAAAAATATGTGCCAAAATATCAGTTAGAAAACGAATAAAACAAATATCTAGCCTTGGGTTTTGCCACTTCTTTAATAAAGTATCAAAATAGCAAAATCTAAGAAGAAAAATTTTATGTATTAGTATGAGAAAATTTACACACAAGCTGTTTTAGTAGCTGCTTATGCTGTTGTTATGGTAGTTGTTTGGTTGTTGTTGTGGTTGTTGGTTTGGTTTGCAATCGTGTCGTTTGTTATTGTGCTGCTTTTGTTGTTGTTGTTATTAAAATGTATGTAAAATGTACATATTTATAAACACATCAGTTGCTTTTGTTCTTGTTGTTTGTATTTTTATTTTCAGCACGATAAATACAATAGAGAATACAGATGCGTCTAGCTACAGAGCCAGTATATATTGATACTGCACAAAAGTTTTTACATGCGTTACTAAGCATGCAATGTGCTTTGGAAACTCTATTTTTGAAATTTCATAAAAAATTTAAATTGTTTATAAATACATTATATTTTTGCCATATTAAAAATATAACAAAATATATTAAAAATTTAAACTAAACTAAACTAAAATTTAAATTTTATATTACTTTTAAAATATACATATACGTTTTTCCGAAATATTAGTTTCCATATGTTGAACATAACTTTGAGTTATATTTAAGTTTAATCAACATCACTAAGAACAGGAACAACAAATTCATTACTAAAGATATCAAATAAAAAATCATTATATAAAACAAATTTGTTTTTAAAGAGGTTTTATTTAAAAGATGAAATGCCTAAAAATAGTTTTGAAAAATATAATTGAAAAAAACCAGAATTTTTCTCTTTTAATTTTACAAAATATATATGATTGACGTTGAAGACATTTTTCATCAGCAGCCTTTCACAAAGCACATTCCCAACGACTAGTTGAAGGAACACCTCCACAATATCGACGATATCCCACCATTCCAAGATCCAGAAATTCTATGCCACTTTCAAGTTACTGAGAGACACGTGCAACTCAAATGAAGAGCAAACAAGATTTAAAAATAATAAGACCGTCATAGAGCTTAATTTCATCCATTCTTTGACGCTATTAGTATTTTAAGCACTTTTTTGCTATTTTGACATGTCTGTTTCGTCGTTTACTGTAGGGAACATTGTTTTGGTGTCTTAAGCAAAATTATAGATATTGAATTAGAGAAAAAAATTTTAGGACAAACTTATCTGAAAAAAACATATTGTGCCTCAAAATCATAAAAATGTCCTGTTTTTATCATTTTAACGTGGCGTATAAGTAACATTTATTCCAAATACATATCACTGCGAAACTTTTCAGAGGTCATCGTTTTGGGATTTAGGTTTGTAACGTAAGTTCATCCCATTGTTCTTAGGACGTGGACGAATGATCTTGCTGCATTGTTAACAATGAACTTAAAAGCCACTCAAGTCTGTCAGACGCTCAAAGTCACATGCAATACATATAGTTTACTGTTTTTGAGTCAAGAGTTTTTAATGTGATGTTTAGTGTTTTTCAAGTGGTGACCCAGTTGAAATTGCTTGCTTTGTCATAATTCCATCTATTTGCAGAGTGATGACTTAGCGAGAATGTTCACATTTTTCATGGAATTCAAAAAAAGCTGCATGCAAATGTATTCAATATGATTTTGGAATAAATGCTACTTATACTCAACGCCGTAATTTTGCGACTATAAATGCAGCTTTCAGAATTGGATGTTTCCGCAATTTTATGAAAATCCGAAAATTATTGTTACTTTACCCTGTTAAACAGCTTTTAGTGAACTTTTCTCGTGCACAATAAAGTTTTTGAAAAATTGGCTTAAAAATACTACACTGAGAAAACAAAAAATCAAAAACACACATTTTAAAAACGTTTAGTAAAATTAATATTTTTAAAAATATTTACGCCATACAAAAATGAAAATGCACATTTTAAATAAAAAAGTAAAACAAAACGTTTTTAAAACAACCACGAATATTTTACTATGATAAAGTAGGATAAAATTAATATTTTTAAAAACATTTTACGCCATACAAAAATGAAAACAGAGCTTTCAATAAAAATAGAAATAGAAAAGTAAAACGAAACGTTTATAAAACAACTAAGAATGTTTAACTGAAATATTGTAGGTTAAAATTAATATTTTTTAAAAACATTTCACACAATACAAAAATAAAAACGCACACTTTTAAATAGAAAAGTAAAACGAAACGTTTATAAAACAACTACGAATGTTTTACTGAAATATTGTAGGTTAAAATTAATATTTTTTAAAAACATTTCACACAATACAAAAATAAAAACGCACACTTTTAAATAGAAAAGTAAAACGAAACGTTTTTAAAACAACTACGAACGTTTTACCATGACATAGTAAAATTCATATACTTTTTTTCAAATTACTTGTTAATAACGATTTGTTTGTTATATAGAGTAGAGGGGGGGGTAATGTCGTGCACTCAACTTTAAAGTGGTCGTAAAGCCGTACAAGACAAGCGAATACAACGAGTAAGCATCCGATCGAAAGATAATTTGGTTGGTAACATTTATGTGTAACAATATTCGTGTAGCATGAAATCGTGTTAGTAGAAATTAAAAAAAAAAATGTGCACGACATTACCCCCCTCAAAATTTGTGGGGTAATGTCGTGCATTGTATTGTAAAGGTATCAGAATGTGTGAAAAATGATAGGTAGTGGTTCGATTCAAGAAGATATAGCATTATTGTTTATTTATTTATTATTGTTAATTATAAGGCAATATACACAAGTCCGAAATATGATCAAAAAATACAATTTTATGAAAAGAAAAGTGAAAACAAGCAATTTGCTATATGAAACACGGAAAGAAAAACAATATTTTTTCAAAAAGTGCTTGACATTGAGAAAAAATTTTGGAAAATTTTATTTTGATTGTAGCGTTTTGTTATGGCTTCACGACTCCCTTGGTACACTAGGGCGACCGCGTTTCCTTCTCTTTTCTTTTCTGTATAGTGCACGACATTGCCCCACATCAAATGCACGACATTGCCCCAAAGGACGTTTTCAAGGTTGACTTCGACAAATCGGTAAAGAACAAAAATTTTTTCGATCACAATACATCTTTTTTTTCAGCGGAAAATTTGCTTTAAGAAAACACTTACCTGGTATATTTTCCTGCAAGACAAATAATTTTTCTGATCCGATAAAAAAACACTTTCGTCGTCCCGAGAACGTGCGATTTTTAAAAAACCTCGCACATATTGCCCTTACACATGGATATTGCTAGTATTGTATGCATGAGCTCTGTAGGTCAGTAGGCCCATACCTTACCAACGGCTGGTATATCATTAAATTTTTTATGCTAAAAAAGCCAGTGCACGACATTACCCCCTGTACGACATTACCCCCTTCTACTCTATGTTTCATTGACTAATGTAATTGATATTTTTTCAGAAATAAAATATTTTTCATTCTCGATTTCATCACTCTGCAGTTTGCCAGCAAGAAAGTAATGAAAGAGTTTGAGTTGGAGCATTTTCTGCCAGAACTAAAACGTAAGTATTTTAAATAAAATTAATAATATCAGACAAAATTCTATTTTTTTACAGACGCTGGGATACAGTATCATTATCTAAAAAATATTGACGAGATGAACATAGCTGATGATAAAATAACTAAAATAAAACTGTTATTTTGAAAACCAATAAAGCTTTTTTCAATTGATAGGGGAAATGCGGATTTCTATAAATTTTTTGAATTAATGGGAAATAATGAACATTTTCGTTTTTAAATTATAAATAATTGTTGTACCATTGCATTTTAAAGTGTTTATTGTTACATACAAATCGAACGAACATCTTAGAATCTAATTTTAAAATTTTCGTTTTTAAAATGAAAATTAACGTTTAACATTTGAGATTATTTATTATTAAAAATCAAACGAATATTATAGAATCTCGTTTTAAAATTTTCGTTTTTCAAATGAAAATGAACTTTTTATTACAGCATTTTAAAATATGCATTTTTAAAAATCAAACGAACATTTTAGAATCTCATTTTAAAATGTAAGTTTTGAAAATGAAAATAAACGTCTTACTATTTCATTTTAAAATTTTCGTTTTTAAAATTAAAATAAACGTTAGAAGTGAAAAATCTGGGTTAAACATTATTAAAAGTAGCTCGTTTCTGCCACTTTTGAAAACTGTGTATTAATACGTTTACCTTTTTTTTTTTGGATTCGCCCTTAGGTATGAAATCTTCCAAAGATACGTATACCCGTCCTATACGCATGCACGATTTATATTCTAGATTCTGCCCGAATCAGCCGGGACAGACAGAATGTACCTACGTACTAACACATACCCCCTATCGGCAATTAGGATTTTCCACTAAGCACATAAATTGGCTTTTCAGCCGAATTTAAAAATTGAATATATATAAAACGCGTATTTAAATAAACTTGATTCTATATAAATAAGCAACATCGAGTTAAATAATAGTAATTATCAATATAATGTACACGAAAAACAATCCTGATTTCAAAAACAATCCAAAACACTACACTCATTTTAACTTGTTTGCGGAGATTGTCCAACCCAAGGACCTACGTGGAAATAAGATAAATCTCATACCCGCCAAATCAAAATCCCAATTAGTTGGATATGCATTTGGGCCAACGCAGGCATAAACTTGTGTGGAAAAGAGATATACTCTGGCACAGCAATCCAGGTGATAGTGTGAGTTCAGTCTAATTTCAAATCAGGAAATCATGTGAGTACGTAAATCACAATTCAATTTAAAATTAAAATATTGAATAATTAAAAGTAAGTTTTAAAACGATTCATATTTAATGGTGCTTACTTTATAAAACATAATATCAAGACAAAAAAGAGGAACAGAACAATCTCAATTACCAATATTACATTGTTATAAAACTGCGTTAGGTATAATAGGATGAAGTTAAATTGATTTAATTATTTAAATGTAATATAATTTTCCGTTTTAAGACGTCTACCGAATCAGAAAAATTAATCATGTTGAAGTTATCATTGAAATCCCTGCACATACATAGTAAAGGTTCATGAAGAGCGTAATTAGAACTGCACTGATTCAACTTGAAAAACAGAAAATGTCTAGTTCCTCTCCTTGGGATGTTAAAATTTAGAGCTGAGATGAGATATTCCGAATTAATCTCGCCACGAAGTAATTTATATAGAAACATGACAATAATCATCATTCTTCTGCTTCTTAGGGAAGGTATTAAAATAATTTTAAGGCGTATTTCATACGATGGAAGCATAATATTGGGTTTCTAACGACTATGACGTAAAGCAAAAAGTAAAAACTGTTTTTGAACGGATTCTATAGCGGATTCTTTAGATATTATATTGTGGGTTCCATATAACTAATGCATATTCAAGAATTGGCCTTACGAGAGAGGTATATAATAATTTAGTAGTAAGGGGATCACTGAATTCTTTAGCTCATCTTTTAATGAAACCAAGGACTCCTCTTACCTTATTTATCACCATATTAACGTGGAGATTGAAGCGAAGTTTTGAATCTATAATAACAGCAAGATCGAGAAAATTGGAAACTATTTCTAAGTTAGTGTTATTTATAGTGTAATTTATGTTATTAGCAGATCTTCGCGAGATTGTATTTGCTTACATTTTTTTAAGTTGAGATTTAATATATTTAAGCAACACCAGTCCACAAGTCTATTTAGATCAGATTGTAAAAGATGTCGTTCTTCGGGTGGAATAACGACATTTAAATTTAAAATATCTTTTGTCGTTGCTTTGCTTAAATAAGTGCTTGTCGTCTTGCTCAAAACCAAGCTATTGAATCAATTTTGTATGTTTATAACTAAAGGTCCTGTCTGGTTAGTTGGGTCGAACCTTTTTTTTTTGGTCTTTTTGGATTTTTATGACTGTGTAAAATATCATTCTAAAAGTGCAAATTAAAATTCTTAGTGTTTTATGTTTTATGAATCGTCAGAATTTTTTTTTAAATAATCAATAAAAAAATAACGAAAATTTTCAGAAAAATGCCAAAAAAATTTGCAAACGCCTCCATTTTGTTATTTTTTAATCAATTTCATTAAAAGTGGTCTATTCTAAGATCACACTCTTACTTAACGGGAAAATTTTTGCTTTTTGGTTTCAGATGATTTTTGCGACCTGTGGATAGGTCGCCAGCTCGGTTCGTGTTTTGCGTACTGGCCCACGTCACCCCTGTCTTGCTTTAGAATATTGATTAAATAATATTGATTAAATATTCTGAGAATTTTATATGAGCTTTTTAAAGTATTATATTA
The DNA here is from genome assembly GCA_963920525.1 of Dichetophora obliterata. NCBI lineage: Eukaryota > Metazoa > Arthropoda > Insecta > Diptera > Sciomyzidae > Dichetophora > Dichetophora obliterata. The sequence goes on along the minus strand of OY986439.1, from coordinate 73,967,946 downwards.
ATATACCTGAAAAGTTTTGAGTACCTATATTTCTTTTTAAACATTTCCTTAAAAGCATTCATGAAAATTGCCTTTTTTCGGACTATCTTACTAGACTGTACCCTTTAAATAAATAAAACTTCTCCTTTCATTTCGACTGTTGAAATCGATTAAAAAATTTGGAAAGATCGATTCATAATTCTCTATAGAAGTAAAAAAAAACATTTTTTGTAAGTGAAAAGCTCCCCTCTTATGAAAAACTTATCTGCGGCATTGCTCAAACACCACGTTAAAATGATAAAAAAAGGTAAATTTTAACGATTTTGATGTACAATATGTAGTTTTATCTCTTATTCAATATCTACAACTTTGCTTAAGACACCAAAACAATATTCTCTAGTGTTAACCGCAACACAGTCATGTAAAAATATCGAAAAAGTGCTTAAAATCCACTGTGAGCCAAAAAATTGATGACGTCGTAAATCTCTTATTTAAACGTATGCAGCAAAATTAATGATGCAGAATTTCTAATTTTGGCAAGTACTTTCACGAAAGATTATCAAACCTAAAACCCAAAACGTTGACCTCAAAAAAGTTACACAGTGTTATTTAACTTATCGGCGGTTAATTTCATAATGCACTGATCCACTTATTCTCTATTGTAAAAGAAAAACCGTAAGCAAAGTCTATGCATATACATATACACTGTACATTGAAATGATATATAGTACAATTCTCTTGCTGCCTCCACATTTAAAATATGCTTAAACTTTTTAAAAACATCTTTGTTTTCTTTGTGCTTGGCACTTCTTGCCCTCTGATTGTTTTGAGAAGAACGCTCCTGCGGCAATCTGCAACTTCAATAGAAGCCAGCTGTGAAGTAAAAGAAAAACTTTATATGATGGATGAAATGGAAAAGTTTTCCAATACAACTGTGGCTTTATTGCTATGAAATAAAGCCTTTTTATGAGAGTGGGTTTTTTGCTGAGGTCTTACTTGCTTTGTGCTGCTTTTGCAATTGTTCGGAGAAAAATAAATGTGCAACAGATGAAAGAAAAAAGTGTTTAATGTTAAATACACTCAATGGGCGTTCGCAGAACTATCTTTGTTTGTTAGGTCTATATGGCATAGTTGGGCGTAATGCACTAAATTCTGAGTGCACTAAGCCTTTCACTAGCACTAAAATATATTGAAAGAAATTATATTTTTCACTAATTTTGTACCAGCTTAGTGATAGTGATAATATGATAGATATCTATATAGACTAAAATCCCTAGTGATAGTGTTATATTGCTGCACTATAACTAAAGTGAGTGGTAGTTACTAAATCTCCACCACACTCAAATAGTGAAAAATTTGAGCAGTTACTACATGAAAGCTGCAATTGGAAGTGTTTCCACTCTACTTTCAAATATGACTGATTTTGAAACTATTTCAGTCAGACTCGAAATAAAAAAATCTATAATTAACAAGAACTTTTTTTTGAGCCTTTGGTTAGATATGTTTATGAAGAAAACAACAACAGCTCTGAATGAGCAATACTAAAAATAAACTGTTCCCATTTTCTTTCAATTGAGTAAAATCTTTCTGTGTTTTACTGCTATTAGTGCAGGTAGTTTTTTGCACTATTAATTTAGTGGAAAGAAAAAAGTTGCACTAAGCTGTAGAATTTTTTTTTTCCACTATTCTTATATGAATTTGAGCAAAAAATATTTTAAAGGCTTTTCAATTCATCAGTAAAAACTAATAGAAGATAGAGAATAATTTTACACTATCAGCACATGTAAGTTGAAACTGCAAATTTAGTGCACTACGCCCATCTCTGCTTTATGGTCCATCAAATTCAGATTTGGATCCATTTGAATGCCTACCATTTATAAATATAACAAAAAAATGTATAGAAAGAAAATCACTTCAAGCTGAACAAAATATTCTTTCAGCTGTACTAAATACTGTACTAAATACTGAGCCAGAACAAAATTTTAAGCTATATACGCAAAAGTTAATTCCAACAGAAGCAAACAATTATTTCTTATGGAAGGCAAATACAAATATGAAAATTCAAAAAGAATGCAAAGCAACCTTACGAGCATAAAATAGGAGAAGTGATGAATATAAAGCATTTGCCTTTGCTGAACACTTTAAATCTGTATTTCAGCCAAATCTAACTAGTGATAGTTTCGAGATTCTAAACTTGTCTACTCAAGCGAGTGAAAGCCAATTAAAATTGATCGAGAATACTGACGAAATTTTTAAAACAAAACTTAATACTAATTTAACACCAGAGTATGATCTTAATACTAAAAAATTTAAAGGGAGTCTCCAAGTAGTGCTAAAAAGTATTATCAAATAATTGTAATGCAATATTGAGGACTGATTATATCCCAATGGTTTTAAAAGTTTCACAGATAACTATGATTCGAAAACTTGGAAAAAATTCAACCCAAACATCGTCTTACAGACCAATAAGTTTGCTTTCTTTTCTTTCAAAACTATTTCAAAAGTTTCTTCTAACAAAGCTGCATTTACATATGAAACAAGCAAGAATTTTCCCAAGCCACCAATTCGGCTTTCAGAAAAACATGGTACTATAGAGCAAGTGCACTGTACTACAAATGAAGTAAGAAAAGCTTATGAAAAAAAAAATAATACTGTTCTACGATTTTCTTAGATGTTGCTTAGGCATTTGGTAGGGTTTGGCATGAAGGTTTGATATACAAAATAAAACCTTTGCTACATATTTACTGCCATAAAATTCTAGAATCATACCTCAGGGATAGAGAAATATGTATAAACTTTATTTCATGTAATTCTCCCATTTACGCTGGAGTTCCTCAAAGCAGCGTCCTCATTCCAGTATTATATCTAATATTTACAGGGGGATCTATCATCTAAAAATCGATTGGTCACTTCAATATTTGCTGATGATGCAGCTATTTTAAGAATCAATTCATATCTTAAGGTTGCATCCAAGGACCTAAACGAACATTTAGAAACGCTGGAAACATGGTTGAGAAACTGGAGAATAACGATCAAAGAACTGAAAAGTGAACGTTACATAGGCACAGCTTTAATCAATAGCCATTTGATAGAATATACCCTTTTAGATTAAGATTTGATGAATGATTGTTAGTTTCTAAGAAAAAGATTCAATAAATAATAATAATAAACGTTAAAAAAAGTAATTGAGGGAAATATGGACTTATGGGATCTGTGGTATATTTTCCAATATTTTGCCATTGACATTAGAATTCCTTACCCAGAACCTCTATGAACTCCTTGTTAAACAATTCTGAGAGTTTTTAAGACTATAATAAGAAAATTATCAACTAACAACGATAAATTTAAGTTGTGATACCTCAAGGTTAATAATATGATAGTAGCGTCTTGTTTAACAAGCCAAAATAAACTTTTTCTAATCTTCTTCTCAGACATTGTCAGGAAAAACCCTCTCACATTCCTTTTTATCATTTTAATTAAACTGAATTGTAAAGCAGCTACACAAAATTTAATGCCACAACGTCACACTTATGTGTGGCATGTTGGGTTTTAATTTTGTATATGTCATTGCTTCAATATTGTTGTCAAACTTGTGATACATTTGGCTTGTGACAGTTTAGTCAGTTTAAACAGTTTAAACCAGCTGTTAGTATTGCAATTTTTTACAGAATTATTAAAGCTACAATTAACCATCAGCACTCATCCTGTCATTGCTTTTACTTTATTTTATACTTTTCTGGTAATGGGAAAATTCTTTGCGGGGAACTTGACTTTTGTAGAAATTTTGATACATTTAAAATATGCCTACGAAAAGTCGTGGAAATTATGAGGTTTTCTTTTAAATAATTTTCTATATCTAAGGCTTTACAAACTTCTAGAAAAAAGCTTCATATATTGTATGGCGTATGTGACAATGATTCTACCAGTATTAAAGCCATCATAAACTTTAAAAATGCATCTAAATGGTTGTTTTAATAAAGTTATTTTTCTCTTCATCTTTAACTTTAAGTTTTTGTGACTCTTTGTCTTGAAATGAAATTTAAACATATTCTAATCATTAAAGAACCAGAGAGAGAAAATTTACTATGAGGAACTTAACGAATCACTGCCCCATAGTAAAAAAATCAGAAGGGAGCTTTTTCGTACATGGCAAAAACTTGAACGTTTTGAATGGAATCCTCCTAACACAAATGGATGTAAATTTTTTTTCAAAATAATTAGCTACAACACTGCGCTCTTAAGTGGTATGAAAAGGCGGGTGTTAAGCGTAACTCCCTTTTTAAAATTCACTTAAATTTGAATTAATTTTTTATCCTTCTCAAACTACCGTCCGCTTAGTTTTTTTTGTAATCTCATCTTTATCAACGTGCTTATCAACCATTCCATCAAATGATTTAAGAGTAAAAGTTTATGAGTAATTTTTTATTTTTTGCATTAAAACAAACTACAAAAAAAAAAATAAACAAAGAAGCAAACAGTGCTGCCAACGTCGCAAAAAGCATTAAAAAAATGTAATGAATGAAAGGCGTTTGTGTTGTTTTAGGGGTTTGAGGTAGTTTGTGGGTTAGCTGCTGCGTAGGTTGGTTGAGGCACGTTGGAAAAGTACTGCAAATCGTTGCTTTGCCAACAAACAACCGATTGCAGTCTTCAACTGTGTGCTTAACGACATCGGGAGGAGGTTTTGTGAGCGAGTGGAGAGGCTCGCACAACAACATCTATAAAATTGACGACAAAAACATAGCAGTAGAGGCAACAACTGGATAACAAGAAGATCTTATCAGCTGAATTACAACTTTGGTCAGAAATCAAAATGTATGAAGGTGAAAAAATTGAAGTGAAGGATATGGCAACACTGTATATGAATGCACTGCACCGTTCGCTTGCCTGAGCGGTTTTTAGCAAAAACTAATTAAAAGTTGTGAGACAACATTTTTTTTTCTATTTTGTTATATTTTTTTTGCTTCTCTTTTGATGCTGTTGTTTTGTACTTTAACATTTCACTTTGACACAAACTAAAAGTGATGGCATCGACTTGTAAGTGGCTCTGACGAGTTGAGCTTTTAACGGCACAGGTAAACAAGTAATCATTTAAATTTGATATTATTCTTATAGAAATGGAGCATTGATATTCAAAGGAGCCCAGCAAATAAAAAAAATGTAGTCATTCTTTTCTGATATTTCTCCGGAACCGATTTTTAAGGCTTTTTTAAAAATTGATTTCTCTTTAAAAATAAACACTGCAAATAATAAACGTGGGCGTGGCATCTTCCATAAATTTTCAAAATCATAAAAAACCATAAATTTTCAAATAATGCTATGAAACAAAAAAATGGAAATTTCCAAATATTAAAAAAATAATTGAAAAAGTCTAACATTTAAATTTTTTTTTGTATTTTCGTAGTTATTTAAGTAGTACTATATCAAATCAAAATAATTACAACAATCGACTCTAAGGATTTGAAGATATAAACAAAACTATGTGCTGGCGTTAAGTGTAAAAAAAACAGAAATGATTTTTGACTTAGATTACAAAATGTTCAAAACTCTCTTAAATGGGCAGAACATTATGTAAACTTTTTTTAGAAGGATTTGAAAAAATATATATTAATTTTTCAAGTGCTCAAATGTAAAAAATCTTCTCTGTTTTTATATTAGGCTTTTTGATATGGCGCTACGTTACAGGCATTACGTTACTTAAATTTCAGTTGTATTTCAAAAGGGTAATTAAATAATTAGGTAGTTTAGTACCAATTTTTCTTTATCTTTAGCCAATGCCTTCTATTTTTACTAAAACAAAAAGGTTTAAGAAAAATTTACTAATTATTTACGAAAAAAAACTGCATTTGTGAAATAGTGCAGGCGATTGATCATGATCGGCTATGGGCACGGAGCAAGCTACGGAGCAAGCTACGGAGCATTTAGAGCAAACACCTGCGTAGCGACACAAAACGCAAAGCAATGAAATGAAAATCAGTTCAGTGTTAAGAGAGACTGCTAGCAAGTAAGACCTACGTCTGATGAAGTCAAAAGAGAAAAGCGAAAAAATCACGAGGCTACACACTAAAAACAATCAAGCAAGCAAGTGTTTGCATGGTGTTTATGAAAAAATTTTTTGAGTAGTTTTATAACGTGTTATCATCATGATCGGGTAAGAGCACCACTACATTTAAAGCTTTTGTGTGTTCTATATCATTCGAAGGGTACTGCGCCCTTTAAGTGCAGAATCATTTTAGATTTTAAATTTATAACCTCTGACCCGAAATAATAACGTTGAAATTTTGTATTATTTTTAATAAGGCATCTCAGGGCTAGGAAGAGGTAGAATGGTGAATGAGGTATCAAATGAAAGATCTGGCTGCATAGTATGATTATATTTTAGATTGGTGACCTTCGAACTGAAATATGAGACCATTTATTAAATCTTATATATTAATACGCAAACATCAAATGTTGTCGTACACTTTTTTGATATTTATTTTAGAATAAGGGCAATAATACGTATATCATTCGAAAGGTACTGCACCATAGATATGCCGAATCATGCTAGATTATAAATTGATGACTTTTGACCCGAAATATTAACGTTGAAAGTTTATATTAAATTTAGAAAGGAATCTCAGGGCTAAGAAGAAGCATCGGATCAAAGGTCTATACGAAAAGGCTTGTACAACATGATTGGATTTTAGACTGGTGACCTTTCACCTGAAATATGAGTGGTAAAAGATAATTTTTTTAATAAAAGCTTAACTATAAGAGATGGAAGAACACGATGTAACAAGGAATTTTGTACATTGATAAGATGTGCAAAAAATACTTGAGACTTTTTTCGCCATCTCTTACGGATACCCTACAATAAGCATTTTTTTAGTGTAACATGTGCGAATATGTATTGTTATGGTGAAATTTCTTACAAATAGTAAATTTTGATAAACTTCCGTAATTTTGACATCAAAATTTTTGCAATATCTCGAAAACTACAGATGTTCTCAGTACAATGCATTTTTGTATGAATAGTTATTGATTAAGAAAAATAACGGTATAAGAAAACCTTTTGAATAATATTTTATAACAGATTGTTTGTCAAAAAGAATTCCCGTTATTTTGACATTAAAACTATTGGGACAATTTAAAAAATTAAGATTTTCTTATTATATCGCATTTCTTAAGGCAAGGCCTCAGAATGAGAAAAAATCTATTTAAAATTCAAATTTGGTATTGGCATGAAAATATCTCCGCTATTTTCCAATCAATTTCCTTCAAATTATCATTGACTAAAATCGCTTAAAAAAAAAGTCAAAGTTGTTTCTGTTTCATTTTTTTTATTTTTTTTTTTTTTAATTGTAGTTTCTCACACTTTTTTATATGGCATATCATTTATCGTCAAAAAGTACATCGTTTTGACATAAAACTCAAGAAACAGTCTCTATCATTAAAAATCATATGCATTGTGCTTGGATTTTTTTGACGAAAATAAATTTTTCAAAAATGTTGTTTTTATATTTTTATAAAGTACCTATTACAGCTTTTTCTTAATAAATCTTACCAATGAAAAGCTATAAATTAATATATATTTTCATACCACGAAGAATGAAACATTCGTAAATTCTTTAGTGTTTAATTTAAATGGATAGGAACAAATCATTTAGCATTCATAAGGTGCTGTTGCACAAAAGAGAAAAAAAAATTGGGCTGGTGACCTATGATCCGAAATATGAGCATTTAAAAAAAATTGATTTTGCTTTCCGAAAAATGCTAAGCCATGAGAGAAACCATTCAGTGTTTAATAGAAAAGTTGATGATGTTAACATAATTGGACCATCTTATACATCACTCTAAGAATAACCTTAAGGGTAATAATAGCTATGAACATGAGTGTAAAAATTAGTTCTAAAACTGCATTTCGTTTTACCCTGCTCTTTACAACAAGCATCACACTTCGATAAGAAATAGTCGTAAGACACAGTTTCCATTACATTTGCATTTTTATTACACATATAAACCGCAGATTTGCGCGGTGATACCGATATCACTAGTTTGATTTAGTATTATTTCTAGATAATAAAAATTACAAAGACTTTTCCAAGTTGGTGCGGATTTCTTTTAAATCGATTTTTTTATTTTTTTAAGTTTTTAAAAATATGTCCAGTGGACATATCCACATTGGACATTGTCCACAGTTATGATCCTTTAACTTCAAAAGTATTTTTTAATATAAAAAATTTACTCATGTTTACAAATAAGATATATTAAACTATCAAACGTTTAGAATTTGTCTTTAAATCATATAAAATCAACATAATAAATAACAAAGTAATTTAGAAAAAACTTAATAAGATATTTATATCTTTTCTTTAAGCTATTATTAATGATCAAGCAATTTTTGTAGACATTTTTTTAATACTACATTAGTGAAAGAGTTTAAAAAATATGTGTTTTTATATTTTCCCATTTTAAATTACACAAAAATATAACTTTAATGAATATTTTGGCTCTAATATTTCTTTGTTGTTAAACAAAACTATTTTCAAACATTTTAAGATACAAAGTATGTTTGTAGCAGATTGGATACTTTACTTATTTCGGTTTAAGTGAAAATACTCAAAATAACCTCCTATTTAGGCAAAATATGCGATATCGAATAGGTTTGGAATTATATTTTGCAAAGCTTCGGAATTCGGTATTCGACCACAATTTACAAGTAACGTTTCCCTGATAACATGTGATAGGCGTTAGACAAGGTGGCGTGACATCTATTGCACCAGCCAAGTTTGCGATATCGAATAGCTTTGGAGTTATACTGCCGTCCTATTCTGTATTCGAACTCAATTTACACATGCAGTTTCACTGATAAGATTGTATTTCGTTGGAAAAAGAGGCGTGGCACCTCCCATAAAATCCAAAATTGATAAATTGAATAGCTTTAGAGTTACAGGTCACACAGCTAACGAATTAAGGATTCGACCTCAGTTTACACATGTAGTTTCACTGATAACATTTTATGGGCGTTTGGCAAAGGGAACGTGGCAGAAACGCACAGTGTTTCAGCGGCATGTCGAATAACAATATCGACAAAAGCGAGAAAATACGCAGAAGCTGTGTAATTATATCTGCAAATAGCAACACTAAGGACGCGTTTATAGTGGCGACTTGTTGCTTTGCCGATCCTAGCTGAAACTCAAAATCGCATGGAAGCAATAGAGAACACAAGTCATGCATCTCTTATGCCCCAACGAATTTTTGAGTTTCAGATAATTATAGCGCCCTTAGATAATTATTGCAAAAAAATAAAAAAAATATTTTTAAAAATATATTTTTGAAATGTTTTAATTTAACTCATTAGATCGATGTCTAACTGAATATTGAAGCGTTTACACGGTATTTTTTGTATATATTAAGGGAAGGTACCCGGGTATCTCGTCACTCTAATAAAGATGTTTTTTGTCACTCACATAAGGGTTAAAAACATTGAACTAATTTTTAATTGTAAAACCAAGTGCAGAATATAAATAAATAAAGATGAGAGAGTTATTTATATACACAAAAAAAAATAATGAGAAAAGTGTTTGGTTGATTCAATAACTACCCAACATTCCAAATAAGCAACATCCTGTAACTAACGAATCCGGGTACCAGGGAAAGGGTTAAAGTCCCACCAAATGTCTTAAAAAAATAATTGTGTTTATTAACAAAAATTTTTTTGTAAAATATGTTCAAGCCAAGGTCTCACATCAATATTAAAAAGTTGTATAGAGCTATATTTTAAATTATTTTAAATTAATCAATCTCTTTTTTATACTAAGATGAAATTTTGTGTGCTCATTTTTTGTGATTTATTTTTAATCTTTATGTGCTTAAATTCATGTTTTATGTACATAAGAATTAATCTTTTTGTACTCAGTTAAATTTTAAATAAAATCTGTACTATTTTTTATTTGCTAGCTAGGTATGTAGGCAACTTTGAAAAATAAAGGATTTCTTTTTATGATTTAAAAAAAAAAAAATCATTATATTATTACAGCCAGCATATATACTTTTTATAGATATTAGGTGCCAATTATTACATTTTTATGGGTGTTTATTATTGTGGTAATGTGCCAATAATTATAGATTTTAAAGAGCCAATAATTGTACTCAAGTGCCAACGATTGTAGTAATCAATGTGCCAATAACTGTATTCACGTGCCAATAATTGTGGTTTTTGAAAGACTTTTTTATTTTGATTCTCACCAAACCTAGAGAGCTCATATAAATACGTTAAAATTGCTTTAAATCAAGAATTTCTCAAAAAATAAAATAAAATTCTAAAAATAACATTCACTTAGAAACAGAATGAATGCTTTAGGTTACAAGGTAAAATTTACTTATGGGTGCCAATGACTGTAGTTGGTACGCTATTTCTTCAATGACTGCGCAAAATTACCTATTTTTAAATTTGAAATCTTTAAAGCTATGAAACTGTGAGATGATATACATAACTCCGTTAAGAAAGCCTCAGAATTGTTAGAACATCAAAAAATAGACATTTTTTTCAGTTTTATTCAATTTCATACAATGTCAAAATAGGCTCTTTTAAACAGACACTATTCACTTATAGCATAAATCTTGCTTAAGATTGAACATTAAATATGTTTAAAAAAACTTTGTGAAAACTACCGCCATACAAACCGCGCCATAATTTTACGTCAAAAGTCATTCTTTAGCTTAATATACATTAAAAAACCACTTGAGAAATCCCCAAACATCAGACCAGTCTATAAAGGCAATTGCTAAAATGGCGCTTTAAATACTCTGCTGAAATAGATTCTGTTTTTCCATACAAATTTTGCATAAGAATGTTAATTTGGGTTACCACCAAACTAGGTTGTATACACACACATACACACACACACACACACACACACACAAACAGATATTTTTGATTCTCTAAGCATTATTATTATATGCAAAAAATTGGAAAGGATCGGAAATAAGGACGGCAGAAGACGAATAAATAAATAGAAATTAATAAAAGAACAGGAAAATTTATAGAAGTCATAAATATGATGTTGTCTGTTTGTTGGTATGTTTGGTATGATGGGATGGGTAATTTTTTTTTCTTTTAATAAGTTGTTTGTGGGGGGTGCGAGTGTTTCTGCTGTTGTTGTTTTTAGCGTTATCCTTGTGGAACTGATATTTAAATTAAGTTCAAATTAATTTTACGGCTAGAACTTTGTGTACGCGCTGGAAACATCTAATAAACAAACAAACTTATATAACTTTTACACCCACACAAGTGAGATGAGCCAGCATAGGGATCGCGTAGTTGTAGTTGATGATAATGTTAATTACTGTAAATTTGTTGAACGTCTTCTTGGTGCGTAAGACATTTGACTTTACTTTACGAAGAGATGGAAGTGTTTGGTGGCAAAAGGAAGCACGACTTGCTCTCGGAGATGATTGCTTATAGTTAGGTTGCTGATGGCAGCCTTTCGACATAATTTGTTTCAAAAAGATGTTGTGCGTTTAATAATGTACCTGTCCCGATGCTACTAGCAGCAGCAGAATAAAAAAGGATTGCTAGGAATTTATTTTAGATGGGTGTTTCCTTAATATAGCCGCATATAAATTAACTATTTATTCGTGCTCTGATTTTGTTTTGATTTATTTGATCGTCAAGGACGCAATCATTAAATCATGTCATCAAATCAAGACATCAAATCAAATTGCAGCCATTGCCTAATTTTAAGACAATCACAGAACATCAATTTTAGAAGCGATTATATATATATGTATATAATAGTTTACAGGCATACATACATATGTATGAATTTAAGCTAGTGTGTGTATGTGTATGTGTGCTTTTGTAGCTTCTCGCAACTTCAGCAACATCATCATCATCAAGATTAACAATTTCACCAACATAGCTGTCACATATGTCGCATCACATTAAGGATAAGAAGTTATATGAAGTTAATAAAAAGGAAATGACAAGCAGGACCAGCAAAACCAGCAAAACCAGCACCAGAGTCAGCAACAAGCTGAATGTCGCCCACATGAAGAAAGCATTTTAAAGAACGGTGTTTTTATTGCTGAATTTAGTGACAAGCAACCAAAAAAGGCAATTGTTGCTGCATAAAAGATATTTATATGTATAAAAGAAATGGCAAGGAATAAAAAGCAACCAAAATGCGTCAAAATATCGTTGGGACAAAAGCACAAAAAACACATATGAAGTCATAGCAGCATTTTAAGCATTGATGAAAGCCAGACAGCGATACAGGGACACAACCAACTTAAGCACACACACACACACATACACACATCAGCGTTACTGCAATAAAATTGAAAAGACTCATTAAATTAAATGCGGTGTAAAATGCTCATAAAATGCCGCACCAACAACACTGGCTCTAGCAGTGGGTGGCCTCGAGAGTTGCTGAAGGTGTTTGTAAACACGTGCGTGTGTGAGTTGTTCTCGTCACCTCCTGTCATGTATTCATCATCAGCAACGCAGCGGATGCAGAGCTTAAATAAGCTGCAACTGCGACAGCTCAATGCTTATAAATTGGAAACGAGCGCAAGCGACTTCAATCGTTCAATCATTTTATACTTAATCATGTCAGAGTGTGGGTGGCAACTGGATGTGAGTGCGTCGCACAGTGCAATTATAGCGACAGTAACTAAAAAAAGCTTTCTCAAATTTCTGAAAAATGAATACAGATAAATCGAAAGATAGCACAGAGGCACAAAAACGGAATTTGCAAAAGTTGCAGAACATGCGATAAGCATTTCGGAATGAATTTTAAATGCATATTTAAGATATGGTTTCAGTTTTGTGTCGTCAGTTCGAGTTTAGGAGTTATAAGCTTGATGGTTAAATTTTCAGATAGTTTTACCATATCTTGTTATGCATTGCTCGTTGATAATCGATGTTTGTAATTCAAAATATAAGGAACTTCTGTGTCTGATCTCAGCATTAAAAGCAAAATAAAATTTAATATGTTGCAAAAACATATTTTTACAACCCTGTGTCTTTTTGTTTCTCCTGTGTTTTCACTAAATATCTCTTATCTACAATACTAAAAAAAACTAATTATTTTAATAAATAAATTTATTTTTTACCAATATATTTTTAAAAACATAAAACATCTTAGTTAGTTTAATAAAGAAATTCTAAACAATGTGATCAAAAACCATTAAGTAAATTATCTAGATGCTTAAAAAAAATTATAATATCTAAATCAGGATTTCGCAAAAAACACTCATACCAAGCTACTATAAATATTGTTTAGGCTGGCTGAAAACATGACTTAAATCAAAAATCAGTAAATATTTAAGCTGTTTTTATAGACCTAAAAAGAGCACTGGAAAGTAAAGTTCATGAAATATTATTAGAAAATGTATATATTGTTGGCGTGAAATGTAAAGAGCTTAAGTGGTTAAGAAGTTTGTTAACAAACAGAAAACAAAGAACAGTAACTAGGTTTATGATTTTGGACAAAACCTAGGTTAAAATAGTGTCACCTCAAGACGTAGTGCTCTTTCCAATTTTGTTTTATTAATATCTTATGACATAACATCTTTTCTAGGATTCTGTACAATGTAATTATTTTTGGACGATGCTCAGTCAATTTAAGTGGTTAACCCTCAACTGATACTCCTGGTCTGTGGAATTAGAAAAAAAAAAACGAAAGAGTATATTTCTCTAACATTTCAATTCAAATTCAATTTGATTCACGCCAATTTGATTGATGGATGATTTGATTGATGGAAGAAAAAACTTTATTTAGGACGTTCTTAAAAACCAACATTTTGTGGTTTTTTAGCATTTTAGTTGGTGTTGTCGCTGGGACCAATTTTTTGAGGTGTACAAGTTAAGGGTTAAAATTTAAATTAAATTTAAAAGAATTGACAGTTGGAACTGGATAAGTTATACAAATGGATATGAGCTAATAGGTTAAAATTAAATGTCGATAAAACTCAATATGTATCAAGAATTTATAATACCGACATAGAAACCATCAAAATTAATAAAGAAGTAATTGAAAAAGTTTATAAAGTAAATTATCTATGACTACAACATGAAGACAACAAGCTAAATAAGTTTGGTTTCTGTAAAGAACATGTAAAAGTTTTAGTATATTTAACAAGAAAATTATTTAGTAATCAAATTTTATTTATTGTACCACAATATTTTCTATTATGAAGAATGCACAAGTTAAAAACTCAAAAAAAAAAAAAATGCAAAACAATATTACGATACCAACATAAGCAAAATGATTATTTTTCTAAATTGCTTTAGTGTGAATCAATATAAAACTTTAAATTACACTTTTAAATAATATCTATCCCTTTCTCGATTACACGGTGTAAAAAATGAGATAAATTCTAAAAAGTTTGCATATGACATTGCAGAAGTTGTAGACCTGTTAAAAAATCAATTTTTGTTAGCTTCATACGAATTTAATTGCATAACTTTGATGTTTATAAACAAATTTAAAAACTTCAATTGTTTTCTAAATGACGAAAAGTAGACTTTCTTTACGGTATATAAAACTTTCATGCCCTCAACTACAATAAAATTACCCAAAATATTGATAACAAATAAATTGTTCATGGAAAAATCAATGTTTTCTTTTAAATAAAAAATATCTTAACAAAAACCTTCTAACAAAAAATATAACTGTCTTCAGAATTACTACAAATTAAAAAAATAATTTTAAATTACTTTTCCTATTAATTTCGTGGTCAAATTTGATAAATTTTTTTTATATATTATTACATTGGAACTCTTATTATTTTAATTTCTTATAATTATTTTTACTATCATAAATAAATAAATTTTTTTATTAACATAAAGCCTTAAAAGTTGGCGCTTTCGATCACTGAACAAAATTACGAGAGTTTTTGTTTGTTGGGAAGTGCGACTGTTATGTGCCGATCTTAACTTCGAGACTTAAATGTTGTTCGTATTGGCAGGGAAGGCGAAAAGATCATGATTGTATTATAAAGTTTTTATATTCATAATATATTAATGTATATATTTTTTAAAACATATATATTTATATATATGATAGTAAAACATGAATAAAAAAATTAAAATTATAAGATTTCGAACATAATATACATAAATAAATTATCAAATTTTACCAAAAAATTAATAGTAATAATAATTTAAAATTGTGTTTAATTTTGTAGTGATTTTGAAATCTTTCTTTTTAGAGAATAAGATAATAATTCTACCGATTCTTGTAACTTATTTTATTACCCTTGTGCAATATTATTCGAGATACAGTGTTTTTTAATATTGCCTCTCCCTTTTTTCAAATAAGAATTAATAAGATTTTCAAAGAACCATATTGAACTTAAAAATGGGAAAAAGACTCTTTAGTGAACATTTTAATTTCCTTAAAGTTTTATTTATTTCAACAAAACTTGATTAAGTTTTCGAAGCTTTTTAATCTTTTCCAAAACACCAGACTCGGACTAATCAACGGATTTAGGTAGCAGATAAAAAAAAATGTTTACCGGTATCAGCATTGAAAAGTTTATTTCTGTCAGTTCTTTATATTGGTTTAAACTTAACTTTACATTTAGCAATCTACTAATAAAAAGTATTAGTAATAAAACTGCTCATTGCCTTTGATATAGTTTTTGTAATTAATGACCTAAAGTCAAATTTATAAATTGTTCTTTTAAAACTTATTTTGACAAGGGTCAAGAAAGAACTTTAGAGCGCTAGAGAGTTAAAATATTCCAGAAAAGTATTTCTCATAAATGTTCACTGTCTATAAACGCAATAACTTTTTTTTTTAACTAAACCAACGCTCAGGAGATGCCCCCTATAAATGCGTAAGCATTGTGTTGATTCGGAAGATGGGTGATAGTTAGTTGGAGGGTGGATAGATGGAGTAGTGTCGGTGAATATTTGTTTTAAATTTGCACAGCTCGAAACTGCCGGGAAACACGCTCGCAGGGAGACTATTCCACAACTTAACCATGGACTAAGGAACGAATTATCACGAGGTTCTATTGGACACCGATGCAATGGTAAAGGAGTGGGCGTCTGGTGGAGTCAGGCCAGTTGAAATACTTTCATCCCCTATCAAATACTTCGCACGACGTTGAATTCGATCCAGAAACTCCAAATAAGATCTTGAAGCCCCTGACTAAATGTGCGAATTATGTCAAAAGCAAGGTTTAATAGTTTTCTTTCTTTCTGTGTTAGTAAATAGCGAAATTTTAAGTAAAGTTAAAACCTATATCCAAAATTACTCAAACAGTAACTTCTACTCTTATTTTCTACTCTTCTACTTCTACTCTTACTAATTATTTTGGTTGTTGGAATTTAGGTTGTTGTTGGTACATTTCTAGGAATTTTCGCAAAATTTTTTAATCTTTTCAAAAAATTAGCTTATGCCAAATTTCATTGCTCTACGACAGCGTCTTATAGTTTTGGCCGCAGCTTATATGAAAGTAAAACACTGTGCGTCGCGACGCATTGTTGTTGTTATTTGCGTGATAACCAACCATATCGGCGGAAGCGCATAAGTAGCATTCACACAGCCTTAAGCTGTCTATTGTGAATAGACGTTTATGAGCTAAAAGCATACGTTTGTATGTTAAGCGCCTGATAAGAATTACAGTTGAGTTTGGGTGTGTTAATGTCAAAAGGCGTGCGTTCGTGTAACTGAAGATTGCGAATTAATTAAATGCAAAAATTTTGAAATGAAGTTATCATTAGTATGTAATTGAGAAGCATTTGAAAAGTTTTGAGCGATCAAGTTGATTTCTGTTGAACTTAACATATTTATTTGCAATTTACTGATATTAAACTAAATCGTTTAAGACTTCCATCAATAGTATACAATAGGCTGGGTCGATTTGTATGGAGATAAAAAAATTGGAGTTACCTGGGCGATTTTCAGATCCGGCATGAAAAGTTATTTAAAATAAAGGGTACAACAGGTGTGCACTTTACCCTATCGCATCTCCAATTTTGTGAATTCTTTATTTAGGAATTTTTTTCAGAAATTTTTGTATATAAACGTGCAAACGAAATGAAATTATTATGAAAAATTTATCGTAAAAAATTCCTAAAGAAAAAAAATCACAAAATTCAAGGTATAATCTTGACGTTGAGGCGTATGTTTTTTTGACCATCACGGCTTTTTAATTTCTGTTGTAAGTCTGTAATGAAACTGCAAAAGGATTTAAATTAAATTCGGACATCCAATATCAAAAATATTTATGAATGACACGAATTCTAAACAATATTATGCCTTTAATTTTGTGAATTTTTTTCTATAGGAATTTGTTGCTATAAATTTTTGTATAAAAACGTATAAATGTGAGACCAGTTTTAGGTTGAATCGGGTACGGGGATTTAATTTCTGGCATCAGTTTTTCTCTAGCTGTGCATGTTTATATCACTAGACTTTACGATCTTCACACATTTTACTATTATATCATTTTCGTTCACAATGTTTCCTTCACAAGAACTAAGAAAATATGATTTTTGTTAACATTTTTTAATATATAACTCAAAGCCGATAAACATTGACTGCGACGAATGCCAATTGTCAAAAACTGGATTGCATGTTTACTTATGAAGATGTGTTTTTTAAAGACGGCACGAGAACACGACCACAATTGTTGTTGCTGTAGGCTTCTATCTATTTCTAATAAAGTGAACATACACGCAGAAAAAAAATATATTTGACACAAACATAATAGCGAAAAAGTTGATAGCAAAGTTGATAGCAAATAAGTTAATTTTAACAAAAAATGTGTTTTATTTTATGGTAAACATACAATTTTTTCCAGAAACAAATTATGTTCACTTTTATGTTTACTGCAAATAAATAAATATATTATGCTTACTGAAACATAAAATATTTTTTGGACAAGTAAGCGCTTTTGTTGCTATTTTTAATTATTTATTACTTTATATATTATTTTGTTTTTGTTGCTCTTTAAGGTATGCCTAATTAGAAATTTAAGTTTAATTGAAAAAACTTTTTGAAAAACTTTCTGTCGGGACTGGGTTTGAACCGCGGCTTTTTCGCTTACGAGCCAAGCACAGTACCAGTCGACTACGGCCACCATAAATTATTATCTGACTAAAGCCACTGATAAATATGGTATGACTTTAAGAAGCAGGAAACATGAACATTGCGGACTTGTTTTTTCGGAAAAATATTTTTTTTCACATCAATACAAATATGTTTACCTGGAATTGTTAACAAACATTGAAATGATTGTCACAAAAAAGCAATATGTATGATAAACATAATATGGTCAGAATTGTGATATAAATTTACGGTTAATAGAAATACTTTTGGTACAATCAAAGTCGAAAATATAATTTTTCAGCGTGTAGAAGAGTTTTTTTTTATGTTTTATATGAAATACAGACTATCGATGTTGCGTTCATTATAATCAAGTCGTCGAGATTACAGCAACATTTCGCCATGAATTTCATAGACTGATGCGTTATAACACAGTGTGACCGATAGTAAACAACAAAAACCATTTGTAGAAATTCTCAAAGAGAGACATGTTGAGAGTTCATTGCAACCTGTCTACCCTCTTAAAGTCGTCACACTTTTTTAATTGATTTTTAAAAATTATGTGTTCGAGTCTTGTAGCTCCAGCATTCATTGAGTCTTTACAGCAATTTGTCTCATTAGAAATGAAAAACAAAGTCAACTTGTGCTCAATAAAGCTAAACGTAAGATATGATTGTGTGCAAAGAAAAAAAAAAAACAAAATGTGGCGTATAATTCTTGTTTTTTTTTTAATTTCTCAATAATATTTATGTTTCTAACAATTTTATTTTAGTAATGCGCCATGGACCAAATTTTGTTTCACAAAACTAAATTGTGCTTAAAAATACCTTTCCGTTGAATCCAAGAATATAGACATAGGTTGAAAATTCGCTTAATGGCTGCAATTTTAACGTTATTTTTTTATTATAAAAAACTCATGATACAAAGAACTACAGATAAAGTATTGCTCATGTCCGCCATCTTTGCTGTGACAGGCAAGGTGCTCATTGGTTGCAACGTAGTCACAATTTATTCATAGGGTATAAAGATTTTAAAATGCCTACATTTTCTTATGAAAACTTGTTTTACTGAAATGAAATAAATATTGTTAAATAGAGCACATGTCCAAAATAAAGTCAATATATTTTTAGTACTGTTTGTGAAAAAAAATTTGCATATTTTTTAGGGTTGTTTTTCCCCCTTTATACCGATTTACACAAAAAGTGGCTACGTTGCTTGATGTGCTTGACAGAATTTTGACTGGTTGTTCGTTTTCATTTTGCTATCTTCGCCACTTTTCGACATTTTCTTTTGAATGTATTCATCAAGTGTCACATTTGACGAGCACCGATGACGAGATGCGCAGTAATTGTTTTTCGCTGCGGCGGGAATACTTTATCTGTAGTTCTTTGTATCATGTAAGAAACTGATGAAATATTTTCCCATATTTATTTCTGCTACAATACAAAGTGTTCCCATTTCGTCAAACATTAGCCGATTTGCTCATCTTCATCTCGCTGGAAAGGCAATATGATAGCCAAAATGTTGGAGTGCAGAAATTTGAAAATAAAACGAACTAAGAAACGATTTTTAATTTTTTGTTTAAGTGCACACTGCGACAATATGTATATTTTAGTGCTCCAATTTTCACGTGAACACGTGTTGTACGAGTACACGTGTTTTTAAGAATACGTACTCTAACGACACGTGCATGCTAAACACGTACTACACGTGTAGTTGTAAAAGTACGTGCTAACGTGTACAGGTGAACACGTGTACGGGTTCACGTTTCTTTTATGGGTTTCGTAAACTCAAAAATATTTCATCCGATAGACAATCGTATCATTCATCCTGGCACTATAATAATAACAAGAACTAAGACCATTAAAGTATAGATTTCTTGTCCAAAGTTTCCATTTAAACCATAATTGATAGAATAACTCATCTTGTATGTGAGTAGTCCCATTACAACCGATTGGCCATAATATCATTCACTTATGAATGTTATATAAAAGATTTCATAGAAACCACAAAAGGTCAGATATAAGCCAGCCATTGAATCCTATGAAGCGACAACAAGCTCCAGTAAACTATAAAAAGCTGGCCAAACTTATTGTAATATAATCTTTTGTCCAAAGACAATAAAAACGTATGGGAATTGGCGTCCAAATCGTAAAAACGCGAATACTTAAAAACGTGAACGAGTGAATCCGTGTACACGTGAACTCATATACACGTGAACACGTACTATTGCTACTAGAGGTGTAATACGTGTTTAAAATTCACGTGTAGTTCGAGTACGTGTTTTCAAAAACGAACTTCACGGAGTTCGAACTTCCGTGTACACGTGTAGTTCTAAACTTGTGCTTAAGTTGGAGCTCTAGTATATTTCCTATTAAGAATAGTTGTAAGATGTGAAGAAAACATGAACACTTAATAAAGCCAAAACAGTAAATGCCAGTTTCACGAAAAATGTCAAATAACACCAAAAATCACGCACGATATGAGTGTACGAGTACGCTCGATGTTGTATTTTTAGGCATGATCCACGGCTATCTTTAATTCGGTGTTAAAAACCAACAAAGATCGTAACACAGTACAACATTTTTCAGTTCATTGATTGCCAACTCAATTCTGAGAACTGTATGTGAAATAAAACCCAAAAAGAAGAATTTCTGCATCATTCGTTTTGTCTTCTTACCTGCCAAAATATTTTTAATATCGATTTGAAGTTAGTAACTATCGTATAGGGGAATTTTTCATGAAACTGTTGCTTTTATAGGAAAACAATATATGAACAGATTAGGAAATAGTGGTTGTCGAGCTATGTCAAACAACAGGGCCTAAAACGTGATAAATTCCCCTATACGATAGTTACTAACTTCAAATCGATATTAAAAATATTTTGACAGGTAAGAAGACAAAACGAATGATGCAGAAATTCTTCTTTGTATTTGTATTTGTATTTGTATTTGTATTTATTTATTTGACACTTGTTAGTACAATAAGATAAAGTAACATCTTTTATAGTACAACGAATAATATACATAATCAACAAATCACATATATATATATGATAAAAATATAAAACAAAAACTATATAAAAAAAAGCTAGCAAATACTAGCAATGTATAATAAGTTTTATGAATGAATCAAATTTTGGTTGGATTAAATTTGAATTTAAGCAATTACATAAGGAATAAAGAAAAACAGTAGTTAACATGAAATAAAACAATAAAGTGATAAGTGTTGTAAGATAATTAATAAATAGTAGTAATAGTTAGATGTTTGAATAGTATGACATTAAAGAAAGCCTAAAGTTATTCGCACTAACAGTAGCTTTTATGCTTACCGGTAATGAATTCCAAAGTTTAATGGCGTTGACGAAAAATAGCCGTTTTGAATTCAAATTATTAAATCTCGGTATAATGAGGTTGCCAGTTCGGTTTGAAATACTGAAGCGTAGTTTAGTATAGAGGTAAGATGGAGTCCTATTATGTATTAATTTATGCAAAAACAAACAATTTCTTGCGTTTAAATAGTTAATAATGCTACATCCCAAAATTTCTTTACTTATTTGGGATACATGGTCAAAGCGCCTTAAGCCAAACACATATCTTGTCACATTATTAAAGGCAACTTGGATTTTGTTCGAAGATTGTGAATCAAGATTACTATAAACCAATTCGGAATATGTTATTAAGGGGACTATTAAAAAAACAGCAAGTCTCTTCTTAGTCTCAATGGGAACAAATTGTGAGGAAAGCCGTAGGCAGCGCAGAGTGAAATATATGCGCTTGACAACATTATTTATATGGTCAGAACAGGAGAGCTTCGAATTGACGTAAAAACCTAAATTTTTAACCTTAGCAACCATTTCTAGCCTATTATTGTTTAAAAATATCGGTGGAATATTAGTGAGGTCAATTTTATCTTTAGAAATTGGAAGAATATACGATTTCTTTTCATTTAGGCAAAGAGCGTTATTAGACGACCAGTTGGAAATTGTGTTGAGATCTTCATTTAATCTATAACATAAATCTTCAACTAGTCCAACGCGGTTAGAAGAATATAGTTGAATATCGTCGGCATAACCATGCATCATTACGTTTTTACACACCGTAAAAATATCATTAATAAAAACACTGAATAACAGGGGCCCAAGAATTGATCCTTGAGGTACACCTGATTTTGTGTTCTTATAATCAGAAAAAAGATCACCAATTTTTACTCTCTGCATTCTACCTTCAAGATAATTTCCTACTAAGGTTAAAGCATTATCATTAAAACCAAAGAGTAGCTTGAGCTTTTTAACTGAAATAAAGTGATTAACACAGACGAATGCTTTCGAAAAGTCTAAAAGGCAAAGAAGTGAAAGATGTCCTTCATCATATGACATTCGAATATCGTCGATAACTTTCAGCATTGCAGTCGCACAGCTATGTCCAGTTCGAAAACCCGATTGGTATGGAGATAAAAGTTTGTTTGCTGAAAGATATTGATTTATCTGATTAGCCATAAGGGACTCACAAATTTTAGAAAAAGAGGTCAAAATACTAATTGGTCTATAATCACTCAAGGTAGTAGCAGAATTTATTTTAGGAACGGGGATAACAGTAGCTAGTTTCCATGATTGTGGGAAGCATGAGGTTGTAAAGCAGAGATTAACGATATGTGTTAGGGGACCAATTATATAGGGTAAAATGATTTTGATAAATCTTAATGAAATACCGTCATGCCCAATAGCATTTGATTTAATTTTCATGATAGATTTTATAACATCATTCTCATTCACATTGGAAAAAGAGAATTTGTTGGCGTCACAAAACTGACGAGCACTACACTAAAAGTTATCATTATAGGCTGAAGTATTTGAAAGAAAGAAATAATTTAAAATATTAGGGTCAATGCTACAATTTTGTTCGGTATAATTACAAACACCAAGACTTCGAATGTTTTTCCACAGTTCCTTGGCAGGAAGAAAGCAATTCAATTTACGATGAAAAAATCTTTTTTTCGACTGTCTAAT
Source organism: Dichetophora obliterata (assembly GCA_963920525.1). Lineage (NCBI taxonomy): Eukaryota > Metazoa > Arthropoda > Insecta > Diptera > Sciomyzidae > Dichetophora > Dichetophora obliterata. The sequence goes on along the minus strand of OY986439.1, from coordinate 73,944,909 downwards.
TACAGAGACAGCCCGATTACGTGCAAGCTTAAATTGCTCCCAGTTAACATCAATACGGTTTTTCTTCCATTTAGTATATAATTTATTTCTATTTTTAATAGCTGATTCAACTTCTGTCGTATACCAGAGACAAGACTTGTTTTTCACAAAAAATGTACGAAGAGGAACAAATTATTCAATAGCTGTGTTAACCTGAGCGACAAGAACATTTAATTTATTATCAACAGATTCAGAAAACCAACAGTCATTCCAACAAATACGAGGCAAATAGTCATACAGCAAAAGGTAATTAATAGACTTATAATCACGATACGAGATTGACATTGGAACTGAGCTACGATATGCATTAAAGTCGATAGAACAAAAAAGGAGATCATGGTCAGATATAAAAGAGATTTGGTCAAAAAGTAAAACTAAAGAAATATCTGATGAAATAAAGATATCTACTAAACTAGGACGGACACCAGGAGCAAAACGAGTCGGAGTCGTATGATTAATACTTGTCATACCAGCTGCATTGACTTTGTCTTTAAAGCTATCAGATACATTGTCTTTAGTCAGCAAATTCACATTAAAGTCAAAACAAATTATAAAAGATTCAAAATCAGTTAAACGACAATTTAGATCAGAGAAATAAGGATCAAGACTGTAACATCTATAAGGATTATAAACGCAAGAAATCAATAGTTTAACATTATTATTATTACAAATCTCAACATTTAAAAATTCAACATCAGACCCACAAGATTTGTTTACAAGTTTTGAACAAAGACATGATTTACAATACACAGCACCCTTTTTGGGTTTTATTTCACATACAGTTCTCAGAATTGAGTTGGCAAATCATGTGTTGTACTGTGATAAGTAAAAGATTGTTAATTTTTGTTTTTGTAGCGATCTTCCATCGCTAGGCAAATTTGGTGAAAGCATTCGCCTTGTTCGTCGGACTCTGAAGGCATTTGGCGACTCACTGAATTCACCACCTTTCATGAGTGTAACCACATCACTGTAACCATACTTTTACAACTAATTCCAATATTATGTGAATTCCACTATTTTTAATTCGAAATATACATACTGTCCCACTGTGCGTTAAAAAATCGTTCCATAGTTGTTTTTATTTTTAAAAATTCTGTAGTTCAACATGTTAGTTATCATATTGCCTTTAAAACAAGAAAAAGATGAGCTAAATCGGCTAATGTTTTACGAAATGGAAGCACTTTGTATTGTAACAAAAATAAATATGGAAATCAGTTTTTTACGATGAAAAAAAAAAAAAACATTTAAATGGTGCCGGGACATAGCCCCAAGGGACATAATCTCAAATTTTAAATCTCAAAAAAAGGGGACATAATCCAAAAATAAAAGTGGACAAATGTGATTAGGACCAAGGACTTCAAAAGAGGACAGAATCCCAAATTCGAATTAATTTATGTTTAATTTTGTATGTTTAATTTTTATACTTACTTAAGTATTTAAGTAAGATTAATATACCTGAGTTAACAACTTTTCGTACAAAGGCAAATTATTTCGTCATTAGCAAATTTATTTGCCCTTGTACGGAATAGTGGTAAGAACTTGAATTTTTCAAACAACTATTTACTTATTTACCTAAATGACCGAAAAAGAAAGCGCCGGCGCTATGAAAAATCGCCCAAAAAAAAAATGAAAAATCGCCCGTTGGACTTACTGAGGGTTGCAATCTCGAAGACAACGAAGCCGGTCTTGGATTTACTGAGCGTTGTAATCCCTAAGCAGCTGCCGAAGGCCGCCTAGTAAAAAAGTAATTATATCCAGAAGTACTATAGACAGCGATAATACTCTTTTTAGCAGGCGGATTTCGGCCGCTGCTTAGAGATTACAACTAGTGTCCGACCGAATATTCGGTTTCAGTTTCGATTACGGCCAGTTTCGGCACTTTTTGGCAATTTCGACTAGTTTCGGTTATTCGGCCATATTGAGGTAAAAGATTTAAATTTTTGGTAAAAATTTCGGAACATTTCAAGAATAGCGACAACTACAATTTTTAATTTTTTTTTTGCAGAATTTATTGATTTTGGCCTCCTTACTCTAAATCTGAAAAAATTGCAGGCCGCTCGCAATTGATTTAGAAGTTATAGGCCTCCAAAGCTGGAATAAATAGCCTACAAATCTTGCTATTTTTCTAAATATTTCAACAAAACTACACTCTATGGGTATCATAAGAAAGATAATTTAAGTACCTATTCAACAAGGACCCAATTCAAACATGAAAATCCATGCATAACATTTAAAGATATAAACATTTTTAGTGTCGTGCTTTCGTAAAAGGGTAAACCACTAGCTTTCCAGACAAATTGTAAATATAATAATAGGTATATCTTAAAAAGTTATGAATGAATTTTCATATTTGATACGTCGTTGAATAGGTACTCGCATTAACTTTCTTTTGATACCCATAACGCGGAACACAAAAAAAAACAGAAAGATTTGTAGCCCATTTTACAACTTTAGAGGCCTATAACTTTTAAAACAATTGCCAGCAGCCTGAAATTTGGATTTAGATTAAGGAGGTTAAAATCCGTATAATCCAACAAAAAATATTAAAAAAGAGTGTTTTCGCTCTTCTTAAATTATACCAACATTTTTTGCATCAGTCATTTAATTCAAATATATAAGTTTGATTAAATAAAAATATTTAAAACGCATTGTACAAAACAAAAATTATGAATTCGTCTATAACTTGATTTATCGTGTTAACGCATGACATTTTGGTTAATTTTATGAGTTCGATACTATCATTTTCGATACTATCATCTATATTGCAGTTACGATTAAAGTTTTATAGGTACTCAAGCCAAAAATTGATAATTAAACTTCCGAACGAATTCTATGTGTGTGGAATAAAGGAAAAGAAAACGAAATACATATTTCTATTTTTATAATACTAAAACTTTAAGAAAAACAGAAATACTTTGCTTTGTAGTTCTAAAAAAAATGTACATTGTAGGTGCATACTATTTTGAATGTGTACGGAAATGTGTAATAAGAATTAAAATAAAAAGTGATCTCATATATTATTATATTACACACTTCCGTATATATATATATTATTTTAAAATTTTAAACTTCAATTTTCAAATAATACTTGTTTTGTACAAGTAGTACTTTTGTTTTCTTTTAATAAAAACCATCATTTGTTAAAACTTAAATTTTCATATTAACAACCAGTTTCGGTTTCGGCCGAATATTATAAAATGGCCGAATATTCGGTTTCGGTCGGACACTAATTGCAACCTTCAGTAAGTCCAACACTGACTTCCCTGTCTACAGTCAAAATAGCTTAAGTCGACTTAAGACAGATCTGAGTTATGCATGACCCTAGCCATAGTTATGACACAAAAATAAAACACCCTTCCATATAAATCATATGGCGATTGAAAACTTTGAAGCAAGATTTCTCGAAACTTTGAAATCAGACTAACAGCCCTATTCTGGCCAAGTTTATATTATTTCTATTTGTTTGTGAATTTTTTTTTATTTCAAAACATAATTTGAAGATCAAGAATAATAAATCTTGATAAAAATTGTCACCTGCCTTGCATATCATTAAACAATTTTGTTTTTTGAGCTTCAAATTTTGTTTTGAAATCAAAAAATTACAACAAACACTTAGAAATTTTATAAATACTGGGTAACAATTGTCACTTTGCCAGAATACGGCTGTAAAGCTGTTATTGCTTATCGACACGGATATTAGTATTTGTTGAAACCACTTGCGGACATAATCCCAAGGGGTCAGAGTCTCCATTTGGGATTATGACAGCTTAATAAGAGGTCATAATCCCAAATCAAATTTTTGGGATTGTGTCCTCTTTAAAAGCCGTCATAGTCCCAAATTTGAAATTTGGGATTGTATCCCTCGGGGCTATGTCCCGGCACCCATTAAAGTTACCGCATTTAAGCGAATTCTCAGCCCATGTCTATATTCTTGGGTTCAATGGAAAGGTATTTTTAAGCACAATGTAGTTTCGTGAAAATGAAAAATGTTGTTCATGGCACATTGCTTAAATAAAATTGATGGAATCACAAATGTTTTTGAGAAATTCACAAAAGAGACAAGAATTGGCTTCGCTACACGAAACATTTTGTGTTTTTCAGATTTATTTTTAAATATTCATATTCTACGTTAAATTCTATCGAGTATAAGTTGATTTTTTTTCCATTTCTTTTAAGAAAAAAGGCTGTAAGACTATAACGAATGTTGGCGCAACAAAATTCGAAGACATACATTTTAAAAATCAAATAAATTGTGATGACATTGAGAGGTCAGATCAGGTTTGATTGACTATCAAAATGTCCCTCTTTGATAATTTCTACAAATGTTTCTAGTAATTTTAACTTTTTCTTTTTTCGTCACACTGTTATTTCATAATAAATTTATTATTTTCTACAGAAAAGACAATTTGACTTTATTATTTTTAGTCTAATATATTTTATATCAAAGCAGTCATTAAGGCCATTATTATAACATGATTAAAAACTAAATATATTTTAACTTTTGAAGAAGAAAAAAAAACCCTAAAATATAAATAGAACGACTCCTTTTTAAAAAAAACCTAAACTTTTCTACTGTACATTGGCCGCATTCAGCGCAGACAAGTATTGTGAACAGTAATGGTAGCGCTTCCTAAGTGAGCGATTTTTTCTCTGTATTACATATAATTTTTAATATAAATAATTCAACTGCAAAGGTTTCTCTATTTATTTTGCTACATTTTTTTCTGTGTTTAATAATTCAACAACGTCAGCATCTGACAGTTACCTCAACAGTTATGTCGAAGTAGCATAGAATTTTTTCTCTTGCTTAAATGGCGTCCGCTACCGGATCAGTTTTAGTTAGCGCTCACAAAATTGTACCATTTAGCAAAATTTTTACACAACAGTTGCCAACTGTTGTCTGCGCTGAATGCGCTCTTTATAACAATACTGCCACTATTGCCAATAGGGTAGGTCATTTTAGTCTGTTTAAATTTAAGTTTTTTTAAGCTACTTGAATCAAGCAATCTGTTTTAGATTCAACAAATTGTGCAACTCATGGTTGTACACATAGGAAAAAGTAGTTTCAAAGTAGTCCAAGTCTTAAATAAATCTTAAATGAGGCATGCACGTTTTTTCGTCATCTTTGACGAAAAATTCTGATTCGTTTATACATTTCATTGACGAAAATCTCATATAATAGTTTCAAATTCGTGCATTGTTTGCAAATTTTTTGATTTTCATGAACGAAAACAAGACAGATATGTTAAAGAATTGTCGACAAATGTATTTCATGCTGTAAGTTTCTTAAAGGAATCATAATGAAATTTTCGTGCCTTGGACTGCAGGGGATCATTATGAAAAATAGGCTAAAAAATAATTTATCGACACAATGAAACTGTATCTCTCTGTGAATGATATGAATTCTTAAGAAAAACTTTCAATTCTTTGTTTGTCATCCAATAATTTAACTTTTTCAGGCATGACGACTTTACTTATAGAATATTGCATCATTTACTTATAGAATACTGCTGATGAAACCCAAGCTGCTCTTGATTATGCGGTGCAAAACACAAAATGTTGGTTCTCTATTGCTCATTTCGGTAGAAGTTATGGCTAAAGGTGTTATGAATCAAATCATATCGTAGCGATTTCAACTTCGAAATAAAGGCTAGTCTAAAGGCAACACCAAAAAATAGCTTTTACTAAAGCTATCATCAGCTATCCAAGCTTCTGTGGTGAAATAAACTCCACTTGTTTATGCTCATCTTTCTAACCATATAAATGGAGTTAATTTTTAATTCAGTGCAGTTCGATAAAGATTAATGTTGCTTTATATAAAAAATTATGATAATTTTCGATTAGACGTGGATATAAAAGTTTTTTATTATTAAATTGCAGTTTCCACCAGGACGTTAAATAACCCTATACACACGATATCAATAAAGTTCAACCATTGACAGTTGCTCGCATCACATTTTATTACGAGACGTCAGGACGAAAAGAAAAAGAAAAAAGGAAAAATAAAACTCATAAAATCGATTAATCATAAATAATCACGCGCGCCTTATATGAGTTTTGAGATGCGGCACATGTATCAGACAGACAGACAGACAAACAGATAGATGTGTGAATGCACACACACACGTTCAGATGCATGCCAGAGAGCTGTATACGATTTAAGTTCAAAACGCAGTATCGTTAAAAGAAAGCAGTTTATGGTGCCAGCAAAAATAAACAGTTTTAGATATGTACGTATGTTTATAAAAACATATTATTAAATAAAATATAATTTTCTTCTTAAACTTTTAGGAATTTAAAGCATATCTTCATCGATTTTGATAACTCATCAAAATGAGCGGATATTTCTCTGCTGGTGTCAAAATTAAGAACTCAACATCAAGAGACAAAAATAAGAGACTTCATGGAAGCCAACAAAACCAAAAAAAAAAACAGTAATACTCCAAAAAGACGCTGACTTAATTTGTTTTGACACTGACTTGCATGGCAAGAGCGAGCGGGATTGTTTGGTAAATCTGAAGAAATCTGCCGCAGATTCACCACATCAAATAAAGTACTGTGCCACGGGTACGCTGAAAATTTCTAAAGAATATAATAGCTAAGAAGTTCAGAAAATCACAAAATCACAACAACAGAAACAACAGCTATTCGCTGCTTAAGCAGATGAAGTAAAAATTTGACAAGGGATGACAGGACGACACACCATTCAAAACGATAACAAGAATACGACGACGAGAGTTCAGAGTCAGGGCGTTAGGGTGACTGTTGGGTGATGCTGACAATCAAAGTGACAGCATTTAAATGCGTTCAAAACAATCTCGAAACACACAAAAATTGTTGAATGATTTACAAAAAAATAAAATCTACAAAAAAAAAGTTGTATAAAAATAAAACTTTCTTTGGACCTTCGAATTTTTCTACTTAAAACATGCGGCCACTTTTCGTCCTTGCCATCTCTGTATATATCTCTGTATTTCGCATAAACAGCTTAGGAAAGTAATGCCTGGCACAAAGTCCGTTTATTATTTGTAACTTTTTAGTCCTTGGAGCCAATTGAAAATTTGTTTTGTTTACAAATCTGATAATGTAAGAAGGAATTAAGTTTTACTTTTTCTTTCTTTTTCCATTTTTGTCATAGCGAAGATTTGCTGTCAATGTCTTGATTGTGCGTTAGAAGTTAGTATGGAGTTGGAGAGGAAATAAGCAGTTGAAAACAGTAAAAAAATAACAATATAAGTAAAACGCAGCGGGCAGTAAGAAGGAACAGATTTTCGAAGCAATAAAAATAAAAAACCGAAATCAATATTCTTAAGCTTTATAGCTAGAATGCAGAATATAATTTGTGGATCATGAATGATATACGATAAATTTAAATTTGCCAATAATTTTATTGCACTTTCCTTATGTAATGGAATTTTAAACAGCTCAATACGAGCTATAGTACAAAAAAAACGAAACAATTATATTGAAAAAAAACCTTCGTAGACTTCCCATAAGCGAAAGCTTATAAAATCTTAAGAATCAATATTTAATTCAATACGTGAGATAATGTTTATGACTCTGTTATGTTAAAATTTAAAAATAGAAAAATTACAGCAATTCAGGAGCTTGATAAAAAAATTGTGCAGATACTAGAACATTTTTGTTGTGTGTTAGCATTGCTATTAATTGCCTGTAATTTCTCACAGATATGAATGATAGCAATGTAAGATAAAGCACCTGATTGTATACTATTTTGAATTGCATTATTTATATATTATAGCGTTTTTTTTTATTTGTGGGAGGTAAAAGTGGATATGGCATTTTGTTTTTATTAACCCTGGATAACCAATCATATTTCTAATACGTTATAACTAATGCTACCAACTTATGTTATTAAAAAATAAGTATATTTGCTAATTAGAACACTGAAAATTAAGTATTTGTAAGTATAATTTTTAAAAATAAGTATAAGTAAGTATATCGACTTAGAAAAAAATTTTAATATTTTCTAGATATTATTTACTAATTTAAGAACCAATAGAACCCACAATATTCCGTAAGTGTTGTCACGCGCTCTTTTTGTTCTTCTCGAAAAGTTTTGTGTAGATAATCTAACTAAAACCAAAATTCTTCAGATAAAAAAAAAATTAATTTTGTATATTTGCAGTTCATATACCCAGAGAACCAAAACTATCTTTTTTTAATTCAGTTATGAACTTTTTCTGGTAGAAAAACTCATTTTCGACACTCATAAATGAACCCTTTTGGATTCATTCGTCGAACTAAAATGCCTCTCAAAAGCGAACCTTTTTTCTTTAGTAGGGAGTTAATAAAAGAATCATCAAATGTCAAATTTTTTGTTCGGAAACGAGTTGAAAAAAGCTATTGAAAATTTATTTTTCGGCATTCATACATTAACAATTTTTAACTTTAACTCATTCGCCGGCCTGAATTGCCTCTTAAAAACGAACCCTTTTTTCGAAAATGAGTTAAAAAACGAACTATAGAAATGCACTTTTTAATAATTAACATTTTGTTATGGAATAAATTTTCACGAATTTAATCTTCTTTAGCAAGAATATTGATCACATAAATTAAAAAAAAAACAAAAGTTACCAAAAAAAAAGTCATTTCCGAAAACCTACTCAAAACTATCACTTTCCGCAAAACATTCGCATATGGTCCGGTGGGTATATTTCATATGTATAAAACAGTTTGAAAACAAACAAAAGCATAAAAAAAGGTAAAAGTAATACGTAATTACGGTTATTGATACGTTTTAACACAAAAATTTATCGTTTTTTGTTTTTTAGATCCCCTAGGTGGCACTGTGGTCGATTTTTAAAAAAAATTGTATCTATAAACCGATAAAAATCGACCACAGTGCCACCTAGGGGATCTAAAAAAAAAAATTTCGGAAGACCACACAAACATGTGAATATAAGGTGGATAGCTTTTGTGGTTCAGCCGTGATGGTCAAAAACCTTTAATTTTGTGAATTTTTTTCTTTAGGAATTTTTTACGATCAATTTTTGTTTAAAAGCGTATAAATGTGAGACCGGTTTTAGGTTGAATCGGGTACGAGGATTCTATTTCTGGCATCAGTATTGTTTTAGCTGTTCTAAATGTTTATATACAAACATTTTTGGAAAGAAAAAATTCACAAGATAGGGTAAATTGCAGCCCTATGTCCCCTATCGCCCAGGCAACATCAATTTTTTTCCCTAAATACAAATCGATCCAGCCTAAAATATATACAGAGATCAAAGCAAAGTTATCATTATTTGCCCTCACTGTCACTGAATTGACGTGCTACATTAACTGGTTTGTTTTCTTTTTGCTTGGAATCGTATTTGTTTTGGCTGGAAATGTTGTTTAATGTGTCAAGTCTTGTCTTCAAAAATTTGTTAAATTCGATACAGCTGTATTCAAAATTATTTTTTACAAATAAAATTGACTCCAGTGACTGTATTTTTAACGCTGTTGACTCCAATTTCCAAACTTTTTATGCTTTTGCAAGCAAAAGTTCAACCAGAGCTGAAAAGTAAGCATGAATAAGTATAAATCTTAAAAGTAAGTATACTTACTTATAAGCATGGAATTTTAGTAAGTATGTGAAGCTGAAAATAAGTATGATACTTACAAAGTAAGTATAGTTGGTAACATTAGTTATAACCAATGTTAGTCGATTCGACTAACACGCTGTAAAACTCGTTTTAGAGGAGCTGTTAGTACATAAAATACATTAAAAGCTGTTGAAAATGGAAAACTGTGTATATTTTACTAGAAATAAAAAAAAACATTAATATTGGTCTTTGTTTTTTTTTACAAATTTTCATAAGCTACTTATTTTATCAGTTCGAGATATATCACATTAGATTATTGAAAAAATAATAACTAAACATAAAAAACTTAAAAGGCTCTTGTATCATTATACGAATAAAGTATTATTCAATATTATTAAAATAAAAAAGTTAAAATCAACTGTTTAGCACAAGAGACACAATCCGCTGCACCACTATGCAAAACTTATAACCAAAACACTATATTCCTACAACAGAGGAATTAACTTCGACTGAACCGAAGTTAAAATACCCCCCTATCCGTATTTTAGTATATACGAAGATGTCAATGTTGTATAATTTTGATGAAGCCACTTTTATAGGGCGTGGTTTTTATCCAAATATATAAAATTTGAAACTCAGAGCTCATTCTAATTATGAAAGGTTATGTGTAAAATATAAAGATTAAACCATAATTTTTTTTTTAATTAATGAAGGTTTTGTATTATATTGACGCCACTTTGAGTGTAAGATGGGCGTGGCTTTCAACCAATTTCAACAAATTTCAAATATGTTGTGAATATTTTACTCCAAAGCTAATGTGCAAAATTCCAAGTTCATATATTAATTTTTGTGGCGTTGTAAGAGATACCGTTTTGATAAAGTTATTTCTTATGGGAGTCAGGCGTGGTTTTTATCCGATTTTGCTCATTCCCGAATTTCGAAACGACTAACATTGGTTATCCAGGGTTAACAGAGATAATAACAGATAATAGAAAACCTTAATACTAGATTTTTTAAATTTGGTGGCCTTAGGCGTTACCGCTCCTGAGATATTAAAAGACACCGAATGAACGATTTTATTTATAGAAGGGCGGTAAAAGTGGGCATGGCAACATTTATGTATATAGTGACCACCACTTTGTCTCATAGCCCATACAAAAGAAGTTTCATTATAAAAACATGCACAACTCAGGAGTTTTTTCTAATTTGTGGGCGTTATTAAGGGTTGTAACAATTTTTTTATTATTTAAGATATTAGTTATTTTAGAAGTAGAGATATATATTATCTAGATATATATTATCTAGATATATATATGTGGCGACCGTAGCCTAGTGGGTAGAGTGCGTGGCCCCTAAGCTAAGGAACCGCGGTAGCCCGGGTTCAATTCCAGCTCAGACAGAAAAATTTGTTTCAATTGAATTAATTTTTCTGTTCGGTCGTCACCTCTCTGCAGACAATGGCAAACCTCAGAGAGTAAAAATTGCCATGTAAAGCTTCTGGAGAACATAAGCCATTCAGAGTCGGCATAAAACACGTAGGTCCAGTTCTCGGTCATTTGTGATCAAACATTTAACAACACGCACAACACAATTGATCAATAGAAGCTAGGTGAAAGTCCTTCCAAGGGCTGAAATGGCCAGTTTATATTTTTTTTTTTTTAAGATATATATATATTAGAAATTTTGTAAATTTGATGCCCTTGTGTTGATTATTGCCAATTTTTGCAAACGTTGCTAACACATGGAACAATTAATCAATTTGAATAAATCAATCTACCCAAACAAGTGAGGGTCAGCTAGAGTAGATTAGTAGATGGGTACTTTACAGAAACAAAATGTACAGTATTTGCTAATCTACCTAACTACCCAAGTCAGTGTGAATACCCCTAAAATTTTGTTCTAACTATGTTATAATGTTTATGGCTGTATTATGTTAAAATTTTAAAATAGGAACAATACTTCAACTCAGGAGCTTTATAAAATAATTGTTCAGATACTAGTACATTGTTATTGAGTGTCAGGATAGTCCGATTTGATTTTTTTTTTCTTGTGTTTGTCTCCGTCCAAGGAAAGTTTTTACGGCAAGAAAATTGGAAAAACACCAGAGGGCGCTATAGTGAAAATTCTGACAAAACTGCCAAAACTGCCAAAAAGCCCTTACCGCTAACACGATTAACATACATATTTGTTTATAAAATTTTTAGATACGGTCATTGTTTCATCGCTTTTTATTTTGATTTATCTTGAACACAACTGGGCGCTATAGTACACGTCTTTTACTAAACTGCTGAAAACTCCTAAAATGCTTTTACGATTAACATAACATTATACATATTGAAGTTTTTCGGTACAGTGAGTGTTTTATGGCTTTTTATTTTAATCCATCTTGAACACCAGAAGTGAATTTAACAAAATTCATGAATAGTTTAGGATTTTTTGCAGTTTTTTTAAAATTCGAGTGTGTTCCCATACATCGTCCAGAATTATGTCAACTACGATTGGCGATTTTGGCAGTGAAAAATAAAGGATATCGATGGTTTGTATTTCATAATTCAAAATGCAATTGCTGGACTATTGCATTTTTTTAAATTGGTTGATTGTGTGCCTAATCCGGACAAAGCAACCAATTATCCAACGAAGTTCATGAATTCACTGGATTTTCTAAGATAACCACCACATATACAATGATTTGGATCTATTATCATCATTCTGCGGAACCTTAATAACCGAAACTGTGCCATGGAACAAGACTGGTCGTGAAGCACCTCAAAAATGATTTAAGCAACTATACTTAAAGCCAAATTTAAGGGCGGAGAAGTACTTATTTCGAGAATTCCATTGATTTCTACCGATTTACTTTCCAGTTCCAACGTTTTCAATTTGCGGTTCGCCTCGCATTCATCATGACAATTCATTAATCATAAGTCCAGTCAATAAAAGTGCTTTTATTCTCAAAGCCCCATGATCATCGCATGGTCAATTATAGGTGGAATATTTGCCTGTTAGGAAGCATTCATCTTTGTTAATCTTCTCGCCGGACAACAAAACGAAGAACTTGGTATACAACAAAGCATTGAATTGATATGATATGACATGACCATTAGAGTGGGGCGATTAGTTTGGAAGGGAAAGAGTGTTAATGGGCGCTTCGCGTTTCTGATTCTTGGGATTGTACTGAGCAAAAAAGTCCACTAGACCATACGTCTACGGTGAAAATCGAGCTTCCAGATTTTGACTTGCAGTTTTTTCTCAGACTTTTGTCACGTTTTTTTTGATATTTTGGCCTATAATAGCCAAACCATTGAGATTTTCGATCCAATACTAAGACAAAAACCTCAATGGTTTGACTGTTATGGGCCAAAATATAAAAAAAAAATGTGACAAAAGTCTGAGAAAAAACTACAAGTCAAAATCTGGAAGCTCGATTTTCACCGTAGACGTATGGTCTCAATCTCAAGAATTAGAAACGCGAAGCGCCCATTAAGATGTTCAAATCGCCCTACCCTAATGACCATATATCCAAACATTATACATCTTATACTTACAATATCCAATTGTAATAAAAATTCTTTATTTTAATTTTTTTAACTCATCATTTTTTGTTCAGTCATAACAAACACATGTCTTACTTATGTATGTCAACTTATAGGTTTCCTTAATTTTTATACATTCAGTGTAAAAAAGGATTTGAAATACTATTAATTTCAATTTCAATTTATTTAGCAAAAGTGTTCGCATATAAGAAGGGAATCTTTTGCATGCCGCAATTAATTAACTTAAATAACAACATTATTTATAATAAACATTATATAAAATAATAAAAAGTGCAAATAGTACTTTGGGATTTATTAAATGTTGGGCAAAAGAGTTTAATGATTCACTTCCCTAGTGCGACCTATCTTAGAATACGCTTCAGTTGTTTAGTGCCCACGATACGGTTGTTACATAGACGTCATTGAATCAGTGCAGGAACAATTTCTTTTGTTTTGCTTAAGCTATCTTTATTGTAATACTGATTTCCACTTACCACCTTATGAATATCGGTTACAACTCTTAAATCTTCCTTCTCTAAAAAACGGAGAATTATGATAAATGCTTGTTGGATTATAAAACTTTTACATGGATATGTCAACAGTCCATATTTTTTGAGTAAAATATATTTTCGTCTTTGTCCTAGATCTTCTGAGTTACTCTACATGAACTTTTGTAGAACTAATGTTTTGCAAAATGAACCTTTTAGAAGTGCTTGCGGTGATTTTAATTTTGTTATGTTATATCCTTAAGTGAATCCATGGATTCAATCAAACATAAAATTATAGATTACCTGCAGTACCGTCGTTGATTATGATTAAGTTCTCTCAAACATATATCTGATGCATCTAGTGATATTTGTAAACACATGAATATAACAATCTAAATGGATAAATGGACCTAAGCGTAAAATGGAAAATTTTGGTGGATAAACATATAAGTAATCTGAATGGACCTAAACCTGGGATCTTCAGTTGCCTCATATCTTCATGATGATTGTAACTACACTTGTCGACGGTACCGTGGTGTCTTGGTGTCGTTTTACCTCTTGAAACACTACGTTAGATCGATTTGTAATATATTAAAATGAGTGGCCGATAAGACCTAGTTTGTCTTGATGCCTGCGTTCGCAACTAGTTTTCTTTGTTTTATAAAAATTGGTTTGGTGAAGTTGACCTAGTTTGTCGAGTAACCACCTTGTCAAGACAGGATCCCACCGGATTAAGGAAGACATAACGATATTTATTATGTATATACTTATTGGAGTGGTGTTTTATTGGGTATGAGACCTTGTTTGTCACACGACTCCACCGATGTCCTTGTTTGTCTTGATAAAGCAATATTTAAAATATTGCTAACTTGACCTTGTTTGTCTTGAAACCCTGCTATGCTGTCTGATATTACCGATTTGACTTAACTTTTTTTTTATTTTTATAGTTTAATAAAATTATATACTTAAAGCAATTTATTAAAACTTTTTAGTTTGTTAATAATACTTGATTTCATTCTAAATCATACTTTATATTTTTGAATTGCATTAAACATCTTATTTCATAATTTTAAATTTCCTATAAGACCTGTTAAGGTTTAGTTATCGAATAAATAAATAAATAAATAAAAAAAAAAATAACAACAATTACTTATAATATGATTAATGAATATAAAAAGGATAAATTATTTAAAACGACAAAAATTAAATAAATGTACTAACGTTAAAATCGATCTTAAGCAATAAAAAGTAATTCAAAGAAAATAAACAAAAAAAAAAAGAAAAGCAAGAGATCAATACAAAGAGAAGATAGATTAAAATTAAGTTAAGTGAAGTAATCAAAAGCTAAACGCTTAAAGGCTCTTTGATTGGAGACAAATACAAATTTGTTAGGGAGTGAATTCCACAATCTCACTGCACTGACGAAAAACAGTCTGCTAGAATTTTTGTAATTGTAGCTGGGAATCAAGAGGTTCCTGCTTCTGTTCGACCTACAAAACTGAAGTTTCTCATACAGGTAGAGTGGACAACGCGAGTAAATTATCTTAATCAAGAATATACAATTTCTTGCTTCAAGATTGCGTAATAAACAACGACCAAGTAATTTGTTTCGGGAAAATGATACGTGATCGAACTTCTTTAACCCATAAACATAACAAGCAGCATTGTCAAGAGCAACTAATAACTTGAGTAATGATTGCGAATCTAAATTACTATAGAAGACTTCAGAATAAGTTATAATTGGCATCTGCAATTGAATGACCAGTTTGCGCCTCGTTTCGACAGGGACAAATCCAGCAGTCATTCTCTCAGTCATTTTTCAAAGCATAATTTACTGATGCAGGAATGTGATCCTCACAGCACAAGGAAGTATTTATTTGGAACCCAAGATTGGAAGCCTTACTAACAACTTTTAATTCCACACGATTAATAAATATTGGAGGAATTGACGGTAGAGCGAGGTCTAATGGCCTTTATCAAAGGGCATTCTAACATCATCTAGGATTTTGACAATAGCAGAGGAGCAGCTATGCCTAGGACGAAAACCCGACTGATGATCTGACAAGGGGTCAAGTGAGTTTAAGTGGTTTGAGATCTGTTTAGCCAGTAAAGACTCGCAGTCCTTAGAAATTGAAGATAGTAAACTAATTGGTCTAAAGTCAGCTGGCTCGCAAGCAATCGATTTTTTTGCAAGTGGGATAACAGTTGCTACCTTCCATATTGTCAGATAGCATGAGGTTGTGAAACAGTAATTGACTATGTTTACAATCGGGCTGAGCACATAAGGTAGTATAAGGTTGACAAATTTGATGCAAATTCCGTCTTCACCAGAAGCGTTCGACTTAATTTTTATTATGCAACGCGCAACATCTATTTCACTAACTGGATTAAACTCCAATGGATTTGAAAAGTCAGAGGCAGAGCTATTATCAAAGATGGCATCAACTAGTTCATTGGAAACCGAATTGGATACGAAAAAAATCATTTAATAGACTAATCAACTTCTTTACTGGAGATGCCGATTCCTTTTTAATTTTTCCACAACTGTTTTGACGGCAACGTAGGACTGAGCTTGGACGAATAAAATTTAATCTTTGACAATCTGATGGATGAGGTTGTTTCATTTCTTGATACTTTATATGCCTCCCAGTTTTGTGCTTTTGGGTTACGTTTCCACCTGATGTAGGTTTTATATCGTTTTTTAGAGCCATTTTCACGGGGGATGTGAACCAGGAGCATGAAAGTTCAGTAACATGGCGAGTGCAAATTGGAACATGTTTGTCGTAGAGTTCATATATTTTGTCAATGAAGAAGTTTAATTTGTCGTAAACCGTGTTCAAATACCAACAATCAGTACAATTAATTAGACACAAGTCATCATAGAACGATCTGTGGTCAACGGACTTAAAATTTCGGAAAGCGAAAGTGGTATAAGCAGCAACTGAAGAGAGGCTAATGTTCGGCATACAAAATATGATATCATGATCTGATATAAATGACAATTGATCCGAAAGCAAAACTGTGGACAGATCGGAGACAACGAAAACATCCAGTAAGCTTGGAGAAGCGTTATTGGCAAACCTTGTTGGAGTTGTTGAATTTACTATATTAAGACCCACTTCAGTCAGATTGTCGATAAAGTTGATGGAAAGGTTATCATAAGCAAAAATATTAAAATTGAAATCAACACACAAGATAACAGACTGAAAGACTATTGCACAGTTTGAGATCTCTTTGAGTAAAGGTTTCAAGCAAAAATTCCGATTCGGGTTGTAGACACAAGAGAGAAAGGCCTTTGTATTGTTATTATAAACACAATACATACAATTCCATCCAAAATACAAATTTTTTAAAATTCAAAATCATTCAATTGAATTCCATAAGTGCTTAAATTTTAGTGAAATTTTATATGGTGCTATGGGTCAACGTTTCGGTTACAATATTTATAAATGCTGCTAAACCGACTGTTACCGCCACTGTCTTCGATGTTTCATTTCCATATACAAGACTGTTCCATATACAAAACGTCAAAGTTAAAGCTTTAATACAGCGCCACTTTAAGAAAAAAGCTAAAATCATTTTTCTTTTCTTTACTGAACATCCAAAGAATTAGAACTTCATTATTTGCAATTGATGCGCTAGTTTTCATACTAAAAAGTAATTTATTTCAATCATTTACTAAAATCATTGCTAATTCCAATTATCTTAAAATCTTTATATAACAATAGGAATTTTAACGAATCCGAATATAATTACACCAAAAGCAATAAATTGTGCGTTTGTATTTGGGCGGTTAATATCCTGTGGAAACTTGGCGCTCGGACAAAACTCCGGCAACACCGACTTTTACCGCCGATAAATCAAGAAAAATGCTATATATTACATCAGATAAGTTTATGATCGTTACGCATTGAAGTTTCAAAAGGAAACATCTGGCATGTGTTGCTCGAAATGCTATTTGTGTAGACACTTCCAAACTTCTCACAAATTCACAAAAGGATCAAAAACACATTCAATGAATTGGGGAAGGACAACGTCTGTCGGACTCTCTAGTATATAATAAAACTTATCTTTAATTCTTTCATTTAAGTACAAGTTAAAAAAAAAAACAAACTTTTAGCTGTTTAAAATACTTGAAAAATTTTGCAACATGTAAAAAAATACAGTTTAGCGTGTATAAAATGAAATAAGCCATTCCTGTGGCTAAATTCGCGACTGAAATTCTGAGCCAGTTTGCACGACGGAAGTGGCATGCCTAATGTTTCCATGTCAGGCAGCAGCATTACCGTTGCACCAGCTCTAGCGAGCTCATCCACCCTAAAATGTTCAGTAATGTTCATATGCCCTGGTACCCAAACCAGATGAATGTCGAACTTATTGGCCATCTCATTATGAGACGAGCAGCATTTAAGAGCAGTTGGTGATGTTAGGAACACACCTCCAAGGGATTCAATCGCTGCTTGGCTGTCCATAAAAATGTAGATTTCTCTAGTTAATATCTCACTATACCTCAGCCATTCTGCTGCTCTATAAATGGCCATTATTTTAGCCTGAAAGACGCTGCAATAATCTTGCAGTCTAAATGAGGTTCTGATGTCCAGATCCATAGAAAAGATGCCTCCCCCGACTTTGCTGTCAAGTTTTGAGCCTTCAGTTTAGCATTATTATTATATTGTAATTGTATATATTGTAATTGTTTTATAATTGTAATCTGCATTTTCTTACCATTTATAATTTAAATAAAATATACCAAAAACGAATTTAACAAAATATTTTAAAGTTATACATATATATATATATTTATTATAAGCAATAATAATTCAATTAAGCAGTTTAAAAAAATACATAAAAATTTCCTTTGGATCTTGTACGCTATAACTACTCTATAACTTGAGATAAGCAGGTTCAGGTGGATTCCGTTGAGGAATTTTCTATCTTGCAGGACATGGCAATCATGATAGTAACACGGTATCTCGAAAGAATTCAAATAGTGGATTCAAGCAATTTAATTCAGTCATTTGGTGAGCGATATAAAGTTGGGTCATCGAATGGACCAGTAACAATGATCAAAACTAGCTTACCTTATTAGAACTATACTAATAAAAAGCTGGTTTAGTTAATGCCAGTAAGTCTATTCAGCAATTCCATTTTAAAAGTACAGGTCTTACGGAATAACAATATGTGATTATGGTGAAATCTAGAGGATGGAGCAAAATGATAGAAAAGAAAACTTGATTTGAAGGAAAAGAGTTTGACTTGATTTTTGGCGGAGTTACTAAAATCGGCAAAAACGTCGAAAATGAATTTTACGAAAATTCATATCTCACACATTTCTTAACCGAATATTAAGTTTGAAAAGCAATTAAACGCACTGTAATTGAAAAATAGTTTTGGGAAATTTTTTTTGTGGGGTTTTCATCCCTTACAGTAAAGTAATTAATTTTAATGTAAGGGTGCGAGGAACACCATTGTAAAATTTTTATAATTTTTTTCTTAAAATAACATCGTCTTAATAAAAATTTAAATTAAAAAATATTTTTGTTGAGTTGTAAAGTTTACTATATCTCATAAGCCCATTGTTCCACACCCATATATTGTTGAAAAGGTAATTTTGCCAGCTTTCAGAAAAAAAACATTTACTCCAAATTAAATTTTTATTTCCGTCAGTGATGCTTCATGCAAAATTTCCCTCAATTCGGAGATAGTCATTGTATAAATTTTTTCCGGTACGTTTAAAATAGAATTTCTGTATTTTAAAATTTTTTATATTTTGATGTGTAAAAAATACAAGTATAACAATAAGTCCAAAATAGACTGGGAAAATACTGGCTTAAATCATATTAAGGATTTGACAATTGCCTTTTCCTATTAAAAATACCAGTTAGCGCAATGTAAAAATTATTTGAACTATTACTGCTTTTTTCTTGAGCTAGTTAGTTTACTAATATTAAGAAGACTAAGTAGATGCACAGAGGGGAAAATCTTTTCATGACTTAATTGATTTTTTGTTTGTTTGTTTGTGAATTAAAATATCGTAGCAATATTTTGGAGTAACCTCTTTGGTTTGTCAAACTGTCATGGCGATTGTTGAAGCTACGTTTCCTTTACACCAGTTTAAGAAGCCAGAAAGAAAAGCAAACATTCATTTATTATCTTCATAATTTGACCATAATTTGTGTTACTTAATATGAGATTTACATTGTATTTTACGAATTTTAAAATATAACATAAAAAGAACTTAAATTTAAATTATTGTAGAATCCAATTTTAAAAACACGGTTAAAAAACTAAGAATAAATTTTAAACTTTTTTGGATTACATTTAGGACAACACCAAAAAAAAAATTAGTTTTTAATCCGAAAAAGTTTAAAAAAAGCAATAAAAATATCAACTTAAAATAAAAAAATATTCTGACCAGTTCATGATCTGAACACTCGTCCTCTGATGTACTGGTCCAACAGCTAATCAACTCGTTCAACTCAGTTGTTAACAAGGTTTCGCTTATTTTGCATCATTACGAATGCATGTAAGCTTGCAGTAAGTAAGCAAGCAGGAACGTGGTTTCACCCATCTCGAGAAGACTCAGCTAAATTAAACTAAGGTAAGCATAAACAAATAGTAAATTTTTTATTAAAAATTCCTTTAAGTCAAAGTTTGGATTAAAAAGTAGTCCAAGATTTTTAACCGTGTAGAGTTGAAAAACAGCTCCATCAAAAACATTTAGGTTTACTCGTACAAGAACACTTTGTGTGGTTCAACCTTAATGGCCTGTAGTATTATAAACAAAATACAACAAAGCATTCCACACCTCCACACTACGCCTTTATTTATCAAAGCCAGTATTGCCAATGACAGGTAAAAAAGCAAAAAAAATGTACGCCACGTTTTTCCTCACAGCAAAGATGGATAGCATTATTAGTATTGTAAAAAAACCTGGCAGATATTGACTTATGCAGATAAACCTGGGGATGCTTCATTGAATGTTGTGAGTTTTTCATCTCATTTTTTTTGAAATTTTTTGTGAAAGCAGCAAGGAAGGATAATGGTGGCAGATAATCATTAAAAACGAGATAATTCTCAGTTAATGTAAAAAATGCTTTATATCTTGTATATACAAAAATTGGCAGGATTTGGTTTTTTTTTTTGGAAGTCTAGATTTAATGCAATAGTAACATAGTTACTATTCTACTATAGTCACGTAAAAAAGAAAATTTCTTATATAACACTTTATTTATGTATTTTACTTCTATTATTGCTGATAACTTGTAACTGTCTTTTAAAAATGTGTTCATGATTGATCAACAATTAAATTTTCTTAACACTACTTAACAGACGCAGTTGTATGACAAAACATTGAAAAGGTAATTTGTAAAGAAGAGGATACGAGGAAGAATGTATTTTAGTGAATAATTTGAAGCGCTTCATATGATATCGATCAAATCAGATACAGCTCTGTGTAATAAATGTCAAAAGAGAATAGCTGTTTCAAAAAATCTTGTTGCAGCGAATATGAAATTTATAATTACAATTAAGTCTAAAAACTATAAGTATGAAAAAGAAATATTTTTAAAGGAAAAGTACAAAAATTATTTCAACTCTCAATTTAAAGCATGTAAGAATAAAAAGAGGAAATTTTTCATAAATCTATTTTTAAAGTTTAATTGCAAGCATGAAAGGAATGAAAAACAAATAAAACTTTTAAAATATTTCTTTACTTTCAAAAAAATACACATCTTTAAGAAATCAGGGACATTTGTAACGGCCGGATGAAAATAACAGTTAATCCAACACTGCATATATTTATAAACGTGTATATCGTCATATGAAATAAAAAAGTCGAAAGTTACATTTAAAAATTTTACAGGAGAAGCAAAAAAAAAGTTTTTAAATATCTCAAGCACTTGCACTAAGGGCTTTTAGAATTTTGTTAGTAAAAATATCGTTTTTGTTTGTAAGAGAGTACATTTTTTTCAGAAATATGTGTTTTAATACGGTTCATAATAATCAATCAAAGAGTCGATTTCGAATACATATGACGATATGTATTATATGTATACATATATAAATAAATCGGTCACCCGATGACGTCATGGTAAAAATTTGGTGTTGGTTCAAAAGCCTTTTATAAGAAAATTAAACCTAAGTAACCCACCTAAGTTTGGGGGAAACCTAAGTAACTCACGAAAAATAGGCGTACTTTCAGGAATTTTTTTAGTTCAATAAAAAGGTCAATCAAAAATCG
Organism: Dichetophora obliterata; assembly: GCA_963920525.1. Classification (NCBI taxonomy): domain Eukaryota; kingdom Metazoa; phylum Arthropoda; class Insecta; order Diptera; family Sciomyzidae; genus Dichetophora; species Dichetophora obliterata. The sequence continues at coordinate 73,923,059 of OY986439.1, read as the reverse complement.
CCTTGCCTCGTCAATTTTTATTGTTATTTTCTCCATATTGTTTAAAAGGATGTTTAAGAATAACAATCCATTATATATTTATTTTCTATAAATTTCAAGACATTAGTTGAAACACGGTAATTGATGATTGCTGTTTTCTTTTGTATATAACTTGTAAAGTATTTCCTACCAAAAATTTTAGTTGATCAATTTTATAAAGAGTCGTGCAACTTGTTAATGCTCCCAAATTTAGAAGTAAAATCTGTCAGTATCAAATCGTTTCGAAATCTAAGAAACACCACTTTTCGAACAAAATCTAAGCTTTCCAACTTCGTAAAATATTATACTTCTGCCATTTTTCTTTCATAACTTCCTTTTCTATTGAAACTTTGTCGAGTGAAGACATCAAGGTAATTTAAAATCATAAACTTAATACTTAATTTAACCAAAGTTCTTCTTCAAGCATAAACACTCATCGAAGTATTGAAGGACTTAAAATAGCATCCAAAAGTTTTATATTTTGAACAAAAATATATTTTCCTTCACAAATATTTGCGTTTGTAGTTCATATACAAAGTCTGTCAAATACAACTACAGCCTCGAATTACCCATACAGCAAGATCTGGTCACGCAATCACAAGCAACGAGTTATCGTTCAGTTGATGTTCAACCTCGAGCTTGGTGACCGCGATCGGGAATAAAAAGATAAAGAAAGAGAAGAACAAAATTATATAAGCTGACATTACAAAAATTCCAATTAAATCAAGTTTAAAATGGCTTAAAACTATTTAAGTTAAACTGTCTTTATTACTAAGTGCTTTATTTAAAAGTACAAAAAAGAAAAAAAAAAACAAGAAAAAATAATATAACCTTAAATTAAGAAATTCTATTTAAATCTGGGTTAAAAACTAATTAAAGTTACTTAAATTTAAATATATATATAAATAATTACATTGTTAAAAGTCCAAACAAAAACAAAACAAGAAAAATAAATGTAGGGAAACAAAAAGGAAAAGAAAGGTTATAATCTCTAAATATACCTATCAAAAACTATACAAAACTTAACATAAATAATTAAGTTAAAACCTTAAGAAAAGACGTGGTAAGAAATTCCTTATACCTAACACTAAAATTGAAAAAGAGGTTTGATTCGTTTAAACAAAAAACCCTTTTACCTTTTCGCGTTAATATTATGTGAAGCAAAATCTTCCATATATTTATTCCTGTAAGGGTCCCCTTACTCCAGGAAGTCTACAAAGGCTACAGAAACACTTAATATGTCATAAAAAAGATCCTGAGCTGCAGGCATGCACAAAATTGTTAGATTTTTGATAGGTGATGCCGTTAAGCAGATATGAGCGTTTAAAGATGAAAAAAAAAATGGAAAACAACTAAGACACTAACTCTCTTTAATGTGAATGAGAAAGCGTCATGCCCAAAGTGAATATTTTAGCCATATCTTACTTTGGTAAACATTCTTTAAAAATAGTTTCAAAGTTTAAAGTATATTGTTAATAAATATTTTAAATATTTAAATGAAAAGTATCTACTTACATATATATTTCAGTTTGAATTTCTGAGATGTCTAGATTGGCAGGGTCTAGAATGGTAAATGAGGTATCGAATGAAAGAGTTGAATACGGAGGTGTGCACAATTTTTGAATTTTTCAATTAGTGACCTTTGACCTGAAATATTAGCGTTTAAAGAGAATTTCTTAAATAAAATCTAAACTAAAAGGGATGAAATAACATGATGTAAGAAGGCATTTAAGACATTGCTAAGATGTTCAACAAACACTCTAGACATTTTTCACTATCTCTTACGGATACCCTACAATAAGAATTTTTTTTGTAACATGTGTGAATATATGGTGTGATGGTGAAATTTCTTCAAAAAAAAAAAACAATATTATAGTTTAAAAAAAAAAGTAAAACCACACATTAAAAAAGGATCACAAATAGAAACTACTCCAAAATCCATAGATTATGTAAAAAATCCCAGATTTGGGGGTCAGTCACCCCCATCCAGTTTTCTACGTTCTTGACCATTCTTTACTTGCACAAATACATCGCTCCTTTGTTCTTCTTCTAGCATTCCATTTCTTTTTAAACTTCGAAATAACAGTTATCTTTTGACCGTTATTTTTTTATCATAAATAAAAGTTATTTCTTGATTGCTATTTTATCGAACTGAAATTAAAGTTATTTTTTCCGTTTTTTTTATCAGAAATAAAAGTTATTTTTGATCGTGATTCTTTCGATCAGAAATAAAAGTTATTTCCTCATCGCTATTTTTTTGTTCAGAAGAAAAAAATTATATTGTGACTGAAATAAAATCTATCAAAAAAATAACATACCCACTAGAAAAAAAAATATGTTTAAATTTTATATTGTGAGAGTGCTGAGAGCTAATCTCAATTTGAATTTTTTAATAAAAGGCAACAAACATTATTAATGGCACTAAAAGTTAGGAAATAGTGTCAAAAGTTGAAAAGTTTGAACGAAAGTTTGAATTTTATAATAAATAGTCGAATAACACCAAGTTTAATTAGATTTTTTCATTTCTATGTTTTTTTGGAACTGAACTAGAGCTTCAATTTTTTTCTAGTTCAATAAAATAAACAAACTTATAAGAAACTAGCTGAACCCGGTGTGCTTCGCTACCCCCTCGTATAAAATAAAATTAAAAGTATTTATATATTTACAAAAATTTATTTATTTAATTTAATTATTGTATTGCTTCGCCTCTTTTTTTGTTGTAAACCAATTAGAATTCAGCACTGAATCGCATGTAATTTGCTTCATTCTCCCCCTTTTTATTTTTATACCAATCAAAAAGCAGCAATTACACAATCAGCTGTTTCGCAGTCAGTTGTGGGAGAATGAGAATGGGGTTACCCCACTATCTATTTGAATTAACACGTATTATAAAATCAGCTGTTTTGAATACAGTGGTGGAAGAAAGAGAATGGGGCTACCCCACTATTTTAATTAATACGTATTTTAAATTTGTGGTAAAGCCGTTAATAAACGTAGTAAAAAAGTAGGTGCTGAAGTGTGCATGGTCGAAAAATATTATCATGTAATAAGTATTCCTGAGTCAAAGCTGAACGCTGTGAAAATTTAAGATCGGTTATCAGGTCCAGCCTCCAATATATCGCAATCAAAGGGGCGTGCTCCGCCCACTTTTATTTTGGTACGTATTTCTATTCATGCCAATACAATATATAGCAAATACTGCCGCCGTTGGTCAAAAAATGCCCAAAATATGACGATTTTAAATTTTGGGTTATATGGGCGAGGCCACGCCCCTTCGTCCACTCACAACTTTATATAGTCAAGAATTTATTATTTCGTAAGAATATCCTATTGTGAAAATTTAATGACGATCGGTCCAGTTGTTAAGACTATATTGCGATTTTTAATTTTCCTAAAAAGGGGCGTGGTCCCACCCACTTTTATCCTGGTACGTATTCCTAATTATGCCAATACCATATGTACCAAATAGCATCAACGTAGGTCAAAAAATGTCCAAAATATGGCGATTTAAATTGTTGGGTTATATGGGCAGTGCCACGCCCCTTTGTCCAATAAAAACTTCATATAGCCTATTATTCTTTCCAGAGCCATAGTAAAATGCTGTGTATGTTTCAGGAAGATCGGTCCAAGGATTTAGCCTCCTATAAAGCACAAACAAACAAACAAACAGACAGACAGACATTCATTTTTATATATGTAGATTGAAAGCAGATTAATTATAATTAAAGTAAAATGGGGCGAAAAAGGGGGATTTGGTAATAAAAAAATCTATGGCTACCTTACCTGTAGATAAAAATTATATAAAACTTTAGGTAAATACATATTACAAAAAAAGTATTTTGTATAGCAAACATTGTTAGTGGTATAAGTAAGTATCTGAATTAAAAAAGGGGGCGGTGAAGTGGGCGTGGTTCATAGTAATATGGCGACGTTAACAGTATTAAGAGCAATATACTACCAAATAAAAAATAATCCGTTGGAAGGAACAAATTCGTACAGAGAACAAAAAGTTTAAAACTTAAATTTGGCGTGAAAAGGGGCGTGAAAGGGGGCGTGGCGTAAGAAATGTTTATTTCTACCTCCCCTGGAGTATAATGTGTATACAATTTAAAGTAAATCTGTTAAAAACTATATGGGAGCAATTACATAATTTTAAAAAAGTGGGCATAAAAGTGGGCGTGGTCGAAAAAGTACCCTATTAATCATGCCAGAGTCCCAGTTAAATGTTGTGAAAATTTCAGGAAGATCGGTACAGAGGTTTGGTCTCCTATAAGGTACAAACAAACAAATAAACAAACACACATTCCATTTTATATATATAGATTGTACTTATTTGCTTCGTTACCAGAGCTGCATTGTAATTTCGCTAATAGAGATTATGTTATAAGAAGAGTTGAGTTAAGTTGAAAAGAGAAGAAAAACGTCATGAGTCTGATCGAAAAAATAATGATCAAGGTATAATTTTAATTTTTATTTCTGATTGAAAAATAACGATAAAAATAAGTTCTATTTCTGATCGAAAAAAATAACGGTACAAAAACTTTTATTTCTAATCGAAAAAATAACGGCCAAGAAATAACTTTTATATCAAACTGAAAACAAACGATCAAGAAATAAAAGATAAAAAATTGAATCTCTAGCTCCCTAGCGTCACATTACTATATATAAGAGAATTATACAAAAACTTTTTTACATGATATTTTGATCTAAAATTTAAAAAAAATAATTATTTTTGGTTCCTGGAAAATAGCAATATATGAAAAGGATTGGATTTTTTTTTTTAAAAGATCAAAGAACCAAGGCATGCGCCTTATACAAGCTAGGTTTGGTCTTTGACCTGAAAACAAAGTAATAGATTATTTAGTGTAATTGATTGGAACCATACGCGAATTATTGATAAAGCGAAACAAACGTGAAAGACAATTTTAATTGCTTTCAACCGAGGCTAGTGTTATGCCTTAACCTCAGCAAGCATTTCAAGCCCTTAGTTGTTGCTGTCCTTTTAATTCCACATTTTCCACAATTTAGTTGTGGATTTTTAGTTTTCCATAATTCTTAAATGTAGGAAAGAACAAAGAAAGTTAAATGTGCCCAAAAATTTCTCATTTTCGATCTCTTCTGCGAATTTTTTGGGCACGGGAACAGGAAATAGCAGAAAATTGCACGAATTCGTTCGAATTTGAAAGTACGGAAACAGAAAAGTTCGTGAAAAGTATCCATTCGTAGAAAATACAAGCAGAGAAATTTTTTTCATTGCATCCGATAGTAAAGCGGATATTGCTCGTCATATCTAAACAAAAATACATCAATTTGCTCAAAGTGGCGCTTCTACCAGCACATCTTTAACAACATATTTTCAATCGGATTTGAATATTCATTTAGTGGGAATGAAAGGAGTGTGGGCATATCATGTCATAAATTCTAATTACAGTATCTAAGAAATAACTACCTAAAAACAAAACCAGAATTATTTGTAAATTTCTTTCATAAGGGAAATACAAATCAACAAACATAGCAGAAGATATTGAAGAAGATAGATGATAAACAAAGACGATTCAGATGATGAAAATGCATATTTCAGTGCTAAGTTTGCTTCATTTTCAATTCAATTATCATTCAAACCGCTTCTTCGGTTAATTTCAAAATCTTATATTCAAATATGATTTAAAAAATTTGGTGATAGTAGTCCCACTCTGAGCAATTTGAGGTTTTTTATTTTGACATTATGATCAATAGCACCGCGATACCACAAGACGCAATGGATAAAGTTCCTTTGCATTTTCTGGACAAAATATAGTTTTCACTATTTGTTTTTTCATGTAATAAAATTTGTTCTGCGATAAGTACTGTTTTTTAAATTGATGTAATATTTTCTTCTTAAGTTTTGGAAGAAATGTATTGTTTATGGTTAAAAAAAGATACGAGTGCTATGTATTCACTCTTCAGAAAAGATCCACTTTTTTATTAAAAAATTCTCTTCAGCGACAAAGCTTATTTTTGGCTCAATGGGTACGTCAACAAACAGAATTGCCGAATTTGGTCTGAAGAGCAGTCAGAAGCAGTTCAAGAGCTGCCAATTCACCCTGAAGAATGCAGTTTTTGGTGCGGTTTGTTTGCCGGCGGCATCATTGGACCGTACTTTTTCAAAAATAATGAAATTCGCAACGTTACAGTCAATGCAGCAAGGTAAGGTTTCAACAAGGCATACCACACGGCACGCGATACCATGGATCTATTGAGAGGCGAGTTTGGTGAGCAATAAATTTCACGTTTGGGAGTAGTCCATTGGCCGCCAAGATCATGCGATTTGACCCCACAAGACGACTTCCTGTGCAGCTATGTGAAGTATTTCGTGTACAGGGACAAGTCAGCCACAATTGCAGCCCTGGAAGACAACATTACAGCTACCATTGGTGAGATACCGGCCGAAATGCCCAAAAAAATATGCCAAAATTGGAGCTTACGGTGAACCACATCAGAGCCGCTAGCAACTCTTTTGAATTGTGGTAGAAAAAAATGTATTTTAAGTTGTTACAAAAGGGTACAAGAGCCCTGAAAATTACGCTGCCTAGGGGCCCCACATGGTTAATCCGGCTTTGTTTATACATATAAAGGGTCCGCCAAATAACTTTTTTTTTTGAAAATTCTATACAAAAAACTACTGGATATTTTCTCAAATTTCTTTTTTTATTTGAAAGTACAATCCTTCTGGTTAATAATGGAAAATAATTTCATTCAAATGGCTGCCTCAGCTGGCCATGCAATAGCCTACACGATCGGTCCAATTTTTAAGCACATTATTGATTGTGTGCAGCTGTATTTCACCAATGGCTTCTCGAATATTGTCCTTTAAAGCGTCAATTGTCTCTGGCTTGTCGGCGTAGCACTTATCTTTGAGGGCACTCTACAAATAATAGTCCAATGGTGTCAAATCGCAGCTCCGAGGTGGCCAAACGACATAAGCTCTGTGGCTGATAGTGCGATCTTCAAAAACAGGGCGCAAAACATCGAGTGTAGCTTCGGCTGTGTGGCACGTAGCGCCGTCCTGTTGAAACCAAATGTTGCCAATATCCAAGCGCATCGGAAGCGAATTTCATCTGGGGGGACAGTACAAATGGGGAGGCAGTACAAATGGTGGTGCAAAAAAAGTTCACAAAAATTTCTTCACATGAAACACGAAAAAGAGAGAAAGAAGAGGAAAATATATAATATAAAAATATTATCGTTGTAACAAAACTGATATTTTGAATAACTTTTCCTTTTAAATTGTTTATCTAGCTAAAAAAGTGAGGGGGAAACTGCCCCCTTGGCCCCCCCCCCCCGCTTCCGACGCCAATGCCAATATCCTCGTCTTCAATTTTTGTGAACAACATGGCCCGATAACGATCGCCATTGACTGTAACGGCCACTCCTTGCTCATTTTCGAAGAAAAATGGCCCAATTATGCCTCTGGACCAAAATCCACACCAAACAGTGACTCGCTTTGGGTTCAGCGGCTTTTCAATGTATGCGTGCGGGTTTTTTTGTGCCCCAAATGCGACAATTTTGCTTGTTTACATACCCGCCAAGATCAAAATGAGCTTCATCTGAAAATATGATTTTTTTGGCAAAATCGGCATCTTCTGTAAGTCGATCGCAGGCCCACTTCCCAGCGTTGTATACACAACCATATTCTTTCAGTGAAGGATAAAACTAATTACCTGTCAAATCAGACATGAGCTAAGTGTTACCTTTCACGAAATAAGCACTAGTTGAAAAAAAGACGTTAGATTGCGGACCCTTTACAATTTTTTAACTTTTTTACTACTTGTTTCCACTACTATTTATACTACGCCTTCTACTACTTTTTTCAGCTATTAGTTTTGTGTACTATTTATATTGCTTTTTTTACCTTGTATGGATTAATGCTATGGTGTTATGTATGATGACATGGTATGGAAAATGGTATGAAATGTCTAAACATAATTTATCTACTCGAATCCTTAAATGAAATATAAATTTCTTTTAAGACCCTCTTGAAAAGTAAATTACTTAGATTAAACTTCTAGAAATGCAAAACTTTTTTGTTTTATTAATATTTATAATATATATTTTTTATAACGGTAAAAAAGTTCTATATAATACCAAAAATAATATATCCTTAAAACACGTGTTCAAACTTTTTTCGACGTATTTTAAATTGGTTCAATTCACAATCTACAAAGAAAGATATAATGAAAAAACAAATCTGCTTTATAAACTAGTGATTAACTTTGGAAGTCGAATTCAATGGTAAATATATTACAAAAAATAGAGGTTTATTTGCTTAAACTGAATTTATTTTTAAGTCTCTTTTAATTTTTTTCGACGTTAATGTTTGTATGAAAACAAGTTTATAATAACATAAAATTCTTTTTTTAAAACTTTTATTTTTTAAAAATAATTATTTCAGAAATCGTTTTTTTTAATTGTAACAGTAATTTTAACAAAAATACATTAAGGGTTCTCATCTAAGCATGTAACTAACCCGTAAACATTGTAAACCTTTTGAACTTACATGCGCGTAAACTATCTGTCAAAATTTGTTAGGGCGTGAGTTTACATCATTTCCGAGCCTATTTTGTAATGTAAACTAGCATGTAAATCTACGTGTGTGAATGAGGGTTGCCTTTGGCGCTAATTATTACATATTTTAAGTAGTTGAAGTAAATTTGAACACGTTTTATTTATTTTTATATGTTAATGAAGGTTTTTAAAAGGTTTAAAATCTAAAAAAGTCATAATGTTGTCGCAGCCGCAGCCGCCATTTTGTCGACATTTACGCTATTTACACTTTACCGCTCATCAAAAGTTTAAATGCTATACAAGTTAATATGTTTACATGTTTAGATGAGAACTCTTATTATTTTGTTATTATCAAAAAAATTTTCTTTTCATTTTCCATTTCTCGGCGTTTTTTTAACAGTGTATTTCATATCTAAGAGCATTTCTGAATTGAATTGTATCAAAAATAACACTGAAGTGGAAGTTTTAAAGAAGCATTTAAAATATAAGCAAATCCTATATTCAATGTAAATTTTTCAATCATCCACCTAACAGTGGATGTTTTATTTTTTATACATAAATATTTTTGTTGTTGTTAAGGACTTTTACTTTATCACATTTTTGTAGTGGTATTGATTGTAAGTTCATTTTCAATTTTGAGACCAGTAGAAGATTTATTTTCATTGTAATTGTGTCGATATACTTGCGCATGATTTCACTTCCGGTCTAATGAGGTTCATGACATGAAGACGGACGAAGCTTTGCTATTATTAAGAGTTACAAATGTCTGGTTGTTTGACATAGATATTCATACAGTGGATAATAGCGACTGTTTTGCACTTTTAACTTTGAAAAAATAAATAACCGAATATTTTTGCTTTGATTTAATGGATAAATTGAGAGCAATCACTGTGATATTGAAAATAAATTGAAAAAAGAAACAAGCTACATAAAATCGCGAAAGTTGGAAATTCTTAAATTTTTTTTCAGAATTTTATTTCCTTATTCTTTTGTTTAGAGAAGAGTTTTGTAGGAAAAACTTTGTTAACACACCCTACAAAAGCCCTTAAAAATAATAATTTCCTGCCATTTGATGAATCGTTTTTCAAGTGATAACGAACAGCCGCCAACAGGACAGCAACAACAAAGGAAAAAAAAAGGTGTTTTACCCTTAGGATGAATTTTATTGAATATAAAATTGCGCAATTGACATTTGTGGCGGCATAAAAAGGAAGAAAACTTTTTATTTTTAGCCTTTTTACAAAAATATGTCTATAAAATATTCCAGCAAAAATCACACAATTTACTTTTTACTCCACCCCTCACTTCAAATTTTATTTTACATAAATTTCGCGTTTAACCCAACTTTCCAAAACCAAACAAAACCAAATAAAAATTGGATCACTTATGCTTGGTTGCCTTGCTGGTAGCATCATCAGCTGCTTTGTCTTCTCTCTCTTCTTACCTATCTGCTAGCTAGGGTTGTTGCCATCATGTTCAAGTGGCAGAAGAGTGGGTGCGGATTTTTCACCCTTTCACTTTTATGCTAACAAGTGGTAAGGCGTCATCGCTCTGTGAGGCTGCCGAACAATCGATGCTTTACCCACCGAACGACCGACTAACTGACAATCGAAGACAACAGCACTAGAATTTGTAAGAATTCTTAGAGAATTCCAAACGCGCTTTCACGTTCAATGATCGTAATTTTTTTTTTCCCGCTGACAAGTGCAGTAGCACTTTGGGCAGGAGTTGAACCGCATTAAGTTTGAGCGGAGTGAGTGTTTAACATTGGTCGTGGTCATTCTATTGAGAAAGTCATTTGCTTAGTTGGTTTTGCTCAGTTTTTCTACGTGAAAATCGTGCAAGTGTCTTTATAAAGTTTGCCGTGCGCTCAATTAGTTGGCGGTTGTTGGACGTGGGTTTGAGGTGACTTCGTTGCTTGGTATGAAGTGCAGTTTTAATGAAGTATTCCGAATAATTTATAGAGTTGCAGTTAATTAAATTGTTTAAATCCACTTTTTAATTGAGGTTTATCAGTTCTATTCTGTGTTTTTTTTTTTATAATGTATTTACAAGCGTTCTTACTAAATTTATACCTTACATGTAGAAAAATAATGTTGGGCAAGTATTTTGCTATGTCAAATCCTCTTAAATTTACTTAAATCAAGTCTTTAAGCCAAGTTATTAGAACATAATTATAAAGGGTGATCCAATATGAGGTCCCCTTTTCAACTGGGTATTTTTGACAGCTGTTATGTGTCACATGGTTTGTCCTTATCAATATTTAATACAACTCAATCATAAGCAAACTTCTGAACAACGTTTATTAATTATGGAAACTTACAACCAAATTCAGTCATGAGTTAGAGAATGTTATAGAGTTCATCAACATCATTTTGGTCGTTATGAGCGTCCCAACCATCACCAAATTTCGAACCAATTTTACACTATTGGACATTCATCATTCAACCAGAGTGCATAGAGACCGTAATTTTGAGAATATTGCTGCAGTAGCAGAGAGAGTTCGTGAAAACCTTGAACAATCGATTGGTCGCCGACCTTGAATTTTGTCAAAATTTGAAAATTGGACCCACAGAATGGACCATTTAAGAACTAGTCGTGGGCAAAATATAAACGATATAATTTTTAAACATTGAGTTGTAGGAACCGAACTATCATTCCAAATATTTGTATCAATACATTGATTTTTATGTATTTTATTTAGAAAACAAAGTAGGAAGCTTTAATTAATAAATGTAAATAAGTAAATGTAGAAAAATGTAAACATAAATTTGCAAATTGTGAAATAATAAAATTAAATAATAAGAATAAAATAAATAAAAATTAAAAAAGAATATATAAAATAAAATCTCTTGCCTAATTAAAAACTCTCTTCTCTTTAAATTTTTAGAAAACTATTTACCTGCACCAATAAAATTATTCACTTTTCTAGAAAAAAGCTTTTCATATCAAACAAAACAAACTCATAATAAAAAAAAAAAATTACTTGGATTTAGCTAATTACACTTCTTCAAAAATTTTGAAAAACTTTCACTTCAACGAACAGCGATAACATTTTTTATAACGAAGTTTACCGTAGAATCCGAATATCCAAATATTTTTTTTCGATTAGCTATCTCCGAATTTCCATATTAATGGCAATATTAAAAAAAAAATCACCGTTGAGAACAATACTTTACATAAACGCTTGGTTAAACTTTTATTTTCTTCCAATGAATTGTTAAATCTTATATATATTACTCAAACGCAAATTTTGTACGGCGTAAGGCTTTTTAAGTACAAGTCCAATCTTAATAAATTTAGTATGGTTTGGTAGGTTTACACCTGTTGATGTGCAAACTGGACTTTTTATTTCTTAAAAAAAATATATTTTTTAAGTTATAGCGAGTTAAATTTTGCATATAATCGTTGTTGTTATGTTGCTGTTTCTCTTCTTAATTTTAGCATATGCCTAAAAATATGTGAGGTATTTAGCGCTACCGCTATGAAACTATCATACTGACAAATAATCTTTTATAATTTCACAGCAAAAACCAGTGATGCCATCCCGAGGAGAGTAAACATCCACAAATGCGACATAAAAAATCCGTGTAAATCCGTGTTAGCAAATTTATACATTTTTTTCAATTTAAAATTAACAGCTAATAAAATTACTCAATTGAAGTCATTAATAGTTTTTTAAAATTTTTTTATACATTTGATTTTTCTTAAAATTTGCATTAAACTTATAAAAGTTATAAACAACGTATAACCTAACTTAAAGTAAAAACAGTTAACAACTTTTACTTTTAGTTATGTTACTAAAACTTACAAACATAACATAAAACTTTTATTAATTTTAAAGCCCCATTTGATTATTTAAATCTGTAATCATTATAAATGGGGGAAACTGGGGGCGATGGATCAATGTAACATGTCTGACTGTCTCAACCTGGCGAGGCCAGCATAATCTTTGTGAAATCGCCTCAAGTCGACTCAAACCTCCACGTGGTGTTTCCTGGGCAACGTCAAAACTGACAACCGTTAGTTTGGCGGCTAATCTGAGCGGCGGGCCTCCCAGGCTTAAAATAGGTTGTGCGTCGGGTTTGAAGCCCACCCGTAAAAACCCATTTCAATGAAAACACAAAAGAATAGAAGAAAACTGATCCCCAAATCTGATGACGACTACCGCAAACGAAAAACTGATAATGATTTACGGATATGCACCTGGAATGTCCGAACCCTTAATTGGGAAGGTGCCTCTATCCAACTGACTGATGTCTTGGAAAGATACAAAGCTGATATCACTGCTATCCAAGAAATGCGATGAAAGGGACAGGGTTGCATTCGGCATGCACCCTGTGATATCTACTACAGCGGCCATGCAGAGAAGCACAAGTTTGGATGCGGATTTGTAGTTGGCAAGAGATTACGGCCCACGTCCTGCGATTCACACCTGTGAACGAACGACTTGCCATAATCCGCATCAAGGTTAGGTTTTTCAATATAAGCCTAATATGTGCGCACGCTCCGACAGAAGACAAGGACGATGAGATCAAGGAAATTTTCTACGAGCGCCTTGAAAATGCTTACGAGCGCTGCCCCCGCCACGACGTAAAAATCGTGCTTGGTGACTTCAACGCTAAGGTGGGCAAGGAAAATATTTTTGGTCCAACGGTCGGAAAGTTCAGCCTCCACGACAACACCTCCGATAACGGAATGAGGCTGATTGACTTCGCCGCAGCACGAAACATGGTCGTAAGTAGCACTAGATTCAAGCATCTCAATATTCATAAAGCCACCTGGATGTCCCCTGATCCAAAAACAAAAAATCAAATTGATCACGTTTTGATCGACGGAAGGCACTCTTCCAGTGTATTGGATGTACGCACGATCCGTGGTGCAAACATTGACTCGGATCACTATCTTGTTGCAGCCAAGATCCGTACACGTCTGTGCGCAGCTAAAAATACACGCAACCCTACACAGAGAAAGCTAGACGTCGACAAGCTGCAATCGAAACAGACAGCCGATGCTTTCGCCACTCGACTCTCACTCCTGCTTCAAAGCACTCCTCCAATCGATGATATATGCGCGCAGTGGACACACATTTCCAACTCCATGCGTGCAGCTGCTGAAGAGGTGATTGGCTACCAACGCCCTCGCCAAAACCAGTGGTACGACCAGGAGTGTCGCGACGCCACTGCAGAGAAAGACGCCGCCTACAAAGCCACCCTGCAGTCGGTTGTAACGCGCGCTGCTAAGGAGCGATACAAAGAAAAGAGGAGGGAAGAGAGACATATTTTCAGGCGGAAAAAAAAGAGAGGCAGAAAAGCGCGAGCAGGAGAAGATTGAGATGTATGGTGACTGGAATGAGGCCCGAAAATTTTTCGAAAAAATAAGACGCCTTGCCGATGGTTTTAAAACCGGGGCCTCTTCCTGCAAGGATGAAAACGGGAATCTAGTGACAGATGTCCAGAGTACACTGACGTTATGGAGGGAACACTTCTCTAAGCTTCTAAATGGCGACGCTGACAACAATCCCGCCAATAGAGATGATATTCCGGAAACCCCAATTGCGGATGACAGCGTCGAGGTTCCGCTGCCCGACTATGATGAAGTTCTGACAGCTATAGCTCGGCTCAAAAATAACAAAGCCGCGGGAGCTGATGGCTTACCTGCTGAGCTGTTTAAGAACGGAGGCGAAGCTCTACTTAAATGCATTCACGAGCTTCTATGCAGAATATGGTCGGAAGAATGCATTCCGAACGATTGGAATCTCAGTGTGCTCTGCCCAATCCACAAGAAAGGCGATCCCACTATCTGTGCCAATTACCGTGGGATAAGCCTTCTTAATATCGCATATAAGGTCCTGTCGAGCGTTTTATGTGAAAGATTGAAGCCCATTGTAAACGAACTGATCGGACCTTATCAGTGTGGCTTCAGACCTGGAAAGTCCACCATCGACCAGATTTTCACACTACGACAAATCTTGGAGAAGACTCAAGAAAAACAAGTCGACACCCACCATCTTTTTGTCGACTACAAAGCCGCCTTCAACAGCCCAATAAGGAAGCACCTGTACTCCACCATGTCTGAATTTGGTATTCCTGCAAAACTAATACGACTTTGCAGGATGACACTGAGCAACACCAGCAGCGCAGTTAAAATCGGGAAGGACCTCTCCCCACCATTCATTACCAAACGAGGTTTCAGACAAGGTGATTCCTTATCGTGCGACTTTTTCAACCTAATGATGGAAAAGATCATCCGAGCTGCTGATCTGAGACGTAGTGGCACAATATTCTACAAGAGTGTTATGCTGCTTGCGTATGCTGATGACATAGATATCATTGGCCATAATACGCGCGAAGTCAGTGCAGCATTTTCCTGATTAGAAAGAGAGTCAAGTCGAATGGGTCTGTCAGTGAATGCAGATAAGACGAAATACTTAGTGTCAACAAACAAACAGTCCCAGCGTCTTGGAACCCACGTTACAGTTGGCAATACCTCCTTCGAGGTTGTGAAGGACTTCGTTTATCTGGGATCCAGCATTAACTCAACCAACGACATCAGCATTGAGATCAAACGAAGAATAACTCTTTCCAACAGGTGTTACTTTGGGCTCAGTAGGCAATTGAGAAGCAGAGCCCTCTCTCGACGAACGAAAATCACGCTCTATAAATCGCTCATCATGCCCGTCCTACTTTACGCATCACAAACCTGGACGCTGAGCAGTTTAGATGAAAAGACTTTAGGAGCATTCGAGAGAAAGATTCTTCGTAAGATCTACGGACCAATCTGCGTCAATGACGAGTACCGAATACGGTGGAATAATGAACTGTATGAGCTGTACGCTGACATCGACATAGTCAAGCCCATTAAAATCGAGCGGCTTCGCTGGCTTGGTCATGTTTAGCGCATGAAAGACAATGCTCAAGTGAAGAAAACATTCGATTCCAGTACCCAGAGGCGGTCAAAGTAGAAGAGGACGACCGCATCTTCGTTGGGAAGACCAAGTAGAGGACAACCTGACGAAGCTTGGAATGTCCAACTGGCGCCAGCAAGCGAAAGACAGAAATGGCTGGCGCAAATTCTTAGATGAGGCCAAGACCGACATACGGTTGTAGCGCCAACTAAGTAAGTAAGTAAGTAATCATTATAAATAAAATAACATTTAAATATATTTTACGGGCACTTTAAGTTTATTTTAACCCATTAATGATAACGTATGATATGTTATACGCGACAAAAGCATTTTTCAACATTTTGCAGCCACTGCAAAGCTTTTGCTTCCAACAGCGTGAGAAAGCTAAAAATATGTTTTTCCTCATAGCAATTCTAAAATTTACCTTCAAAGCTTTTTTGTTTATTTTTTGCAGCCAGTTTTAAGTGCAGTATTTCAAAGAAAAGTAAAAAACTGCACTCAAGTTAGTTATTTTTTTTTTATAAACATCAAGAAGAAATAAAATATAATTTAAAAAAATGCATAAGGTTAGAGTTGAATGGCTGCGAAACGAAATGCAAATTTTCCAATTTCAAATTTTTTCTAATTTTTCCCCCCTTATATGTTTATGATCTTATACGTTTACACACTTCGCCATACCCAAATCTTTTGAATTTTTTCTTAAACTTCAGAATTTTTCAACTAACATTAATACAAATAATGCCGAAAATTTCTAAAAATAAACCTAACGAGTTCTGGTGGTGAGCATTAATGGGTTAAGCTGTATACACACGCCTCAAATGAGGCTGCCCACTGGCTCACTTCGAAATTAGATTCCTTAAAACAGTTATTTTTATTTGCATGTGTTGATGAGCGCAAAGTTTGAATAAATTATGGAAATAAATTTTAAGTGATAAGTAAATTTTTTTTACCATTCCAAAATTTTTGACATAAAATTAGCCAGCCAATAAGAAAATAGCTCAAGAATAGCTCTAGAGGAGCTCCACGCCTATATCCCATATAAAAAAAATAAACTGGCTATTTCAACCCCTGGAAGGATTTGACCTAGCTTTCTATTGATCAATTGTGTTGTGCGTATTATTAAATGTTTGATCACAAATTATCGAGAACTGGACACCTACGTGTTTTATGCCGAATCCGAACGGCTTATGTTCTCAAGAAACTTTACATGGCAATTTTTTGCTCTCTGAGGCTTGTCATTATCTGTAGAGAGGTGACGACCGAACAGAAAAATGAATTCAAAATGAAAAAACTTTCTGCCTGAAGCTGGAATTGAACCCGGGCTACCTTGGTTCTTTAGCTTAGGGGCCACGCACTCTACCCACTAGGCTACGGCCGCCACATATCCCATACATCTCTTTAAGTTCTACTAAAATTTGTCTAATGACTTAAAGTATTGAACAAAAGCTTACGCCCTTTATATGCACTTTGAGTATCAAATAAATAAATCTAAAGAAAACAACGTCTACCTTCCATGCAAAATGCCTTAGAAAAAGCTGCTAAATCTCCTTAAATTCCACATAAATGAGTACAATGACTTCAAATTTTGCAAGTTAGTTTTAATCTTAACTATGCACTCAATGTTTAGAATTTGTTAAAATAAGAACTGAAAATCCCGCCGACAAACTTGATAGAATGTATATCAGCTTTTATAAATATAAAGGAATCTGAGCTCCAAATGCAAAATATTTGGATAAAAACTACGCGCTATAAAAATTAAGTCATCAAAATAATACAACGTTCAAGATTTCGAAAAAACTAAAATACGGCCGTGGGGGTATTTCAATTTCGGTCCAGTCGAAGATAATTCACACAGAGAACACACACGTCGATTTTTGGTAGGTTTTCATATTTTACTTTAAATTCTGAGAAAAAACTTTAGGGAAGAATGTGGGTTAGGTGAATTTATTGTCCCCCAAATTTTGTTCAAAGCTTTTGAATATGAAAGAAAGTGAACGTTGACATATGAGTGCCTTTTAATTTTGAAATCATACAACATCATATCAAATAACAAAATTTCTACATAAAATAAAATTGTTTACACGAAATTTTGCTGATTTTGTTTTGATTTCATATTAAATTTAACCGTGGCATATGAGTGTCATGTAATTCAGACCAAGTTTTATGGAACTCGTACATCAGAGTGCACTTTTATATAAATTTATTAAAAAAATCAGCGGAATAACTAATAAAGAATTTGATTTATATGAAATATTATTATTTTATGCGATGAAATAACAAATTCTTTAAAATAAATGACATTTAATCGTCAGTGTTCACGTTTTACATATAATTAAATTCTTCAAACGAAATTTAGGGGGAAATAAATTTATCTGACTCATATTTTCCTACAGATTTTGTTCTATAAGAAATTAATGTTGAATTTAAAAATAAATGATTCCAGGACAAACAAAATTAATCCACACTTTTAAAAGTATATCGAATTTGATTAAGGTACTTTCAAAATTACTAATGTAATCGTGTGCACAAACAGACAGACAGAGACAGACAGACGAATAGAGGAACAGGAACAGGCGCTATAAACGGAGTGACAACACGTGTGGGGTTATTAAAAGTAAAAGCGTGAATAGTGTTAAAAAAAATATGCAATAAAAACAAATAACATTTTTTAACCAAAATAACAAAAAAAAATAAATGAAATTCCCAACAAGAAATTAATACGTGCTTGCGTGTTGGTGTATGAAATTGCAATAAGCAAATAACTACATGAAAAGCGGATTTTAGCTTAAAGCACTCACTCACAAACACAAACAAAAATACTTACAAAAATACACACCGAAACACTTTCGGTGATATACAGTGGCAATCAAAGCGATATAGTTAATAACTTAAGTCCAACTTGTAAACGCGTAGTCATGACATCGTCAACAACAACACCAAAAACGTCCGCTGAGCGTAGCCAGCCAACAAAATATTTCGAACATCAGCCAAACAGGACAGTGAATAAATTTCGATTTCATTTACTCACACACACACGCACAGCTAAATGGATGGATGCAACCAAGCCGACGATGACTACACAGCCTCGAAGCGCCTTGCCTGCATCCACACTCATCCATTCGAATACATCCAATTTATTCATTGAAAAAGTTTCACTGAATGCCTAGGCACGCCTGGTTTGCCACTGAATTGATGAAGTCTGTGTGGATCGAGTGAAAAAAAATTGCAGCTATTGCTTTAAAAAAGCATCGCAAATTGTCACTGCAACAGTTGGTAATGCATTACATACGCTTTTTTAAGTATAACATACATAATGTTTTGTTAAGTTTTTTTTATTTAATTTTTTATGGTGTCCAGTCTTATTTGAGCGCCTTTTTTTCGTTGCATTAAGCCATCTATTTTGTGGTCATTTTGAGTGTATCAATCGTTTCATGATTTAATCTTAGTATCGATGACAGTATGAATTTTATGTTGTTCGTGCTTGTTTTATTTTTTTTTAACTGCACATTTATTTGGAAATGAATAATTCTCAAAAAGTAATTTGTCATTGCGGTATTGATGACATTCGAATTGAATTGATGACCATCATCGATGAAGATGTGGCAAATTATTGAAATTGATGGCAGGTTTTTCTTTTTCAATTCCGTTCGTAATGCCTTTTTTAGCGGCAGTAATTTATAGCGTTTTTTATGTTATTACAACTTCCTTTCATAAGTATTTATTTGCAACAATACAAAAAGTTAGTAACTTTTTTTTTTATTTTTTTGTTGAATATGTTATCAATTTGCTGGGCATCCTTATTTTTTTAATTTGAAAAACTTTTATGGTCTAAAATATATTAACTATGAACTCTTAATTTAAAGTTTACCAAAATAACATTAAAGTAGCAAAACCTTAATAAAATACACAAAAATTAATATTTGAATCAGGACTTCGTATTGTATACATAGCCCTTGATGCCAAAAACGTACTCTAACTTTGAAATTTGAAAGATTGGGATGAAACCCCGCCTAACAAAAATATTTTAAAAGTGACGTCATAAAAATAATAAAATATTTTAACCTGCAAATTATCCTGACGATATAAAAATTTTTGTTATCCTCGAAATCGTCGAGCGACCTTTTGAAAACTGGCATTTAATTAAACTTTAAAATAAATGAAAGATGTTTGAATTTACAAGTGTTCTTTGAATTTTTTTGACAGTGGTTTAGTTTATTCTCTAAAAAAATAAAGTTATAAATTTAATTGTTAGCAAGAGCTGGTTTGCAGTAAACTTACTTCTTATAGGCTCCATGATTTTCAAGTATAGAAACAATGTAGAGAAATTAAACAAACTACACATATTTATAAATTTGTGCAAACAACTAAATGATTTTTTCTAAATTTAACAAAACATATATAAATTCTAAATAGAATAGTTCATGAACTTAACTTAAACATTAACTTGAATTAAACATATGTATTTTGTATTAGCATCTGTATTTTGTATCAGTATCTGTATTGCATCTGCATTTCATTTGAAAGACTGGAAGTTAAAGGCTTTATCAACCTCGTGGTTACGACCTTGAACCTCGGCACTTAGTGATATCGAAATTTTATTCAACCTTTTCAATTTCAATATCATTAACGGATATACCGTTTTGTATCGGAAACAGTTATTTGTCCATATCAAAACGATATCCTTTAAACAATTTTTAGCGATAGTAAATAACACGTTAACGATATCATTTAGATACCGAATCGATATAATTTGGTTTGCAAGGTTTTTATTCATACTCCTCATTATTTTTTTATTTATATTTTATACTATCCCGTCACGTTTCTTTCACGCCCCTTTTTCCAACGACCATAAAATATCATCAGTGTAAAATATAAAATATTATCAGCATGTGTAAATTGAGGTCGAATACTCAATTCCGAGACTATGTGACCTATAACTCCTAAGCTATTAAATATCAATAATTTGGGTTGTAGAAGATATTACACTCCCCCTTGAAAAACGCCCATAAAATGTAGTCAGTGAACTGCATGTGTAAATTGAGGTCGAATACTGAATTCTAAGGCTGTGCGACTTTAAAGCTATTTAATATTGCAACTTGAGGTTTTATGGGAGGTGCCACGCCCCCTTGTACAATGTTAAAAAATCCTTTTTATGTGTTTAAGAATTTACTACAGTTTCATGAAACCGAATTCCTAGGCTGTGCGACCTATAATTTGTAAGCTATTCGATATCGAAAATTTGAGATTGATTGGAGGTGTCACGCCCCTTTTTTCAACCGACACCAAACTTCACAAGAATTCTCTCAAGACTTTGATACTGTTTCCCTAAAAATTTTATAGAAACTTGCTTAGCGGTACACACATATCTACATACATACATATTTTATGTTTCTATTTGAACTAATGTGAGCTGTTTACAAAGCTGTGGATTCTAATGGGTGATGGGGATAACGGGGAGGGAGGGGGTTACTGAAGCAAAAAATATAAAAAATCAATTCAATCGCTTCAATTGTAGCAGGACGACAAGTATGTATTTAAGTAATATAACGAAAACAGACATTTTAAAAAGAAAAACATATATATATGTGCGGAAAAAGCAGGCGTGGAAAAATTTATAAAAGTGACCGCCACTTGGTTTCATTGCACTGACATAGACATACTAAGTTTCACTATCAATATATCGACATATCAGGACCACGCCCATTTTCTGTAAAGTTGGCGAGAGTAAATATATGAACTAAATTATCAAATTTTAGTATTATACGAACTAAATCGTCTGATATATAAAAATTCTATTGATATGTGAGTGGTAAAAGTTGGCGTGGAAACATTTATATATATATTGTTCGCCATTTAGTACCATTTCACCTACATACCCAGTTTCACCATAAAAACGTCTACAACTCAGGAAATAGCATGATTTCGAAAAAGTGGGCGTAGATATAGTCTGACCTTGCCCGTTTTTTGAACATTTTCCGACAGTAACCATCTGAAAAAAATTACCAAATTTTAGTTTTTAGCATATTTGGGTTATAAGGATTGGGTTGGAGGTACCACGCTTCCTCGTCCAATTAGCAGAAAACTTCACAGGAACACTTTTAAGATGTTGATTCAGTTGCTCTAAAAATTTAATAAAGATTTCATCTACTTTTATCCGACTACGGCGAAGCTAATGGAGCGGTATATGTGTTTGACTGGTGTGCATGTATGTTCATCTGTTCCACTCTCACTTCTAAACTACTTATCATTATTTGACAAATGATAAGTAGTAGACAAAGTTGTAAGCGTTTTGATTGTCTGCTGGCTTATGTGACGTCACATTAAATTTAATAAAGTGCACTATAGAGGACATAAAGTCATGAACTAAAAAAAAAAGTGACATAAGCAAATGAGGTTTCTTTAGAAGCGTTTTGATTGTCCGTTGAAGAAAATTTATGTAGTGCCACATAAAATTGAAAATGGCGCTATCTAGAAAACAGAAAGTCGACTAAAACCCCAAACTTTTAAGCTACCTGTCAACGCCGTAGATAGGTGTTTCATAAGGGGGGTGGTTTGGTTATGTTAAAGTGGCCCAAGTGATACCATGGGGTTAATTTCCCTGCTCAATTTCTATTTGAACTAATGTGAGCTGTTTACAAAGCTGTGGATTCTAATGGGTGATGGGGATAACGGGGAGGGAGGGGGTTACTGAAGCAAAAAATATAAAAAATCAATTCAATCGCTTCAATTGTAGCAGGACGACAAGTATGTATTTAAGTAATATAACGAAAACAGACATTTTAAAAAGAAAAACATATATATACATTAAGGAGACTCACAAAAAAAAGTTATTCGGGGCAGTTCCTCAAAATAATCCTTGGCGTATGTTATGATGATTCCCCAAATATTTCGACTCTAGCGATAGTCATCCTTGAGCTGCAATGGTTTGAAAGGTGCCGGGACATAGCCCGAAGAAACATAATCCCTAATTTAAATTTAAGGATGTGTTAGTAATCATATTAATTTTTGTTAGATTATTTTTGTCAATTAAACATTGATATATTATTTAAAAATTGGGTCATTTTTCCATTTTGGGTGATTTTTCATTTAAGTTTTTCGGTCAGGAAATGAAATTTGACTCATTTTTCATTTTCTTTAAAACAGTTTTCGGAGATTTTGCTTTTTTTTGGGCAATTTTTCATTTAATATTTTGGGCCATTTTTCATTTGGTCGATTTTTTAGTTTCTTTTGCGATTTTTCATTGGGCGATTTTTCTTCTTCCATCATTTAAGTAAAATGATGTGAGATTAGTAAATAGTTATTTGAAAAATTCAAGTTGTCATCACCATTCCGTACAAGGGTAAATAAGTTTGTTTATAGTGAAATAATTTGCCTTTGTACGAAAAGTTGATACTTCAGACATATTAACCTTACTTACATACTTAACTAAGTATACAAATTAAACATTACATTATTTTTTAATAATAAGCAAGCACAATTTATAAATCCAATTTAAATATAATAGTAATATAAACAACAATATATAAGCGTCTACAACTACAAATGCGGTCTTAATACAAGCATTTTTACAAAGAAGACTGCAAAACTTTTGTTTGGGATTATGTCCCTTTTTTAAGCGGTCATAGTCCCAAATTCAATTTTTGGGATTACGTCCCCTTTTTTTGAGGATATAATCCCAAATTTCAAAAAAATTAAAAACTATTAAAACAAATTAAAACTAAAATATTAATTATTAAATAAACACCTACTGAAAAGATATTGTAAGAAATTAAAAACAAGATGTGAAGTTATTTAAATTTAATTTTTTTCTAAATGACCTTGTTATTTATAATGTTGATTTTATATGATTTAAATACAAACTCGAAATGTTTGATAGTTGATTGAATTTGAAGTTGAAATCATACTTCATTTTAAATACAAATTCTAGTTGTTTGATAGTTTATTGAGCTTTAGGTCAAAATTAGAACAATTAGTTGTTCTAACGAATCTTTCCAAAGAAACAACACCAAATTCTTTTTTTTATAAGCTTTTATTTAACTTGCTTCGTTCGTATTTATGTCTTCACAACTTGCAAGCTATTTTTCTACAACTTGTTGGTATCCGATTAAGCTGAAATTTAGCATACATATGTAAGTCCGATGACAATGCAATATTATGATAAAAAAATTTGCCACACCCCTTTTACCGCCCACAAATCAACAAAAATGCTATATATCCATAAGTTTTGAAAATAAAAGATGTAAATAATAAACCTTTAAGACTAAGAAGTAAAAAATAAAAAAAAATAAAAAATTTTTTTTTTTAAATATGCTTTTATTTAAAAAGACGTGAACTAAAAAGAAAAAATAAATTTAAGTGACATTTGTCATGTATGTATACAGTAGGTGTATTCTAGGTGCAGAAGAACCCCTCTCTTGGTTACTCATCATCATAGTATAAACGCACGTAAATTAGTAAGTTCTAAGGACTTAGTATATAAATTTAGAATTTTTCAAATACATTTATATTTATATTTAAAAGCTTAAGGCACTGATATTATGTTGTAAGCCTGTATAACGGATTGCGGACATCGGTGCCTCAAGCTTTTAAATATATATGTATTCGAAAAATTATAAATTTTTATAAGTCCTTAGAAACTACCAACTTACGTACGTTTATACTATGATGATGAGTAACCAAGAGAGGGGTTCTTCTGCACCTAGAATATACCTACTATATACATATATGACAAATGTCACTTAAATTTATTTATTTATTTATTGAATATAGATCCTTAAGCTACAAGACACAAAATCTTAAATTTTACAAGCTTAAGTCACGATTGGGTGATTTAGATCAAATATAAAACAATTTACATATTATATAATCAATTTATAAGTATTATACATAAGTAACATAAGGAAAAATAATTAAAATTTAAATTTAGCAAAAAAATAGTAAGATTTAAATTTTTAAAAAGAGAAAAAAGAGAAAATAAGTAAATATTAAATTAGATTGCATAAAAATAAAAATTAAGTACTTAATTAAAAAAAAAAAAATTAGCCTTTATGAAATGACAGAACTTTAGACAGTACTAACTAAAATACTTAACTAATAGGCTAGTTAAAGATGTGATTTTAATTTATGTACTAAAATGATTGAGAAGTGATTTTTTAAATTGATTTGCATTACTGATTGATAGCAAATATGATGGTAATAAATTCCAAAGGCGAATTGCGTAGATGAAGAAATGTCGTTCCGATTTTGAGTATTTATGCCTAAATTGAATAATTTGATTTACCCTTGCAGAGCGGGTGAACTTTAGTCGCGTATGTAGGTAATGCGGTTCATTAGTGTATATAATTTTGTGCAGCTGCAGCAAAGTACGCAGTTTTAAGAAATTGTCAAAAGATATACTAAGTGTGAGTTTTGCATATGCGGAGACATGGTCATGACGTTTTAATCCAAAAACATATCTTGTGATATTGTTAAAAAACACATTTATTTTTTGCCTACAGATACAGTCGCAGTTGGCATACAGTTCGCATCCATAAAGAAGTGCTGGAATCAAATAAGTTTTGGCCAGTAGAAGGCGTATTTTTTGCGGTGTGTAGTACTGTGTCAGCCAGAGCGAACGCAACATGCCATATGTCTTTCCAATTGCGCGTAGTATGTGGTCATTCCACGTAAGGGTTTTATTAAAAATTACGCCAAGGTTCTTCGCAGTACTAACAAACTCAAGCTGTGAGCCGCTCAACATAACTCTTGGTAAATACGTGTGATCAAGCGACTTCTTATATATAGCCATGCATTTTGATTTTGAGGGATTTAAACAAAGATCATTTTCCTCAGCCCAAATACGCACATTTTCTAGGTCCTCATTAAGCTTTGTAAAGCAAGAGTTTGCATTATTAAGCCCACCGCTTACATAGAGCTGAACATCATCTGCATAAATGTGAACATGACAATTCTTTATAACTTTTGGTAAGTCATTAATATACATGATAAATATGAGCGGCCCTAGCACTGACCCTTGTGGAACTCCTCTAGGCACTAGACGAAATTCAGAAGTTAGATCACCAACATTTACAGCTTGCGATCTGCCGATGAGATATGATTTGATAAGATTAACCGCGGTATTTGAAAAATTAAAATTATTTATTAGTTTCCTAAACAATATTTCATGAGTTACTGAGTCAAACGCTTTTGAATGATCAAGGAGAGTCAACAAAGTAAAATTATTCGCATCTAATTGTGTTCTGATTTCTTCGGTCACATCTATGAGAGCAGTCAAGCAGCTTCGTTTTGGCCTGAAACCCGATTGTCTTTCGGAGATTAAGTGATTTCGCAGTAGAAACTGACTTAACTGCTTATGAACAAGATTTTCAAATACCTTTGATACATACGACAATATCGCTATGGGTCGGAATTCTCCATTCCCTTTAGGAGTGGGAATGATTTTTGCAATTTTCCATTTTAAGGGAAACTTAGAGGTAGTTAAGATGGTATTGAAGAGGTGTTTGAAAAATGGCAATAATGTAGGCAAGAGAGCCTTGATAAAAACTGGATGCATTTCATCAAAACCTACGGCGTTGGACTTAACCGACTGAAATACTTCCCATACCTCTGTCTGATTCACACAGGAAAAACTAAAATAATTTTCCATGCTGACATTATTTTGGACCGAGATAATTTGGGGTCGATTAGTCCTAGGCGTAGGCAATGGTAGTTTCAGAAAATTATCATTTATTACATTTACATCGACTTCATCTGGGTGAACTATTGTAGAAACTTTAGGCTTGATGCCAATATTACGTATTTGTAGCCACTTTTGTTTTGAATTTATACTTGAGCTGAATTTATTTTCACAATATCTAGTTTTTGCTGCTTTGAGGTCACTTACTACTTGCGTTCTATATCTTTTGAAAATTGTATACAGGTGTGAAGTTTTGTATCTTTTCCATTTATTGTAAGCGTTATTTCTTTCGCGAATCAGATTTTTTATGTGTTCATTAATCCATGGATTTTCTTTAACGCAGACTTTTTTAGTTTTCATTGGGACAAACGTATTAAAAAGGTCAGAAATGTTGCTTTGTAAAAAATTCACTTGTTCGTCAACATCTGGCAGGAAATATATGTGTGACCAATCAATTGCGAGGGCTGCTTCATAGAGTAATGAGTAATTCAAGTTTTTGAAGTCACGGAAGCAAAACGATTTTTCAGTATATGTCAGACAAAAGTTGTATTTAAGGAAAATTAAATCATGTTTAGAGAAAGCAGGTGCAGAAAGTTGGTCATACATTAGAATAAGCTGTCTGTTGCTTACTAGAAATAAGTCCAAAAGAGTACTGCTTGTTTTTGTGAAGTGAGTCGGGTACAAGGCATTTGCCGGTTGAAGTCCGGCAGCCAACATTTCATTCACCAGGTTGGCTTCAACAAGGATATTACTGTTGAAGTCTCCTGTAATGATTATATTATTGAAGGACAGATGTAAGTTATCTAGCACTGTCATAAACGGTGCAATATCAACATTTCGGTTCGGTCTGTATGCACACCCAACAAGTACTTTGTCTATTTCATTGTAAATTTCCAGAAAGATATATTCGATACTGCACCCAAAGGATGACTTGCAGCGCAACTTACATTTAATGCCATTTTTTACATATATGGCTACTCCCCCAGCATGACTTTCTCTGTCTGCCCTAAAAAGTTTGTATCCATTAAGTTTATAAAGTAAATCGTCTAGGTCAGGAGCAAACCAAGTCTCGGATACACAAATGATATCTACCCCTGAGCATTGAAACAGGAAGCGAAATTCATCAATTTTGTTTATGAGACTTTGCGCATTTATGTGACAGATACTCAACCCCTTTCGGCTCGCATTTAAAATACGGATCATCTCAAAGCAATTGCCATTGGCCACTGAGTTATAAGGAATTTGAGCCATTGGCAAAGTTTAGGTACAAATATAAAAAAGGTGCTAATTCAGTAATGCATTCAGGAACATTAAATGGATAAGCTAAAATAAGTCTTAAGGCACACATCTTTATACTAGCCATAGTAAGAGAATGTACATTTATTGTGTTTAATAAAGAAAAATAAAGAGGTAGTATGTGTATGAAATCAATAGTTATTAAAATAGTGAAATTTAAATGGATAGCAAAAACAACAGCAGATAGAATATAATAAGTAATACATATTAGAGCAGTGATTAAAAACCGCAAAAAATCAAAGCTTTCCAGTTTATTGTTGGGTACTAGCATGAGAAGCACGAAAAAGATGTTGTTGGTTGGTAGCGTTCTCATCATTTCCACAGAGAGTATATTGGTCTAGCACATCAAGAGAGTAGATACAGGCGGGATGCTCGTGCGCAGTTCTCTTAATATGTACTAGCCCGCGCCTGACAAAAACAGATAAAAGTCGCTTTTGCTTTTTGAACTTAAGCGCAGATTTCAGTATGTAATGGTTTGTTTTGGTAAGACTTTCATTGAAGTAAACAGGAGCGTTGGAGTCAAAACCTGCATCTGTTAGTCGCAGAAGATCATTAGAGGTTCGCCTGAAGTCGTAGACAGCTTTAAGAAGTTCATTTTTAGCATGTGGAGACATAAGACGTACCAATATTGGCGCGTCAGTTTTCGAGTGCAAGTTTTTGTTTATTTTGATTCGGAAAATGGATTGTATTTGAGGTGGGCCAAAGTTGACTGTAGTGCAAAGATTTTGAAAAATCTAAATTATTTTTTAGGCGTAAATTTATTTTTTCTTTTTAGTCAATTTATTTTTTTCTTTTTAGTTCACGTCTTTTTAAATAAAAGCTTATTTTTAAAATTTTTTTTTACTTTTAATTTATTTCAATATGAAAAGGAAAATATCACTTAGTTAAATTTTTAAACTTTTTGTATGAAAATAAAATAAAAAATATCAAAAATTTTTTGATGTAGGTTGGATAAGATTTTTCCGGCTTGTTTTTTTAAAGCTTATTTCAAACCATTCCAGCTCACGGATAGCTATCTGTAGAGTCGAAATATTTTGAGAATCATCATAATATAAGCCCAGGTTTATTTTGAAGGAAAGATGTGATTAACTTTTTTCTTTTCTATGGAGCATTAGGCGCCTTAATTTACATAGTTGTAGATACTTACATAGTTAGTTCATTAATTTTTTTGGTACTCAAAGCCAATTTATCGATGAAAGTTTCATCGTTCATAGAAATATACTATATTTAATAGCGCTAATCCATAACATCATTCTATTAGATCTTTATCGATTTTTTACAACAGTATAGTAAAAGCTGACGTAAATTAATATATATTATGTATTAAATAAATTGCAACGAAAAATTCTAGACTCGTAACTGCATACATTAATTACTGAGCTTAAGACGAAGTGTCACCGCTAGAATTTGAGGAGAACATTTTTTTAAAAGCACTTAGCGATAGTCACACACAGCTTAAGAAATCGTGAAAATGACAAATGTACCAATAAAATTCACTTTTACGTTCATTTAATAACACTGTAGGGACGTCAAAAAGACACACGAAGATGACGAGAACATAAACTTATTTGTTGGTCATAGAAGTTAGTGGCATACTCAGTTTTTCCCAATCAGATCAAAATCTCGAGATATTCGCGATTGAAATTTAGTCACTTTTAGACTCGGTTTTTGTTGTATTTTTTAATTTTTGGAGAACAAAAATTCTTAACACCTCCGATTTTGCTTAAACTTTCAGAATTTAATCTACTTATTTAAATACTAATTTGAGTAAAAAAATTTTAAGGTTCTTTTAAAGATTTTACGTTTAACATTCAAATTTGTTCAAAATGGAGAGAAATGCAAAATTGCCTAACCTTTGAAAAATCATAGATTACACAAGGCTGACTTGATTTTCACGTATTGTTAAAATACTGAACAAAATTTTTTAAAGGAAGGTCAAAAGATGGTCAAATAACAAAAACCTGAATATCTCGAGAATTTGATCTGATTTGGAAAAACTGAATATGCCACTAAGTTCTACGACCGAAAATTAAGTTTGCGTGTATCATCTTTTTTTTGTGTCTTTTCAAAAGTTGCAAATTTACCTACAGTGTAATTTAACGAACAATGAAGCATTGCTTAGCATCATTTGAATCTCACAGACTGGCTTAACATAATTTTGTTCAATTTATATGTATACGTTTTGCAAACGCTAGTACGTAAGCAACAATACATAGGAAAACAATTAAGAAAACCATTTTTATTGTATTATATTTAACTTAATGTCTGCTGAACAAACTAAGCATGCACATTGAATAATTTTCAAATTATCTTCATGTTATGATAATTAAAAATTTGGAATATCTGTGCTTTTATTTAATATATAAAATAATGTTTAATTGCTAAGGGGGGAGTTTGAACCCCTGAACCCACCCATATCTACGGCGTTGCTACCTATCATAATTTGACAAATCTGTGTCGATAAGCGATAAGAGCTTAAGTCAGATTGCAAACTTTCGAGAAATATTGTTTCAAAGTTTTCAATCGCAATATGAGTTATATGAAAAGGTATTTTGCTTTTGTGACATAACTTTGGCTAGGGTCAGGCTAGAAGTTCCAGATTTTGTATGTTTATAAAGATACATATATGCGTGGAACGTATCTACAGCTCAGTTCTGTCTTAAGTCGACTTAAGTTATTATTGCTTGTGAACACAGAAATGAGGTATCGTTGGAAGCGTTTTGAACGTCTTCTGAGTATAGGTCTGCCCAAAAAAACAAAAACCATTTAATGTATATTACATGTTTTTTGCTTTGCACGTTTTTTTGAATTCTCCATGTCTAGTTTCAAAATAATCCTCTCATCCTTTTTTTTAATTAGGTGTGTGTGGCGTCTCATTTTGAAATTAGAATATATTTACATTTACACTTAACTGCAGCAAAATGCTATAAATGCAATGCAAAAAACAGTTAATCGCCATTACACGTTCTTACTCATACATTTTCAAAGTTAAAATCAATGATAGCACAAAATTATGCAAAGAAAAAAATCCATCTAAAAGTTTAAGCAAAACACAAACGTTTAATTTTCTCAAAACTAGAAAAATGCAGTTAACTGTTTTTTGCTTTGTACGGCAGAGGTTATGTGACATCACATAAAATTTAATATGGAGACCTCTAGAGAACAAAAATTCAACAAAGCCTCTTACTGCTAAACTACTTATCATAATTTGAGGTATCGTTGGAAGTGTTTTCCTTCTCCGCTGATTATAGGTTACGTGACGTCACATTAAATTGAATATAGGGACCTCTAAAGCACATAAACTCATGAACTAAAAAAAATTGTTAAATGACATAATTAACATCTTTGCTTATAATTTGATTATCAAACAATTGATTTGTAGTAATTCCTTTCGATTATATAAAAATTATATCCCCGATTTATTTAAGTTATAAATAAAAAATTAGTTAAAAAAACTTAAACCCGACTACTAAAAAGTATGAAACAAAAAAATATTCTCATCTGAATATATTGTTATGTACAAGCTATTATAATTTTTTTTTTGCCATAAAATATAAAACTTTTTTGTTTATGTATATGCAACTTACACATAATATAGTTAATTGTATTTAATACTAATTCATAGTGATGATCAGAAGATATCCGTGGTCGTATGCCACCTATCCTAACAAAATAATACATTCTATTAGCAGTAAACGATCATAAGCTTTAATGCAAATTGCATCACACTATCTACATATATATATATATAGAGCAGTTATTACCAAACGCACACAAATTAAACTGCTTGCAAGTATGGGTAACGCTTAAAGCTTTTCACTGAGAGCAATCAAACGTTAAAGCATTTTGAAAGCTTTTTAAAAGATTTATATTGAAAAAAAAAAATAATAAATCGACGCGAATTGAAGAGTTATGAAATCATATTAAATGAAAATATTTGTTTACTTTAATTATTATGGTATTTTTTCACCAGACATTTTTTTAGAAAGTCTATTGTAGATAAAATTTACCTATAAAACCAAATTAACATATAATAAAACTATTTTAAACTTGCGAACCATGATTGCTTATATGAAAATATTAGGCGTTTTTAAATTATCAAATGTAAACAAAAAAAATACGCATCGCATCATCATATTATTCCCTTGGGTGTATGATAACTACGTAATTATATTTAAATCAAGCAAGCAAAGCGACGTGATCCTGCCTGTTTCAAGTCTGTCTGCAGACTGAAAGCTTTTTAGCGACGCCAGAATTTATATACGTCCACACTAAAAAATTTTTAAAAAATAAATTCTCACCGGTGAGCGGACATTTACATTTTTTACACCGAATAGTGTTAATTTACACCGCTTATTCGGAAATAAGAAAGACAAACAAGAAGAACAATATTGAAATCACATTCTAATTGATAAACAAATTAAAAATTGAAATTTTTCTACTGTATTTGTTCAATTTAATTTTGTAAATCTTGATTAAAGGTTTAAATGTTATTTTTGGCACCACAAAATTAAATGAGTCCAAAAAAATGTCCATATATTTTTGGGTGTTACTTCATATCAAATAACTCCCAATTTCCGGAGACTACACACTTCGGAGACGGCATACTACATATCTTCTGAACATTACTATGAATTAGTATTAAATATGTACAGTAAAATATATTATGCTTAAGTTGTTTATTTAATAGACAAAAATTATTGAATAGTTTGTACATAACAATTTAAGATGATAATAATTTCTTGTTTCATACTTTTTAGATCGTGATTTTAAGTTTTTTGAACTAATTTTTTACATATTCCTAAATCAAGCAGTATAATTTATCGATACAAGAAAAAAATTATTTCTCCCATACACAGTAAAAAATTTGAGGGTAAATTTTATCTTTTTTATAATATTTGTGTGGTATAAACTTTTTTTATTCCAAATAATTTATAAATTTTATACCACTCAATACTATTAAAATAATAAAACAAATATAATTTAAACATTTTATATGGATATCATGTGTAAATCAAAATATATTCTGATTTGAAAAAAAAAAATTCACCGAACTCGGGAAATTAAAAAAATTTCAATTCTTACAGTATAAATTTTAAAACATTTTTGGTTTGGATTTATATGTATACAAAATAGTATAAAATTTATGCTTATATTTTTTACTGTGTAGTTGTTACTTGAACTTATTGAAACTGTAGTAGCCTTATGTCATTAAAGCACATATTAGGTCAGTTTCCGTACTCGATTCAAGTAACTTGAAGTTGCTTGAAAGAGTTATTTTACTACTTTTTGACGCTCGAGAGAGAGAAATAACATTCAAAATGTCACTATCTGTTCTATTACAATTACTTGAAGTTAGTACGGAAACATACCTATTATGTATATTATTAAATATATCGTATGTCATTTTATCCCTTGGTTACCATCACTACCGCTTATACAGACGATTTGTCGTCGCGTTTTTTAAATCACTTTATTTTGTCTGTTCTTCTTTAGCTCACGCGAATTTCGCATCCTCTTCTACTCAAAAGCATTGCATCGCATTTCGTTGTGACACCCATAATAAGCTCTTCTGGAATATAACCAAGGTATAGAATGCTTTGGTGAATGGTACTTTGTTAGAAAAAGTAAAGCCACTCACTTCAGTCGCGTTGCGAGTTCCTGTTGGTATAAATAGCATATTTTGCACGTCCGCACTTAAATGCCAACACGTGACCTCTATGCGTTCTGTGTGTGCAACAGTGCTCAGGTGGAAGCTTTTTAAATTCAGGCAAAGGTACTCGCGATTTGTCGCGTTGAATTTTTTTCCACCTGACCCTCATATCAACACCCACAGCTATACATTTGCTATTCACTAGCTTTTATTGTGTCTTTTATATCGTTGTTAATCGTTGAACACTTTCTTTCATCTTTCCGCCCCATTTTGGTCGGTTATTTTTTCGCACTTGCATTTCGTTGTTGCGCTGCTTTGTCCGTTATGTGGGCAAGGCAAAAACATTAACAACCCAATCCATAAATTGCAACACTTATGCTACATTTTGATGTGGTCTTAGTCGAGGTTTTGGAGTTGGCTTGTCCTCATATATGAAAGCCATAAATGGGTTCCAATGGCATGCTTTGGTAATGTTAGTCTGCTGGTCTGTTGCAAAAACTGTTTTCGTTAGGGTTTTCTCTTAAGAGCCTTCCAAAAACACTCTGCCTGTGTTGTATTGTTGAGTTTTATTTCATGTTCACATTGTTTTTGTATTTATTTTTTTCACTTTGTTCTGTGGGTTTTTCTGCTGTTGTAGTTGTTATGATTTGCATTTGAAATGGATTTTTTTTTCACCCCCAATCTGACACTTCAAAGCCAATTTGCTCCGAAGGCGTTCTTCGAAAAAGCATTTATTACAAAGACGGTCTAAAGGGTGATTGGATTTTTTTTTTTTTGTATTTATTTTGAGAATCTTTCAATGGATCAATTAACAAGCTGTCGCCCAATCGAGTATTTTCAATAAATTTTTGGCATTTTTAGACTGAAGGATATATTAATGTTTTTGAAAATTTAAAGATATATGTTTTGAGTTTAAATTAAAAAAAAATAGTATTAAAGACAATAGCATAAAAAATAATTTAAACTAAAATCTGATAGTGAGGCTATAAATAATTTTACAGTAAAAATAAAAGAAAAACTATTTTGAAATGCTTACGATAGTAAAAGGTTTTAAAAACTATTTAATATATGTATTTTGATGCAGGTTAAGATTCCGATTTAGATTTTGGTTTTAATTTTTATTTGTATTGGATTATGACTTTGATTTCCAACTTAATCTTGGTAAGGAATTTTAGAAATTAAGATCTTAGTTTTGATATTTATACCTTCGAGTAACTAGACCTTTATATTGTAGAAAAAATTATGAAGCATTAAAATTTTTCTCGAAATTTTTCTGTAGATATTTGTAATCAGTACCTTTTCATTGTAATCTTAAATTTTACATTACATTTTTCAGAAAAGTATGCCCCTGTATATTCAATTCATGATGCACTTCATCGAATTCTCTATTAAAAGCAATTTTCTTTACAAAATCGAACACATTTTCGTACCGCGCACACACACACACACACACAATATGCTTTACAAGTACCTTTATGCCCGCAACTAGACTTTTAACTCTGCAGCACCACAGTGTAGACCACCACTACATTTTCCGTACTCATTCTACTACTATTTTCTGCACTCATTCTAAACATCTGTTGCGTCGTTCGGATCAGTGTTCGGACAACCAATGCAATTATAATTTTGGTCCAAAAAAAAAAGCTTTGCATGATTTACCATTCCTTTCGGTTGCGCAGATTTTTACTCCCCGCACTTGCGTGTTCATCGTCGTTTCACTTACGCTAGCCAACTTAACTATGTATATTGCTGTTGTCTCCACACTCTTTTTTCCTCTACCGCACACTTATGTACATTATTTTTCTTAGCACAGATTGTCCTTTTAACTTTGGCGCTTGTTAGCCAGAAATGCGATTTCATGTTTCTTGCAGTGGATAAGAACGACCATAACAACAACAACATGAAGTTCTACAATATCCCGAACGACGTTTTTTAAATGTATTCTGGCTTGCGCTGACTTGAATGGCCCCGCAGGATATGAATGTCCATGCAATTTAAATGGATTTATTCATTTTATCCTCTGGATGCGCTTTTTTTTGTTTGCTCCTTCCTTTCGCCAACCTAAGGTTTGCGTAGTTGCAAGAAAGCCCTGTTGCACGTTGGAACTTTTTCTAGTTGCGCGGTTTCATAAAGTTATATTTATACTAAATGTAATTTTCACATCAAGCGAATTATTATTTTAATAGAAATTTTTGGGCATTTTAATGGATTTTTTGTTTTTGAAATCCAATATATTTTTATACTCCTATGAGACACATTCGATTTGACGACTTTTATTACACAATAACTGTTTGATTATTTACGAAATTAAAAAATTTAAGGAGATTTCAAATGAAATTGTATCAAAGCTAATCCAATAACTAAATTCTTTTCCAAGCTGCACAGAGATTTTTTTATAAAACGTTTTGAATACTTAATATTTACATTTTTAGTAAAGTCTGCTTTTTGATCGAACTTTACGTGATTTAGAATCAAAATAGAAATTTTTTTGAATGAGCAAAAATTTAACTACACTTAATTGTTCTTAGTTTTTTTTTAAATAATTGAGAAAATAAAAAATGCCAAAAATAATTTGCAAGGCCGAAAACTTCAATTAGTAGTCTTGGCACTACTACCAAACCTTAGTACTTAGTCGTAATCTAAGTCTCAGTTCTAATTCTTTAAGTGAGGTAATATAGATTAATACATCAGTCAATGTCGCAATCAAAATTTCCTATATATAATAGCATTAACTTTTTTTTTATGATATATCTTTTCATGGTAGCATAATATCCTAAAATATATTTTTTAGTAATATTTTGACTTTACCATTAAGATTTCTGGTTTTACCACAAAACAATAACACATAAAAATACAAAACGCAATAAAAGCTGAAAACAATCTCTTTGGCTGATTAACGGCTTAAGGCTTATTTAAATCTAAAATTAGTACACCAGTTTCAAGTGTACTAATTTTTGATTTAAATCAATAACAAGTATGGTGTTTCCCGGCATAAGTTCAAGGAGCCAAGTCCGAACAGCTGTATAGCCACCATGTGGTGTTTTTTCAGCCGTAAAGAAAGTTTCTTATGAGTCGATTTTTTTTATGAAGAACAAGTGCATTGTGAAAAAAGTTTGAGTGTTTTTGGCACCAAACTAGACTTTTCTCTTCTGGGTCGAAATTGACTATATGCAAAATTTTTTTTGACAAAATGGACCTTAACTAAATTTAATTTTTTTTAAATTGTCCTTCAAAAAATTCCCCTTTCACATAATTTCCTAATTACAAAAAAAGAAAATTACGAAAAGAAAATTCTGTAACGTGGAATTTTGTAAAGGATTATTTTAAAAAAGTGCAATTTTGAAAATGGCAACTTTGTGATTATAAATTTTGTCACGGACAATTTGTGAAAGAGAAATTTCGACCCACTTCTGACTCTTTTAAGATCCAAATATTACTTAGAAACAATTTCAAAGGACTCCATTGAAATATTGAGAGTATCAGCAATGTTACATTGTTAACTGGCGATATTCAAACATCAACTATTTAATTTACTTGACGTGTTGCTTATCCTTCGATATTATTGGCCGTCTTTAATTATATTCGTTTTCCACCCTTTCCATTTGCCCTCTATGAACATTTGTATCACTCAAACATTCCTGTTATTGATATATCTTGGCCACCAAAATCCTTTTGCAAGAACATATGTGGCATATATTTAATTTCACAAGCAAAATAAATTTGTATTTTCTGAAAAATTGAATCACACGTTGCCAAAATTGTAAAACTTCTTTTGGATTTACGAAAACAAGCGCTAAATAGTAAGCCACAGAACATAATGGCATGAACATTTACACATATTTTTGAAGGAAAGTGCTACCAACTAAGGTAATCAGTACCGTTACATTTGAAGACAGTAGTATTTTATCAATGTTTTATTGATAAGTATTTGTAATTTATCAATACATTTATTTATAAAGCAATACCTAAAAGACACTCGTTTTATTAGGATCTTCTCCTTACACATTTTACCCACTTCACCAGATATGGACACACATTTTGATGTAACAACTTCCTCCGCCATAATTTTTTTAAGCTATAATATTACTCTTATAACTATCAACAATGATTTGATTCATTTTCCAACAAGAAAAGCTGATTGTGTTTGTTTATTTGGTGGTCTGTTAAAAAAAAAATATATTGTGAATAAATAAAATAACCGATATTTTTTATTAAAAATAACACTATTGATTTTTTTAAGTATTCTTCTTTATTATTAATATATTTTTCCATGCATTTTCCGTTTGAGACACCTCCTGAACATAGTTTTTGAATATATCAACGGCTTCTTCTGGCATCATGAAGGTTAAGTTAACTATTTGAGTCTTAAAGCTATATTGCCTTCCTAATAGATCCTACAATAATTTAAAAAAAATTTAAAAAATAAACATTGTATCCAATTGTATTATCCATTGTAAAAAATAAACATTGTATCCAAAAATCTATTCCTTTTGTACTTTGACAATTTATAAAGGGAGGTTTTTATGAAACTTGACAAAAAAACACAATTAATTTTTTGAATTTTTCGATAGCTTATGATGGGTAGAAAATGTTCCTAAAGCCGTTTGGCCCATAACGATTGCATTAAAAGTTAACGCATACGAAAGAAACAAATATTTTTATAAGTGAACTCAAAAAAACCTTTAACCAAATCTTAAAACGCGTTTTCTGAAAAATCATTTCTATCAAGCTGATCTCCACGATATCTTAATAATTATTTTAAGGATTGACTTGGATTTTTTGCTTTATTTTAAAATAGATAAAATTTATTGGATCTTAAACTGCTAGATATTATTGACCGGCTTTTTTTAGAGCACTTGAAAGAGCGAAAAATGTGAAAAAGCGGTAATAAAAATTCATATGTCCGCCATTTTGTAATTATCATCTTTTTATTGATATTATGGGTTCGAACCCCAAAAAATATAATTTAATTAATACAATGTTTTGTTTGTTTTTATATCAGATGGCAGGAACGTGCTGTTTGATGGAGACAATTTGGTTACTTTTTTTTTGTAGCGTAGCTTCACATCACACTTTTATGCACAAAAAAATCTTTTCCTATTCTTTAAGAATCAATAAATAACTGCCAAGAAACTCAATAGGGGTATTCACACTGACTTGTGTAGTTGGGTAGATTGGCAAGTGCCGTACATTTTGTTTTTGTAAAGTGCCATTCTACCCAAGTACCTATCTACCAATCAACTCTAGCTGAGCCCCTGACTTGTTTGGGTAAATTTTTTTCTTGCCAAATTGAGTACTTTTTCCATGTGTTACCAGCTTTTGCAAAAATAGGCAATAATTGACCTAAAGGCATCAAATTTACAATATTTGTTTTCAAGGCTAATATCTCGAATAATATACAAAAAATATTGCCACACCCCCTATTTCCGCCCATAAGTTAATATAAACGATATATTTCAGCCGAATTCGGTTGTATTGGACTAAAATGGAGTAATTTAGTTCGCATGGCAACTATCGATAATTCAACAAAAAATGGGCATGATCGAACTATAACTACGCCTACTTTTCAGAAATTATTTTTTCTGAGTTGTACGTTTTTATAATCTAAGGTTTATATTTGCTATGAGACCAAGTGGTGGTCACTGATGTATAAATTTTGCCACGCCTACTTTTACCGCATTTCTATATACATAAAATCGTTCGTGCTGTATCCCTTAAAATATCAGGCACGGCAACACCTACGGCAACTAAATTTGCAATATCTGTTAATATATCGGTTAATCGAGTTATTATCTCGGTTAATAAAAAAATCCACACCCCCATTTACCTCCCAAAAACCAATAAAAATGCTATATTTTGGATGGTTTTGATCGTATTAGACTAAAATTTGGTTAATATAATTTGTATGGTCACTGTATGAAACTGATTTAAAAATGGGTGTCCACGCCCTCTTTTACAGCCTACAAATCAATAAAAATACTTTTACGTGTAAGACTAAAATTTGGTAATTTATTTTGTATGGTTACATTCGCGAACAGTACTAAAAATGGGCGTGTTTGCTCTATAGCAACGCCCAATTTTTCATAAATCATTAAAATTGACTGCTGGGCCGATTGCGCTGAAATTTTGGCAGTCGATTTGTTTCGCCTACGAGATAGTTTAGGACAATTTTGCCAAACACCCTTTTACCGCCTACAAATCAATAAAAATGCTATATTTTAACGGTTTTGGTTGTATTAAACTAAAATTTGCCACATAAGTGCATATAGTTACTTTCGGAAATTGAACTAAAAATGGGCGTAGTTGCACTACAGTTATGCCGATTCAGATATACAAAAAAAATTAAATGTTTTTGCGATATGTGAC
Source organism: Dichetophora obliterata (assembly GCA_963920525.1). Classification (NCBI taxonomy): domain Eukaryota; kingdom Metazoa; phylum Arthropoda; class Insecta; order Diptera; family Sciomyzidae; genus Dichetophora; species Dichetophora obliterata. Next base: position 73,883,600 of record OY986439.1, on the reverse strand, counting down.
TGATATGTAAAATGACAAAAAAATGGTGGCAACCCTTTTCTAGCTGTCACTCATCTACATATGCCGGGGAGATCAAACAAACATGCAGCACTGCCTAAAACTATTCTACAATGCACTTAATTGCAATTTAGGGTGCTCGCAATAACCAAAAGTACTCAATCTACCCATACCCAACTACCCAAGTCAGTGTGAATACCCCTAATGTGTTCATTTACTTCCTTCTATAAAAAAAATCAAGAACATTACCTTGTTTTTGGATCTGTAGGTGAGAGCTTGCCTTTAATTTAAGCATTAATTCTCGGAAATACTTAAAAAATAATTTTAAATTTGCTCTGTTTTGTAGCCGCATTGTCGCATGATCGGAAAAGCTTTGCAAACTGTGCAATAAAAACCCATTTCGTTTTTACGAATTTCCTCTTATTAACCACATTTAATTTTTTTATTAAAAATGTATTCTTATAAATAAGGAACTTCCAACAAGAAACTCCGCCCTTTAGTCAAATGTTGCATAAATGCAACATCGGGCATGAAAGGATTAAATTAATTTTATTGAAAAAATTAAATTAAACTTTATTAAGAAAAAATATATAAAATTGGTCTTATTTTTATGGTAGAGTACGTACAAAATAAATAGAAGAAACACAAAACAAGCAAGACATCATAATTAGCTGTTTGACACTCAAAGTCAACAGCTGAACTCGGTTTAAGTTCCAAAAACAAGAGTATAAACATACTTATTGACATAAATTTTATGCCGTAGCATCATATCGATAAGGCATCAAGAAGAGAATATTACAAATTTATGCATTGCACAGATATAGCAATAAATTTTATTCCAACAAATCGATTACAGCAACCGATGATGATGATGACGTGACCAAAGCGCACAACAGACTTCAACGGTAGGTATATAATATGGACAAAAAAAGAAAATCAGACTCTCGGCTGGTTAGGCAGCAGCACGATTTCTTTGAAGCCATCGACCAACTAGTGTAATAAATAAAAAAAAACTGAAATTGAAAAACAAGAAAAAAAACCAGACTCTGGAATATGAATGAATAGCAAAAGAGCAAAACTTGATTTGTCTGACGATTTCCGGGTCGCTCCAAACCATACTGAGGCATAATAAAAAAATATAATTTTAAACCAGAGTCTAGAAGATCCGGATGTAGAACTTACTCGCTAGAACGTGAGTGCGATGCATGCCATTGACGAAAAATATCGATATACACTGTTATCCGTGGTTTTCACGCTTTTTTTTCGCTCTTACATCTAGTACTTTCATTGGATTTAATTTTGTGCGCTGTTGCGTTTCCGTCTTCTTCTGAAGTCTTTTTAATATTCCTTCTACATTTTCCTTCTCTACTAATTTTACTTCTTCTTGTTTGTCTTTAAACTCTGCTCCTGCTACACATTTCTTCGAAATGTAATTCGTTTTCAGCCACTTGTGCCGGGAATTCACAGTCAGGACCACACCTCGACCAAACTTAACACTCCAAGCAGCACTCTGCCACCCACCACCACCCACAACGCAACAAGTTACGAAATGCAAAACTCGGTAAAAAACATAAAATTAAATGCAAAAAAGTAGAATAGAAGTGAGAGGCGAAAAACTCAATCTAAGCAATCTGCACAGTTAGGAAATGAAAGAAATACAAGTTCGAAATTCAATTTTCTCGTGCAGCACTGACAGCAGATGACATTCTGGAAAAAAAATCCTCGTGGATAAGCAAGAGCTTTGGCCCGGAAACATGCAACAGGAACTACAAAATGTTTAGAAATGAATTTAAAACAACAGCAGAAAGCGTGGGGAGAGAAGTATAAAAAAATATTAATAGTAAAAATTTAATTTTGACATTGGCAACAACAAATTCCTAGTGTGACAGCAGAGGGTCGGTCATTCTTTGCATTCCTAAGCCAAAAATGAGAATAAAACCATTTTCCCACTTTAATATCTTAACCTCTTTTCATCATCATCTGCTAAATAACTTAACGAGTGTCTGCACGTCGCCATTGCTGGCATTCCAAGGTGTCTAGTGTGAACCCTGCCAACACATTTCACTTTCACGCCCTGTTGCCACTGCTGCTCACCATGCTTCATTCTGTTACCATGATAATTTAGCTGCCTGAAGGGTGCTTCTATCCCCCATCATGACCAAGATTTTGTATTTTTTTTTTCTCATTGTAAACAATAATTTTCAGCGCAAAATTATTTCGTACTCCCAATAGCTCACGCCCTCTCTCACTCTCTCATACCCCTATCATTCTCAACTCTATTACAGCACAATCCTTCGCATCCTTTGGCCTTCATTTCTCGGGTAGTTGACCCAATATAATGTAATTAAATTTAATGAATAGCTTTTGTAATTAATAACAACTTAGCTGACATTTCCTTAGCAATCCACTGGATGGGCGTTGCTTGGTAGACGAGATTGGTGGGTGGGAGTATGCGGGGTGCTGGAGTGGTCTTTCAGAGCTATGGGTAAAGCGCAAATAGTGCGTGCTTTTTCAAAAATATGCATTGTTCAGCCAACTGTGGCGGCATTTAAATTAGTTCAAATCGCAATTCTAATAGGCATAGCTACTTATTAACATTAACTGATTCCTAGGGCCACCATCAACCATGTTGTTGGTTGATTTATCAGCTGCTGTAAAAGCTGAGATGTTGTTTGTTTTTCTTGCTGTTGGTGTTGTCGTTTTGTTTTAAATTTTAATTGCTGGTGTTGAGGTCTGTATTTGCAACTGTCACCATGTATTTATTTTGGCTGTTTGGCTGCCTGTTTTACAGTTTTTCGGCTGAAAATACTATTAAATAGTTTAATAGTTTAATAGTTTTAATGCTAGGCTAGTCCACTTACAAAACATTCTTACAAAATGTTAGAAAAGGACCAATTGTTTCTTAAATATAATAAGCCTGTGAGGCCTCTAAGGCTTGTATACAATTTTTAAAAACATTTGTTCGGGCATGGTCGCTAAAACACTGATGACATCTACCTTGCACAGTAAGCGACGATAGAAATAGGTATGTACCAGAAAGGGGAGAACCAAAATATGATGCAAAAAATTGGAGAAAAAAAAATTAACGGTAATCCTCAAAAACTCAAAAACTCTATGAAAACGAAAGAGAACACACTGAAAAGAAGCAAATAATGCAACAAATTATTTTGACAATAGTTTTTACAATTTAATTAACAATTGCATTACCTTTTATTAAGCATTTCAGAAATAATGTTTGATAACACTGAATTATTTTATACACAAAACTTGATACTGGTTTAAATATAGAGATTAATAAGAGATTATAATTAGAATTTAAATATAGAGATTATAATAATAAAACAAACACTGCAAAAATTGCTGTTAGAAAACATGATGTTTCTATACAGATGAATAAAGTAAAACTGTTTTTTGAACAAATACGTATAAACAAGAATATAACGCTGCAAACATTTTCAATCGCCTCATAATCGCCAGCGAATCGCTTGGAAGATGAAACAATCGCCAGCGAGCTCGTTTGGAAGTCACCGGGTATCGCAGAATGCAAGTAGCTGAGACGTTAAAAGCAATTCACCGGGAAGATTCGCGAGCGAATCGCCTAAAGGGTTCTTAAGCGATTCGCTAGGAAGAGTCGAACGAAGAGCTGAAAGGCGTCTTAAGCAATTCGCTAAGGAGAGTCTTAAGCGCTGATAATAATAGATGGAACGGAACGTAGCGAAGTGTCATCGTGGCGGGACGAAATGTTTTCAAACGGAGTGGCGATTATAATAGCAGCGGAAGAGGAGTTATTTTTCTTTCTAAAATATATTTTATTACAATACAAATTCCATCAATTCTTCTTCTCTGATTATTTTAAAACATGAATTCAATCAAAATATATCAAAAATACAGAAAACAAAACAAATGCAGAATAAAATTAATAGTAGCATCTGTCAACATAAATTTTTTACTCAAAACGTTACGGAACGCAGCGGAAAAATCAAAAATCAATAGATCTCAACGTCGCGTGCCGCTCCGTTCCGTCTTATTATATTCGAAATCATAAGAAACTCATGTAATAGATTGTAAAGTGACATTTCTCAACATTCTATAACGTTCCGTTCCGTCTATTATAATCAGCGCTTTAAATGGATTGCCAAGAGAAGTCATTAGCGCTTCGCCGGCAAGAGTGGCAAACGAATCGTTTTTAGGGTTCCTCAGCGACATTCCTTGTCAAATCGGTCAACAAAAAAATCGACTACCGAAAGTCATGCTGATATAAATATTTTCAGTTTCCATGGAACACCCGAACAATGTCATTGAATCGTCAATGAAGTTATTGACAGCCTTGAAAAATTGAAAAAATAATGTTCAGCTACATTTTTGGATGTGCAACATGCTTTTGACAGAGTTTGGCATCTAGGCTTGCTATATAAGATTAAAAAAAATTATTACCAGCGCCCTATTACTTTTTACTTAAGTCCTACCTATCCAATCGAAACTTTTATGTGAAGATTAACGATGATTTGTCAAGTATCTACGAAATCCACTTTTATTCCACAAGGAAGTATTTTGGGACCTGTTCTCTACACCGTTTACACGTCAGATATGCCAAATCAAAGTAATGTTATGGTTCCAACTTACGTAGACGATACTGCAATAGTGGCCAAAAGTGAGTCACTAACTGAAGCATCAAATCTTTTCCAAAATGGTCTCAATGAAATCGAATCGTGGCTAAGGAAGTGGAACATTAAAGTCAACTCTGGAAAATCTGTTCGAGCGTTTACATTAATTCATCAGCAATACCTAAAAATGATCATGCTAAATACCCTGGAATGTATATTGACAAGCGCTTAACATGGAAACAACATATTAAAGCAAAAAGAGTCTATTTGAACTTGAAAACAAGAAAACTTGGTTGGGTATTAGGACCTCAGTCTGAGTTGAGCCTGGAAAATAAGGTCAGCATTTATAAAACCATACTTAAACCTGTCTGGTCCTACGGCATGCTGCTGTGGGGAACAGCGAGCAACTCAAACATAGAGATATTGCAGCGTTATCAGTCGAAAACATTGAGAAATATTGCAAAAGAACCATGGTTCGTCACAAATGAAGCTATTCACAGGGATCTTAACATACCCGAAGTGAGACAAGAAGTGTCCCGATATAGTGAGAAAGAAGTATCTGTACCGACTGAGCAATCACTGCAACCCATTAGCTATTTCCTTGCTAGATGAGACCAACGAAACATAATTTAATTCTGAAACTACTTGCAAAATAATATATACATTTATATTTATTTTTTTTTAGTTGAACTCAATGCAGTTCTCTATTATGTTAACTTTATTTCCTAACAAATTTGTTATTGTCAATGGACAAATTGTAAATAAATAAATTAAAAAAAAAGTTTCCATGCGGCAATTCAGTACAAGAAATTATTTTTTAAGATTTTTTAAGATTATTTTTAGGGGAGAAGTATTAAAGAATAGCATGCTTCCTATTCCTACGATCGGTTTTCAAAATTTTTGAAAAAGCCATCTTCCAACGATCGCCGGATTGACCGAAGGAAGATTTGGATATTTTCCTTGAATCGCACATTCATTGCTTGGGTGATCGAAAAGCGATCTAACAATAGTTCAACCAAGATTTTGTAGATTTTTTTAATAGCGCTTTCATCGCTGGGGAGATCGGAAACCAATCCATCTTCCAAAGGGCCTTTGGGCGAATCGCAAGTGCTTCTCCAAATCAACTTCTCTTCCAATCGTCTTCCGAATGTTTGTAGGGAGCACAAACAAGATTTGCCACACTCCACTTACAGTTCAGCATTGCAATGTCATCACCGTTAAATTTTACAAGTAGGGGTTTATTATTTATTGTGATTTTATATTAAAATGAACGGAAAAAGAAAAATTTGTGATGTTAAGAGAAATGTAAGAACAAATTATAAAATAGGTGTGGCACAAGAAATGGTTTAAAAAAGTTATGATTTTCTATTAAAGCAGCAGCAGAAACCATCTGTAAAGAAACTCAAATTGTTGAGGAAACCTCGGAATATGTTGGAAATAAAATGATGTTTACTAAAGGTACTTGTTACAATTGCTCCACACAACCTGTTATTGGTCTAAGGCAAGTATTTATCATATAGGTACTGGACGCTCCATTTGTGCGTATAGTGGTATTTTGCAAGCTTCTTTGCTCTTCTTCGAAAGTTAAAATTACTACAATAGCGAAGTGATGAAATGCATTTTGAACAAGTATTTGGCTCGGTGTATTGGTGCCACACGAGTTAGATTGCTCTTAATTCGGATCTTTACTGTTAACAATTGGAGCGTCTCAAGGAAGCAATCGCCAAGAAGCTGACAGCTTTGGCTAATGGGAGAGGAATTGTGTTCCATCAAGACACCAGGCCACACTAGGGCTTTCAATCCCGGTATCCCAAACCAATTTACTGTCTCGGAATTCCGGGATTAAAACCCTAAATCCCGGGATTTTATTCACAAGAAAAATATAACTGTTTCTGACTAAAGCCAATGATTCAGTTAGTTAAACATTCGCCTCAAGAGAAGCTTGGGAAAATCGAATGTCCCAGTTTTTTCCCAACAGGGATGTAAGCTTGTATGAGAGCTGCATAATGACATTGCCACATTATAAACGATATTTATATATATGCATATACAAGTTATATTATTAAGATAATATATATTATATCTTTTTATTTTTATACATAAACATAGCAGTTTGTGTGAAAACTTAGAAAAATATAGCATGAAAACATAAATACAAATCAACATATTTTTTTTAAGTCTTAAACTTAAATTTTGTTAATTCAAACATAAAGATAGTAACAGAAAAATGTTTTTGTAAATGAGTTAAAAAATTCCATCTCTTGCATTATTACTTACTAATGTGTATGGTAAATTCTGAAATATTTGTTATCGCATATTTCGGTATCTAATCTGCTGAACTAAAATTTTTTAAAAGATTTTTTATTAGGGTACAAAAAACAATTCTGGGAGTATGTCTTTTTTTATGCTATATGCTGGAATTTTTTTAATTTTTCCAAAATTGTGTTTTAGAGCTTCTTTTTAACTATGCCAAAAATAAAATCCTCTGCTGAAGGAGCCAATGCAAATTTTTAACGAATTATATAGGCGGAAAACAAATTTACAGCACATCAAAAGAAAAAAAAAAACAATTGCATTTTTATTATAGTCGATTTAGCTTTTTACTAATTCAAACAGTAACACGACTTCTTAATACATGATAAATATATGATACTAGTAGTGTACCCGACCTTGTTCGGGTAGAGCTAATTTGAGTTGAATAGCAAAAAAGGGATATTTTATATCAGTTTTGTTTGAAAAAATAATTTATTAAAGCACTCGGATACTGTCTTGGACATTCTGCTTAACTTACGAATTCTGCTATAAATTTGTTATTGGAATAAATATTCAATTTATTTATTTTTTAATTTTCAGTGTTTTATCAAAAATCAAGAGATACGAAGGAGAACATTTTTGTAAAAATAATTTAATTTCAACATTGAATAAAATTAATTTAACATCTAATTAATGTTATGTAAGTTTTGCAAATTTTTATTGTCTTTAATTAATTATTTTAAAGCTTCTGCGTACACAATATTTAAAGACTTTCCATTTGGTGTCAAAACAAATATATTATTTTAACTCCAAACGCGTAAGCATCGGACATATAATTGGCCATGAGCGAAGCAGTTTTCGGTCAAGTCAAGTCCAGCATTTTTTAGTGTTTGTCCTTGTGATTTGTTTATAGACATGACGAAACTCAGACGGATTAGAAATTGCAGCCTCTTGAACTGAAATGGCAAGCCAGTTGGTATAATTGGGATTCGTGGCAGGAAAACGTCATCTCCTTTGCCACAGTTTTTAGAACAGTAGCCTCAATAACATTTGGCAATAATTTCTTAACCGAGAGCCTGGTGTCATTGCAAAGTCGTGGTGAATCTAAATTTCTAAATAGCATTATAGGTGCTTCAACTTTTAGGCTGAGGCTATGAGGAGGTACTCTTGGTAGCTCCAACGAATTTAAAAACTCGACAGGGTAATTAATATTGATGAGAGAATCCTTGGAAGCACAATCTACAGAACTTCTTATATTGAAATAAGAACTACAAGTTTGGTGTATAAAATAATTTGTTTAATATTCAAGGTCAGATTTCAAAGTGAAGAAAATTTTCATATAAACGTAAAACAGAATTCATATATTTCAATGAGTAAACAAAACAAAATTAGCAAGTGAATAACGTATATGAAGTATCGAGTGGTTGATTTCCAATACGCCTCCTCAACAAAATTTACTTGGTGTCGTGATGCCCATCGAGTTAATGCAAAATTTGTGCTTCATATTTGGTAAAGGTTTTGTTAAGACATCAGCAGTGTTTTGCTTTTTGCATGTCTTTTATATCAAAATTTTTTTTGTAATTTATAAATAAACTCGTCTGATGTTTTCTTATTGTTCGATGCTATAATTTTATTTGTTCTTATTGTTCGATGCAACATAAATTGCAACTATCATAAAATGTTATCTCTCTGAATATAATACAAACATTGGTTACACTTGGAAGGATAACTTTTAATAACTGCTACCAATTTTTTAAACCACTGTCTACCAGCTTGTTTCAAACCATATATTGCTTTCTCTAGTTTGCAGACCTTTTGCTTTGTCGCCTCCTCAATAAAGCCATCTGGTTGTTCCATATATATATCTTCTAAGTCACCGTTGCGAAATGCTGTTGACACGTCAAGCTGTCGTAACTCTAAGTCCTTTTCAACTGATAGAGCGTACACAAGATGAAGTGAACTTTGCCTAACTACTGGAGCAAATGTGCCCATGTATTCAATACAAAATTCTTGTATTGACTTTAGCAACTAGTCTTGCTTTCAACTTTTCAACAGAATCATCAGGCCTATATTTTGTTTTAAAGACCCACTTACATCCGATTGGTGATCTCCCTTCAGGTAAATCTACTAGCTCCCATGTTTCATTTTTGATCAACGAACTATACTCACTGTCTAGAGCCCGAAACCATTCCTTTGAATTAGGAGCATCTAACATTTCTTTGAAATTTTTCGGATCAAAAAGATTTTTACTTATTGCTGATTTTACTGTTTCATGCTTCTGAGCAAAACGCCATGATCTTAACTTTTCTCTTATTAAATTTTGTGGAGCATCACTGTCTTTTAGAGCTGGCACATCTCTTTCATGAGATGCTTTTTTTTCTGAACAGCTATCAAGAAAAATTTCTTCTTCTGATTCATTATTGACTTCTTCATGTATTTCTTCTATACAATTCTTATCAATATTGCTTTCCTTCTCCACATGCTTTTTAAATTCAAACTCGTAAAAACCCTCATTTTCAACTTCTGTACTATCAACTTGGAATTCTTCTTCGAACAATTTTACACCTCAGCTCTTAACTATAGTTCGAGTATCTCGTTTCCATAAACGATACGCCTTTGACTCTTCTGAATAACCCACTAAGACGTATTCGTAACTTCTTTCTTCCCATTTGGACTTCCCAACATGCTAGTCTAAGACAAAAGATTTGCTGCCAGTCTGTCGCAAGTGCTTTATGATAGGTACTTTTCCTGTCCACATTTTTTCTGGTGTTTTGTTAAAATTTAAGTTGGTTGGGCAACGGTTTCTTATATATGCTGCTGTGTGTATAAGTGCTGCCCATAAAAACTCTGGCAATTTGGATTCGATCATTATACATCTAGTCATCTCAACTAATTTCCTGTTCACTCTCTCAGCAACCTTTTTTTGCTGTGGAGTGTACTGAACTGTTAACTGATGTTTTATACCACAAGATTTGAGAAAATCAGTTAATTCGTGGCGAACTAGTTCAGCTGCATTTTCGGATCGAATTGATTTTATTTGTTGTTCGTAGCTTTAACAGCAGAAATAAGATTGCAATGCAAATCAGGTACGTACAGTGTTTTGAAGAGATTGATTATTCTAAATTCTTATTTATCTTTTATTCTAAGCTCAATTGTATCGATATCTTTCGCGTCTAACTCTTTTTCATCTGCTAAGCAAACTTTACCAATATAGCTCTTATCAATTTCCTCAAATTGGTGGATTGAACAACACATGTGTGATGTGGCGCCACTATCTACACACCTTATGTTCCCATTCGTGTCTGACATATATGCGTTTTTACCCAAATTACAACTTTCTGCAATTGCAATGAAACCATCGAATTTTTAAACTTTATTAGTTGATTTTTTATTAGTATTCATTTTCACTTTGCAATCTTTTGCCATGTGGCCTTTTTTCCCACATTTATTAAAATTAAAAGGAGAATTTTTGGTTGACATACCTGTAGTTTGTTCCTGTAACTCGTAGCGATCGTAGTTACCACTCATATTACCGATTTAACGTTACTCTGATGTTACTCTGATGTCACTCTGTTTCTCTCTGCAATGTTTCTGTATGTATCTAAATCGATTTCTGTTCGATTCGTTCGTTCCAAATCGATAAGGTATCACATGTTCCGATTTCATTTTAATGGAACCTTTTAAAAAAGTATTTCTGTACGAAAAGTGAATCGATAACAATGTGTCACTTTTCTCACTGGCTTTTCGGCAAGTGAGAATTCTACCGATTTATCAAATGCCAGTAATGTTGTGCATTATTAAGTTATAAGTACTCAAAATATACCTTTAAAAGTGGTAACTTTCATATAAGTCGAATTTTTTCTGAATGAAATATGTTGTTATTCTTAAAAAGTTTTAGTTTTAAGGGTAATGCAATTTATAAATAATGCCTTTTTGCATAAAAGTTAAAAATTTTAGCAAAACAGTATATGTTTGAGCTATGAAAAAGTAAGTAAGGTTGCATATATGTGCTAAGGTTTTGCAGCACAGCACTAAGTGTAAAATTATTTACATTCATAATCTTTGATTATTTCTGCAATCATTAATGCACATCATTATGACATAATTAATTTCTTAAACTGCAAATATTCACGTTTTATTAACAAGACAAGCACCTATTTATTATAAAGTTTAAGCGCAACTAAAATAAATAGCTGCTTGTCATTTGACTCAATTTTGCAACTTTTCTTCTCGATTTGTGTTCTTTTTCATCACGGTCCGAGTTTTTACCAATTTAAACGTACAGAAACATTAGTTGTCACGAAATCGGTAACTAGGGATCGATAACGGCTGACGAATCGGTAACTTGCCGATTTTGTTACAAGAACAAGCTACTGGTCTGTTTCGATTACCATTGTTCTTGATATTTTTGAAATACTTATTAATCTTTAAGGCACCTTCATCTTGGTGTTCAGGCTTGTCTCCAACTTATAGAAGTCTCGAGCGAAGAACTTTTAATGACGGAAAGTCATTAGCTGTGTTAAAAGCCGCCCTTATTTCTTTATATTTTGCTGGTAATCCATCTAGTAAAATAGTGATTTATAAATCTTCATCCAAATTTATATCCATCTCAGATAGTGATAAAATACATATGTCGAACTCAATAAAATGCTGTGAAGTTGATTGATTCTCATCCATTTTTGTATTTAACAATTTACGATACATTTCTACTTTACCTCTTTTCGATTTCCGGTCAAACGTTTCTTGAAGATATGACCATAATTCACAGGATGTTCTGAAATTCTTTACCATTCTTACTATATTTGCTTCAAGTGAAATAATTATTTCAGCCCTGGCATCCATGTCCTTGTCGTCATGATCCTGTTGAGCTTTCTGCCTTGCTGAAACATCTTGCTGGCTCCTCGTTGATGACTCTGAGTTTAATTCTATTTCCGGTCTTAATTTTTCCCCTCATGCCATTTTAAATAGTCGGTTTTTTTGAATAATAGCTTCCATTCGAGTCTTCCACGTCGCGTAGTTTTTTCCATTTAGTAATGGAATTCGTGCTGTAGCTGCAGCCATCGTATACCGTTTTTCTTCTTTGCATATTTTTAGGATATTTTTGGTTTCCTTATTTTTTGCACAAATTTATTTTAATATTTTTTGTCATAGCGCAAAACCTATTGATGAGAGAATCCTTGGAAGCACAAACTACAGAACTTCTTATATTGAAATGAGAACTACAAGTTTGGTGTATAAAATAAGTTGTTTAATATTCAAGATCAGATTTCAGAGTGAAGAAAATTTTCATATAAACGTAAAACAGAATTCAGATATTTCAATGAGTAAACAAAACAAAATTAGCAAGTGAATAAAGTATATCAAGTATCGAGTTGTTGATTTCTAATAATAAACTGACTCGTTCTGATCAGGAACGGTATCTACCGATTTATAAGAACGAATATCTCCCTGCAGCTGTCGTAAAAGTTGGAAGTTGGTTGCATTGACCGTGATGTTTTTCGGCGCCAAAATTGCCCTCTCGCATAACCAACTTTTTTTTATAATTGCTTACGACATTCGGAAAAATTTTTTGTTGGAGCTCTTCTGCAGATTGAACTATTGTAGAAATTGGACTTAAATTAACTTTACCTTGCGCATCCTTTTTAAGTTGTCCACTCCCTACTTTCAACAGGTTGTTTGCGAAAATACCAGACAATTGGTCTCCATACAGATGAGCTCTCGTGTTTGTTTTTAAATCGAATTTTCTTATATTTTTCGATAAATATTATGATTTAATACATGCTTTTATTTCATCCGCACGCGTACCTCTCGGTACAATAGGCAATGTTTACCTAAAATCTTCTGCTCAAATAAACGTCACTTTGTCCATCACATGCTTGGTCTATCGAATGTCTTGCAATTTTCTGTCTATCTTAGTCCAAATCGGCCTAAACAGTTTTAAATATAGCATTTTTATTGGTATGAAGGCGGTAAAAGGGGGTGTGGCAACCCATTTTTCTTAAATGATGCATACATACATACAAAAAAACAAAAAATTATAGAGATAAATACATAATTTCATGAGAAATATTTTTGTAGAATATTTTAACCCTCATTTAGTTCAAAAATTGACCTAGTCACATTAATGAGTTTTATAGAACAAAAGGCTTTTATGTAAGGTAATTATAGCTTTTAGTAATAATAATCTTTACAATTTTGAATTTTTTTTTTTTTTTGCTATGATTTTTTAAGCAAGCGAATCGGTGCGTACGAGTGTCATTTAATAAAAATTAAATGAAATTATCTGAAACAGTGCATCATCTTTCGTATGAAATTATATGAAAATCAGCAAAGTTTGGTTGAAAGAATATGATTTTATATGAACATTTTATTTCATATGTTTTTCATATAATTTTGAATAAAATCCTTACAGAAAATGGCAATAATACGTCACGGTGCACTTTTATATAAAATCATTATCTTTAGTCGAATTTTGGTTGGTAATAAATTCCCCGTACTCATATGATCCGGAAGAATTTCGTCTTAAGACTCAACGAAGAAAATGAAAATCAAGGACACTATGACGACAAATATTTAAATGTTCGCCCCCAATATTTAAATTTTTTGATTTCTGGCATTTTTCAAATAAAATGCAGTTCGAAAGACATTAAAACATAAAAAATACAAAAGTTGAAAAATTATTCACATTAAATCAATTTTTCAATTTCTAATCACAAGGCAACTTTTTTGGGTTAATCATAGTTTATCTTAATTTTATTTTAGAATTTATGGTCATTATTTTATTTTCATCAGAGTTCACGTCACTAGACGACAGGTGGCCGGAAAATACAAAATATAAAAAAATTGTTGATTAGATTAACCGCAAGCTGAAAACACATCTTTAAAATTGCCTTAACTCAATTCGTAATTACAAAACAAACCTTTTAAGTTATATAATTATTTTCCTTTTCTTCAGTTATTTAATTGACTTTATTATTATGTAAATTCTAGTTAACTTTTTCAATGGCTAGTCTAATGGCTAGGCAAGAACAAAATAATTTTTTTGAAGTAATACTAATATCATTTAGGTCCTAAAATGTTGAAAAAACATACCTTTAATTTTTAACTGCGCTACTTACTTTTTGCAAGCTTGCTCAAAAAAAATTGTTTTACTCCTGTTCGGTACAAAATCTTTTGTTTTAAGTCCTTTGAAGGTTTTTCAACCCTTTCGATCTATTTTTTTAAACCCTCTTAATATTATCATCATTTAAGCAATACAGAGATAAAAAAAACTTAAGTTTGATTTTTATTCGGTTGATTTTTTCTTATAAAAAAGGCCTTTTTGCATTTCTTCGGCATAAAATCGCAAATCCAACTGACTTTAATATCAAATATCAATATCAACATCTTATTGTTGCAAGACACAATTACTTATTTCGTCTAACTTATTGTTCGTCAACGCCATTTGACTGTGGAATGATGCCCCGTTAACCTACAAGGAAATCAGGGGGTGATGTATTTTTAGACAATCTATCTGATGTTTATTTTTTTCACCTTAGTCTATTTTCTACTATCACTTTTTGTTTCTTTTCCTGTACTATCTTATCTTTAAAATATAAAGTCATTCGTTTTATTATACTTTCGAATTTTAATTCAGGTGTTATAACTAGTGTCCGACCGAAACCGGAATTTTGGCCGAAACCAAAACCAAATATTCAGCCATTTTATAATATTCGGCAAAAATATTTTCTTTATTAAAAGCAAACAAAACTACTTTCGTACGCATAAGAAAAAAATTTAATATAAAAAAATATTAAAGTGTATAATAGTTAATTGAAGTTTAATTAAATAAAAAATGAGATAATGTTTATATTATTTTTTATTACAAAAGCATTGCATACTTTATATCTTCTGTACAAAGTATTTTTTTTCGGAAGTTTAAATATAATTTTTTGGCTTCAGTACCTAAAACTTTAATATTAATTGCAATAGAGATGATAAAATCGAAAATGATAGTATCAAACGCATAAAATTAACCAAAATGTTTAACCAAATTCATAATTTTTGTTTTGTAAAATGCGTTGTAAATATTTTCATATTTGAATTAAATGACTGATGCAAGAAGTTTTTACCAAAAGTTTCGCAAGAGTTTCGCAATATGGCCGAATAGCCGAAACTGGCCGAAAATGACAAAAGGGCCGAAACTGGCCGTAACCGAAACCGAATATTCGGTCGGACACTAGTTATAACTAAATCCTTACGCTTTTTTATTGATTAATGAAGCAATAATGAATTAGATTATTGAATTATATTGAACATGTTTTTAAAATATTTAATCTAAGCTTTTTGTTTATTTAATAATATTAAGAATTTGATTGTATATTTTTGTCGTACTGTAAAATAACTTAGTTCTTAGTGTACAATGTTTTGGTAAATAATAATAATAAACTGTAAACTGTAGTATTGTCAGTATAAGTAATTAAAAAAATACTTTCTTACGTGTCCAATATATTGGGCAAATCCACTGAAAGGGTTAAAGATAAAACTCAATTAATAATATATTAAATTTTCAATGTTAATTATTTTAAAAACTTCCCACTTAACGACATTTAGCGAACAGCAAAACTAAACAAATTCTGGTGAACATTGATTTTAGGTAAATTTTTTGTATAAAAATGTGTTTATAGAAATTACTTTTTTGTTCTTAAATGTCTTCGGAAAGGTACACAAATCTTGATTTTTTTTTTATAATTTTAAGATTACAGTAAATAAATGCGTCACGCTACTTACTTGCAACAATTGATAAAGCCGAGTGGTAGCAACAGTAAGCTAGCATCAGAAATAACGCGAGTTCATTAATCCTTCGCATCAACATCACAAACGTTTGATTTTTGTTTTAAAGTGTTTCTTTAACAATGTGAGCTTTCATACTAGCGGTTGATAGCTTTAAGAAATCACATTTAAAAACAATGTTTGTAAATGTTTCCGATTTTAGTAGGTACTTTTGTAAATAAATTTCCAAAAAAAAAATTGATTCCTTTTTGAGAATGAATTTAATTTGGCGAATGATAACGAAAGGTTTAATTTTTGAGTGCCAAAAACGATTGTTTCTATAATTAATTTTTAAATTTAATTTCGAAAAAAATAAAGATTCGTTTTTTTGGTGCAACTATAGACCAATGTTTATTTTTAAGTGCCGAAAGAGTAATTTTTTACACAAAAATATCCATTAATGAATATAAAAAGATTGTTTTTGTTCTCAGAATATTTTTAAAAAATTAATGTCATGCATTAACTGAACATCTTTCCAAACTTTAATATTGATATCCGTCCAAATATTTCCTTCAAAACTATTAAATTTAATAACTTAGGACTACATTTTCAGAACAGCATCAGTTGTTTACTTAATGAACCCATAAAAAAGAAAGGAAAGAGTTAGAAAACAACTCAAAAATGTTTCTGTAAAACAAAGTTAAAGAATGAAGCGACAAAACTTAGAAAAAAACCCGCTGCACTTTGGTAATGAATCAAAACAATTTTCATATTTTTCTTAATTAATCTTCTTTTATGCGAATGTTCCGTTAAAAAAAAACTTTAACTAAAAAAGGAAAAAAGTGAAAATGAGTTAACAACAAGAATCCAAGAAAGTAGATGGTGCCTAAAAAGAAAAATAATTATTATTATGATGGATATAAAGATGAAGAAAGAGCTGCAAGTTGGGCCAAGTAAATTAGCAGAGCGTTGAAGAAGTTAGTTAAAAGCAAAGTTAACAAAAACAGGATGTTCGCGGCAAGGACTAAAGAAAAGCACAGCAGAAACAGAGCAGAGACTAGTCAAGGAAGAGATAAAGAAAAAGAATAAGAAGAAGAAGAAGTTGAATCAGAAGCAGAAGCATCAGGTGAATGTGGGCTGCTGTAGAATAAGTTTCAAAGAGTGATAGCTAGCTTGTTTAGCTGAGACTTAGTAACGCCAGATTGCAAAAAGCAATAAACAATAACAAAAGCAGCACCGAAAAAAAAACAAAAATAAAAAAATAAAATAAAAAAAAAACAATAAAGAATAACAAAAGTCTTGGTGGTGGGCGAAAATGAAGCTGTATTAATGAAGATAACATTTCCGCTTGTCAGCACTTCTTCATACAAATCGCTGAACTGACTGCATTGAGCGAGACGGGCACTAAAGTGGCAAAATTTTCTACAAGTTCAATTTGGCAAGACAATCAGATGATTAAAGCAATTTTTGCTCTGACTGGCTTTTTGTTTTTCGTTTTTGAGAAACAAGTTCAACTTTGTTGGCACTTCCGTCGCTCTTGTTAAAAAGTCAAAATTTAATGAAGTCGCTCAGAAAAAGGTCGTTCCTAAGGTCGCCTTAAAGCAATTGATTGATGGATTTTGGGAGCTAGAACACATCTTTTACATTTTACACAATAGAGCAAAATAAATTTGAATTCATTTTTGAACCTTTGCTACCTAATTTGCAACAAGTAGATCTACTTTTTTACCATCAATTCTACATGTGTATGCTGTAAATATTTAACGAAATCAACATGTACTTCGATTTAGGAAAAAATAATAATATTTTATAGATGTCTATGTTTCAAATAGGAAGAGTCACATTTTTTTTCCTATAATACAATTCTTTTAAAGCTTAATATTATCTTAACAGTCTATATTCTAGTAATTTTTAATTATTAACACAAAAAGTAACACTACCAACAGCAGTTTTTGTTTTTATTTAAATACTGGCAACTACGTCAGTTTGACGATTTTTTCTTAAAGTTGGAATGCTTTTTAACTCAATTTCGTATTACAATTGTAACGTGCGTTTGTTGAGAACATATCAAGATAACATTGTTTTCTATTATAAAAAACATATATTCCAAAAAGGTAAGTAAATGTCAAATTTATCGTCCTCTGAAACGCTCGTTTTTCTTGTCACGACCATCACTATAAAATAGACATTAGTTTTTCCTAACCGAACACATCCTAAGGACACATAGCTTTGGACTGTTTTTATATTTGTGAGAGCTCAACACAATTTCTAATTGGAATTTCAATTCTGTACCGACCATCACTTGAAATTTCTGCTGTCATGAAATGTTTCATGAGAAATTAAATATGTTAATAACATAATGTTAATTCATTACATTGAGTAGAAAAAAAACGTCGCTCAGTAGTTTACACCTATGGGTTCAAGGGATTAAGGCGTCCAGAGAAATGGACATGGATATCGACATGGAACTGGTGTTCGTCAATAGAATCCCTAACCCATTTTTTAATTTTTTTCTTTGATTATTTTAATTTGAATTTTTTAAATTAATTTCCTGTGCCAATTCCTCTCTCCAATGACGTGAAGGCCATACAGGAGCAAATATGTTTTTAACTTTTTGGATGTTCGTTAATTTTGTATGAGTTAATTTTTTGTAATGACAATTTTATGAGTTTGGAGTAGAATTTTCGTAGGAACTGATGCATTTCATAAGCTAGACCATTAAATTAAATTTCCACATTTTCAGATGCATCTAATCTATGAGTATCGTTGAAAACATCATAAATTTTAGTTGAAAAACACAATAGAAAATAATTCAATTCCTTTTCCTATTCATGCGACGTGGTACCAGTTTCATATATAGTATATAATTAAAACTTTGAATTACATAATTTGACAACTTGCCTTTTAGACTGCTGTAATTGCAGAAAAGTTGATTACTGTGGCACTTAAGAAACATCACGAAATTTATCACGAAAGTAACCTTTAAGTGTTTCCAGCAAATTAGCTGTGAAGCAACTGGCGAAAAGCTACTAGTCGACGGTTACAATAATATATAGACGCAATTTTCGTACAATAAAGAGGTCGCTAAAGTGAGTCTCCTATGAGAGAGATATTTGAAATTTTAGGCTTGCCCGAGTTGCAAACCTGTTGCCACAGAGGGTATTTGTTTATTTTTTAATGTTTTTACTACATAAAAATTGATCATGAATAATAGTTTTGAATAAAAACTCAAGTTGGCTTACATTTATTTGTATTGTTTTCTTACTTGTACCTACCGTCACAACTCCTTACTCTGACCATCACAAACTTTGCAAATTCGTGTAAAAAATATTGCAATTTTTTACGAGTTTTGTCTTACAATAAAATATTGCAGCACTTCTTAGGTCTTTCATACCAAAAAAGTTTGACTTTGAGACCTATGGTTTGACTGAATTTTAGGTAACTGAATTAAGGTTTGACTGAATTAAGGGTAAGAGAGTTTGTGCGTGTCCTGACCATCAATCAGTGATTTAGAAGTGAATTAAACACAGCCGCGACTAAAACTAAAATTTTTTTTGGTTGCAGTATTTAAAATCATTTAATTTTTCATAAAATTGCACACTACTTTTTTGATTATTCTTGGTAGTAGTCAAATGTATAGAGAAAGAGTGCTCAACAATTAGTTAAAATGTCCCGACCATTACCGTGGAATGACCGAGGTAAAAATTGCATGTGATTTAAAACAAAATCTTAAATATTAATACGCAAACACCGAATGTTGTTGTACATTTTTTGTTATTTATTTTTGAACAAGGGTAATAAAACTTATATCATTCGAAAGGTACTACACCATACATGTGACGAAATAAGTTCAATTTTAATTTGATGGCATATGACCCGAAATATGAGCGTTGAAAGCTTGTGTTCATTTTAGTCAGAATTCTGAGAGCTAGGAAGAGGTAGAATGGTAAATGAGATATTGGTTGAAAAGTCTCGTTGAAGAGGCTTGAATAATATGATTGAATTTAATATTGTTCATCTTTAACCTGAAATATGAGCTTAAAAAAAGCATTTCTTAAATCAAATGGAACTATAAGAGATGGAAAAACATGATGTTAGAGGTAATTTCAGACAATGAGTGAGTTCAGCAGGTCAGGCCCGTAGACAACCCGAGAAACAATTTGTGTCCGTCCCAAACTACTCAGGCACAAAAGACCAGAGTATCGGACTCAATTTTATTTTTAAAAGCTACACACGAGCTAGTGACGAAAAACTGCGAAGTTTATGAAAAAAAATTAATCGCACATTGATATTAAGCCGAATGCAAACGAGCTTCAGCGAACAGGACCCAAAAAAAATTTATATATTGTGTTAATAAAGTAGCTGATATGTATCGAAACTGGCCTGAATTTTAACTATAATGTACCCGAAACATACCCAACAAGTACCTTGAAAGGAACCTGCAATAGTACCGTAGTAAGTCTGTATTATGTAAATAAAGTGTTGAAAAACGAGCGACTATATTCGGACACAATAAACTGACGAGTGCCCGAATCGGTCTTCGTTCGTACATTGTGCCTGCACAAAGTCTTCCAGGACAAGCATTTCTTTCGGAGCAGAGGTCGGACATTTACCAACACGTGCATCGGGCATAATATCAATAAGGGCTAAAATGGCCAGTTTATTTATTTTTATAATGTAAGGACTTCGGCATAGATTGCGATTTTATGTTCGGGCAGGGTTACGATAGGGCGACTTTCATCAATGGTTACCTACAAGGAGCACAAGCGTATGTAGCGGAAGAAGAGCTACAGGATGCTGGTATTAAAGCTTAAGACAACGCAACTGGATTTCGAAATACCACAATATCGCCTCTCTCATTGCAACTTATAAAAACAAAAAAAAACTTTTGATTTTCAAATTGCTATTTATGTTGTCGCAATTCCAACTTAATACATTTGTGATCAAGATTGTCCATTCTCATTCTTTGTTGTTTTTTCCCAAAAAATAATACAGGAATGTAATTTAGTACTGATTTTTTTGAACAAAAATGAGAAATATTTTTTTAAAATTATTGAAATCATTTTAAATGATATTGTCCCCTTCATGCCAAAAACCGCAACGTGAAAATATATTGGTTTTAAGTTTTTAATTGCATCTGATACATTTCAAAGCAAAGAATTTTCCCTCAAAACAAGAAAACCCAATTAGGTTTAGAAAAAATCATAAAACTCGATGCTAAAACCAAAAACTATGTGATTTTTTGAATATTTTTTCATGCCAAAAACGCCAATGTGTATTTTTATGTTTTTTGGGAAATTGAGTTTAAAGATTCAAATGACTCAGAAAAATAGAAAAATCAATTTTTTTTCTCCAAATTTCTTTTTGTCAGTGGATGATGGGTGCATGCCTTTGTAATAAAAAGTCAAAATTTTATTCTCGTTGCTCAATAAAATCATGAAAAAAATACTTTTTGTGCAACAATTTAACGTTTAATGCTATAAAATTGTGTTAAAAGAAATGTAATTTATTTATAAATTTTAAAAAATTTATATCCTAAAATGTTTTCCATACATACACAGATAATTATTTTATAAGTCATGAAAAAAAAAAAAATTCACTGATAAATCTCATCTGTAGCGGTAACAAAATCACTTTTAGTAAAGACATGTGCACATTGGCGTTTTTGGCATAAAAAAATTTGACAGTTGTGAAAATTTTATGCATACGACTCTGTAAAAACTTTGGTAATGAAGATAACTGCAAAATTCTTTTTGCAAGTTGTTTTTCGAAGCATTGCCAATTTCTTCAATAAATAGTTAAATTTATTGACCTGACTTATACGGAAAAAACTGAATTTAGTATCAGAAAAACCAATTATTGCGTTGTGTATTCAGCTTTTGGCGAATAACTCCCAGGTCAAAAGGCTAATTTATTTATTTTTTGAAAATACACAGATAATTATGCAATTAGTCATGAAAAAAACTCACTGATCTATCTCATCTGTAGCGGTATCAACATCACTTTTAGTGAAAACATGTGCACATTGGCGTTTTTGACATAAAGATAATTAACGGTTGTAAAAATTTTGTGCATACGACTCTGCAAAAACTTTGGCAATGAAGATAATTGTAAAATTCTTTTTGTAATTTGTTTTTCAAAGCAGTAGCAATGTCTTTAATCAATGCTCAAAGAAGTTGACATTTTCTCCTGTTACTATTACTGTTACTACCAGAAAAACGCGAATTTTGAGATAAAAAAAACGCTTAAGCTGAAATGAGAATTTTATTAAATTCTTTCTTTTCGGTTCAATAATTAGAATATTAACGATCTAATTATTTTAGTGCTAGTAAAAATATAAGTATGATTTTTGAGAAATTATTTTAAATTATAAAATTGCTGCTTGTTTAATGAGGGAGTGACTGCCAGGAGTGACTGCCATTTCTGTGTGGATTTCGGCGCTCGGATGTGGGTGCTTGTCCCGATGACTGATAGTCAAGGTTTTAAAGTGAGTCCTTCACGTTTTATGCTCCTCCATATTTTGATGGATGTGGGTGCTCCACTTGACGATTCCAGATCCATTTCTTCGTCCAATGTTGGCTCATCCCCAAAAAGTTTTTTTTATGATTTTGTTGAGCAACGAGAATCAAATTTTCACTGTTTATTACGAAGGAATGAACCATCCAGTTCCAAAAAGAAATTTGAGAAAAAGTTGATTTTACGATTTTTCTGAGTCATTTGAATCTTTAAACTCGATTTCCCAAAAAACATAAAAATGCACATTGGCGTTTTTGGCATGAAAAAATATTCAAAAAATCACAAAGGCGGTTTTAACATCGAATTAAATGATTTTTCTAAGCCTAATTTGATTTTCTTGTTTTGAGGGAAAATTATTTGCTTTGAAATGTATCAGATGCAATTAAAAACTCAAAACCAATTTATTTTCACACTTGTGTTTTTGGCATGACGATATTTTATGGGACGATATGTTCTCTTGTGCAGTCACTAAAGAAATAGGCAATTTTGATAAGGTTTTTAAGCATTTAATAAAATAAACATAACAATAACATAAACATGAGAAGTTTTTACAGAAATATTTAATTCACTAAACACGTAAGCACGGTTGCCACCTCAAACTCCCACGTAAAAAGCCTTTTTTCCAAAAAAAGCAAAAATTAATAACCACGAAAATTCCCATGGTATAAAATTGAAAAAAAATCCCATCGAAATTAAAAAAAAACAAAAAAATCCCACGGACATTTAAAATAATCACAAAACTCCCACGCAAATAAAAAAAGAACACAAAAAATCCCATTTTTATTAAAAAAACACACAAATAATCTCTCTTCTATTAAAAATTACCACAGTAAATAATACAGACATAACAAATTGTCAAATATGAAACAAAAAATTAAAAAATTTAAAGGAGCTAGTATATTTTGTCGTCTGTGTTTTAATTAGTCTTTTAGTAATAATATTCAATAAAAAATATTTGTTTATTCTACCTTAAACCAGTATTAAGATTACAGAAAGAGTTCCAAAATAGTTCATAGTTTTTCAAAAACAAACACAATCACGAAATTCTTATCTTTTTAACAATTATTGCTCAGCACGCACCGCATACAAAGAAAAATTCTATTCGACTGAAAATTCTATGAAGAACGAACATTTCGACAGGGTTTGACTTTCGATACTCGTTGTTCGATAACCAGCGAAGATTAAAAAGGGCCAATCACAAATCAATTTTAAAATATACCAATTGTGTATATTGATAAAAAAAATATTTACTGAAACATTTTTTCCCAATGCATGTAATTATGTCAAGATTGAAAGAACTTCCCACCAGGCCAAAGTAACCGAAATCTTAACGATTTCGTTGCGAAAATCATACAGATGGGTTGAGACGATTTTGACAATGAACAAAATTTGAAAAATATACACTTTTATGTATATAATTTTATACATATTTTAACTGAAAAATAAAAATAAATCCTTCAAAACAAAATGTGAATTAAAAAAACCACAGTCAACTAAAAATCCCATGGGAATTCCCATTTCCCAAGGCAATTAAAAATAACCACAAATGAATTTTTTCTCACAAAGGTGGCAACCGTGCACGTAAGCGCCCTGTGTCGGACTCAATACGTTCACATTCTTCGTCGGTTTCTCATTATACTAATGAAAATTCATTGAGAACTTTTATTCATTGAATAATCAGTTTCTTACCTAAAAGGGAACTTGTAATTGAGTCGTTAAAAACAATTTTATAAGACCGTTTGATTAAATACTGTACAAAAACTAAAATCTTGAATGAAAATTAGTCCCTTTTGTTCAAATGTATTCAAAAGTAAATTTGCAGTATGCATTCTTAGGTCATTTTGAACAGAAACATAAACTTTTATGCACAAAATATTGGAAAAATTTACGATTTACTTTTTTTTTTTGTGCATAATAGGATTAAATATTTTAAGTGCTAAGCCATAGTAAAAGCAGCTGTTTTCAAAAATGTTAAATAGGAACTTTTGAGCAGACACTCCTCATTTGCATTAAGTGTTGTTTCCGAAAAATATTTTCACAACATTTCATTGCAATTTCTCCAATTTGGATTTCTACAATTTTTTTTTATTGAAACAAGAAATAAAATATTTTTTTCGAAAAGTAAAATACCACAACTCTGGTATTTTTAATCCGATTTTTATATTTGAGAACTTATTTAAAAGAACAATTACATTAAAAGGGAAATGCATACCTGTTTTAAAAAAAAATTACTTTAAGAGATTTTTTGGACTCTTTTAAAACGCTTCTCCATTTATTGGTCTCTTGAGCTAGTTTTAAGAGACTATCATTTGGCACGAAACTTTAAAGATTTTATTTTTATATCAAATCGACTATTCCTAGTCTATGGCATCAACAATTTGGTCTACGGGGCAGCAAAATTTAATAAATATATAAAAATACCTTTTGATTTATCGTTTTAAAAAACTATCAATTGTTTTTTTAATCAAAAACCCCCCTCGGGTAAATCCTGGGTACGGGCCTGCAGCAGGTATAAAATTTACTCAACATGTTGACTCGTTGATCAGTATCAGTTAATTCTACCCTTTGTGCCTGATGAACAGTTTGTTACATTTTATGTCAGCACAGGTGTTTCAGAAATAAAAGAAATAAAAAGTAATCAAAGATTTTAAAAGAAAATAATCATCAATAAAATTTGTAAAACTGTCAAGCTTTCTTACTGTTAGCCGCAACACGTTGAGTAAATGTATGGGAAAATAAACCGCGGGCAAAACACTCAGCATGTTTACAACAGAATCATTTATTTAAAGACTTTAAGTTTATAGATTTAAGTCAATGTAACATCGTGTCAAATGTTATAAAGTTTCATTTACGGATGGAATCTAATATTTGAGTGGGCTAGTTTTAAAAATATCCAAGTAAAAAACCGGATATTTTGGAAAATATTATCTTAGACGTTTTTCATATATCTAAAAAATTTTAGGCAAACCTAAAATAATTTTCGTACAACATTGATGGGCTTTGGCCGTAGTGAAAATAAAAAAAAAAGTTTAGCTTTTGGCTATTTTAGTTTTTATTTTCATTATTTTGGCTTACTTTTTAAGCAATCTTCAAGAAAACTTTAATAAGATTATGGAACTTTTTAACTACTAATTTAAAATGTGCTCAAAAGAAAGTGTACTTTAGACTTTGAATTGTAAAGAAAAAAAAAATTTTTAAGTATTTGTTTTTTAATCACTGAAATAGCCAAAAATCTACTAGCCAAATTATTTAGACATGAGATTTTATTTAATTTAAAAAATTAAGATATAAATAAGTTTGGAATTAATTAATTTTTAGTTTTTAAGACAGTATGCCACGAATTTCGAATTATATATTGTACTATAAGAGAAATTATTATTAATGTATTAATTACTGTCGCAATAAATCAATAAATATTTTTTAAATATTTTTTAAAAACGGCACGTTTTTACCGTTTTTATTCGAAAGTTTTCTAGTCCGAAAAAATCAAACCTTTTTAAGATTAAACACAATAGATAGCATTCTCAATAGACATTGCTCGCAGGTTTGTTTTTGTAATATCTCAATATTGCATGTAAAACAATAACAGTGTTGATACAACAGTCGTAAACTATAGGATACAATACGATACCTTGTGAATTACCTTAATATATTAATTTTAAGTATTTATTTAAAATATATCTTAATATGAGATTTCAGAATTTGTAAATATTCTATAACAATGAACGTGTATAAATTAAAACATGAAATAATTTTGATTTTTTTCACTGCAGCTGTAAAGTTTTCAGGTTTACTTTCTTGGTATTGTTCAAGTGTTTAATTTTAATATTCTACATTGATAAGCAGTTATTACAGTGCCACTATTACAGTTGAATACCACCATTCAGATCAACCTGTGAGCTTACATTCTTACATTTATTTTTTTATTGAATAAATAAAGTTTTAAAGCTAATGGCAGTTTTAATTTAATTCCGTTAAATTTACTACATTCGCACTTAAAAGTTTTCCATAAAAATATCAAATCGAAAACATTCGCAAGAGTTTCTCTTTGCCCAAACTTTTACTTCGTGATTACGTTGATTCCTTTTTAAATTAACTAACGTATAAGTTTTAATACAATTTTTTACCACTTCTACTCCACTGTGCAATGTCAAAATGGGATAAAACATATATTTAATATATAGTAGCAGTAAATATAAAAAAAACCGGTGCGTACTGTCGGGAAAGTTAAATTTGCTCATTTTTTACATGCTGCTTTTAGTAAAAAAATAACAGCATCGCGCTCGGGTAGAAAGAAAAGTTTAAAACAAATTTTTCCCTTTGTTTTAAGTATGAGCACAAACTGCCAAGTTTTCTCGAGCTTTGCAGTAAGATGTTTCACTTTCCTTGCCAACAACTCAATGGTTTTTCGCAGTTCTTCTTAAATAACTCAACTTTGACACATTCACACCAACCACCCCACGCTCCTACCCCCCCCCCTTCTATAAAACCAGCCCCAATCAGCCAGTAGTCATGGCATTAAGTAAGGCAGCTTTTTTACTTTTTTTTCTTCCTTGTGTTTAGTGCAACCATTTAATTCCCCCAAAGTCCTTCGGTCGAATCCTTGCTCAAAGTCAATTTCATTTACTTCGCGTTGCAGCTTATACAAAAATCCGCTCTACAAGTGGATTTCGAGTGAATTATTTAAGTGTACATTTTTGTTCGACTTTTCCTCGCTTTAGACGCCACAGACTGAGAGCATTCAGGAGCTGTTGTGTTTTTGTGTTTTTTTACGAATTTTTAATTTGCGCGCCAACACATCGGAAAATGCAGTCAGTCGTCAGTAGCGGCGGCACAACGTCCGGCAAGGCAGTCATTTATCCTGCAATTAATCATGATTACGAGCGAATTTCTACTTTTTCTTAGACTTGTGTTTGTTGTTGTTTTTTTCTAATGTCTTTTTTCTTATAAGGTTTATTTTTATTTTCGCTTCATAGTTTGTTTGTCGATGTTTCTATTTTGTATTATTTCTTTACTTGTTGAACTCGTATATCTATTTTTCAATTTATAAATTTTATTCGTAGATTCTTTTTTTTGTGCTTTTTTTGTTTTTTACTAAAAGTGCCACCCATGTTTTTTTATATGGGTTGAGCATGTTTGTTTAACATGCTCGGCTAAGTGACAGGCGGTGGCGATTTTTTATATCTTGGGTTTTTTTTTATTATCTAGGATTTGATTTTATTGTCAAAGAAATAACTGGAGTAGATTAAACCATAACAGAAATATAAATCTTAAAGATTATAGATGACAAATTCATGTCAAACTGAGAGGACATTTTCTAAAATAGGGTGACCAAGAAGTTTTCAGTGAGTGTTTTTATTCCGTATTTAAAAAATCAAATGCAATAGTTTCCCCAGATTATCGAAATTGTTTGGAGACTGTGAAAACTATATTATCCAGAAACTTAATTGAATATTTTTATATAATTGGAATTGTTCAATTAATTTGGTTTTAGTTTGATTGGTTAGAATACCAATTAAGTAAAAAAAAAAAAAATAAAAAAATTCAAGAAACTTTTGAGGATAGTAATTAAGCTCAAAAACCTAAAATTTTGTATGTTACCTATATAGAAACCAGCAAACATTTGCAATGACTTATTACAAAATTTAAAATTTACCATAAAAATTTTACAATATGGTAATTCACATCGTTGCAAATGCGTTTTTGCTAGGGTAGATTTTTTTGGCCTTTAATATTAAACAATCTAGTGCAAATGGTCTTGCATGACTGCATTTGCAAAATATTATTGCATATACATAATTGCACTGCAATAACAAAATACGCAGATTTTCACTTGCTAAGATCGTGCAAAACAGCACCACTGAAAACCTGTAGCTTATAAATGCTACGCATACGCTCCCACAGTGAAATCCATTTCAAGCGTCTGACCGCCGCGCGGGCTCAAACACGTTACGACAGGTGTTCCCAGAGATTGTGTGCAGTTTCTGCTTAAACATTGAAAAAGTGCCTGGACGATTGAACATTTTTTATCATATCTCAAAAACTAGTCAAGCTACCATTTTTAAATTTTGTGAAGGTATTCTTTAAGCTTTTTCATATTTTTAGTAGAAGAACGAACAATTTTGAAAAGGCCCTTCTGAAGAAAATTTTATGTTCTTATGAAAATAGCTGATACTTGTGGATTTTTTGTATAAATAAATAAAATTCTAATTTCCATGCAAAGTATGAACAGTCGTAAACTTATTCTAAAGGTTTTTAATTTTTTCCTAACATATCTATAGTTTGAAAATAAGTATATAAAAAGATTTATTTTTTTACATTGAAAATTCATATCTCGGAAATCTCGCATATAACACCATACTACAATTATTGGAAATAAAATTTAACACATGAAGTAATACATATACGCAGTAGCGTAACTTTATTTTGTGCGCCCGTCCGCAGGTTTCTAAAAGCGCCCTGCTATTTACTTTTAGAGTAAAACTATGTTATTACTATCCAGTAAAAAAGTTGATCCTACTATGAGCGATCTGGAAGTGCTCCCTGAGGAGCAGTGGAGTGCTCCTTATTGATCCAAGCTAGCTGTATTTTGTGTTCTCTTTTAACATTGCATATCCTAGGAAGGGTTCCCTTTAACATCCCAGAGGAGCTCAAAAAGAGCGATCAATAAATTATTCAAATGGATCAGCAAAGGAACATTATTTTTTTTTTTATTTAGGTTTGCTCCGAAAGCTGGGCTTCCCTAGCTCAAGTATACTCCTCAAGATCCTAAGGTGGCGAGGAAATTATTTGGCCAAATCGTGAGATTTATAACGCTATCACAAATTTCGAATCGTTTTTGATTCTATTAAAACTGTACATTAATTGCGTCAGTCAGCAAATTGCGTTCATCAGCGGATGGACAAAATGGAATTACCGTTGGCTGGTTACACTTCACGACCTCAGTGTTAAAACAACGCGAACCGAATGAAAGGAACATTTAAAATATATTTTTTTCACAGAAAATAATGATACAGCTTTTTGACAACAAATTCTATAGAAATAATGTCAGAAAAGCTCAGAATAAATTTAGAGTCGACATTAAAATGTTTTTTGTTTAGACTGATAGAGTTTCCTAAAAAGCACATGCCTCACTTTACGTTCTTTTTTTCATTTATTGCTCGCCTATTGATCTTATTAAAAAGTAAAGGAGCACAAGGGCACAAGTGATCACTTTTTGATCAAATAAAACAGCAAAAGAGCGCTCCCTCTTTGCTCCTCATTTGAGCGATCGCATATTTTCTTACTGGGTAGGTTACTAGAAGAGTAGGAGAAATCAAGAGAGCTCTTGACAAAAAAAAAAGAGAACAAAAAGAGGCTTTTTTAATTCAATGGTCATATGATGATCATCATTTATTACAACAGTTGCATTTTAAAAATATCTTATTTTATAAATAAAGTTATATTTTATTTTAATAGTATTTGTTAAAAAAAGCAATAACGTAAGAAATACTTTTTATAATAACAAATATAATAAAATTTGTAAGATGTTATCACAAAGTAGATAAAAAAGAAAACATCACGTATTAATTATTTAAAAAGTAAACAAACTTAAAGTTTGAATTAATAAAATCAAAAATTTTTTTATTGGTGAAATGATAAGTTTAAGATATTTAGTTTTAATGTTTCGTATTTGACGTTACCTGTTAACTAAAGAGTTTGCTAACGTCACAAAATATGACCAACTGAGTGATTAAAATAACATCAGTTGCTGACTTGCTCAAATATGAAAGCAAACGGGCTAATCGACCATAATCGAATTTTTTCCAAAGAAAGACGACTTTTGCTCAAAATAGTCGGTTTTTTGACGTCGATTATTGCACCCTAAGAAATCGTATGTACGGGACTTAAATTTTATTTCAGCACAAATGTCGCACAGTGTAACGTCCCCATTCTAGGCCAAAAAAAGAAGGAGTGATATTTTAGTATTTGTACTTGTTTGTATTTATTGAGCAGGTATGTTAGCATATAAGAAAAGACTTCTTGTGCATGCCGCCAATTAGAATATATATATAACAACAAAACCCTTAAGAATTAAAATTAAAAATTACAATTAAAATTGTAATTAAAATGGAATTAAAATTTAAATTGAAATAGATAACAACAAGTACTAACACATTTATAAGTTAACACATTTATGAGTTATATAACAACAAAACACTTAAGAATTAAAATTACAAATTAACTCAGGCTTGGAAAATACCCCCACAGAAATTAACTACGTGTTTGTTTATATTTGTAAGCTTTTTTTATTACAGCAATTAAATTTTAAAAATTGAGTTTTTTTTTTTGTTTGTAAATAAGTCAAAATTTTTAAAAATAATCAGCTACCATACATCAAACATATCTCAAATTTTAACTAAACAGGTCACCATAAAAAATGTATATCTTCCGCACTAGCAAGTGTTAGCAATAATGTTTTTGGATTTGGTGTAACGCAGTTCTAATGATGTTTTCGTGAAGAACTTATAGTCAATATTTCTCAAAATTATTGTTTAAGCACTTTTAAAATTGAATATTTAGAAATTTGTATCCCGCTTTTAGTGTTTACTTTTATGATAAGCTTAAAACCATATGTTCAATATGTAAACAAAAACAGTAAAGTTGCCAGACATAAGAAATTTTAATTTTTAATTTTGATATATTAAAAAAAATAATAAATATAATTTTAATAACAAGAAAAATTGCATTTTTAAAATTGCAACTCTGACGGCTTGTCATAACGAAACGATTACTACTATTAAAAAATTCATTTTGATTTTGCACCCAAGATATTTTCTGTTGAAAGCTATAAAAATTTGGAAAAATTCAAACATCGATATATTAGGGTTTTGGCCGCTTATGTTACACTGTGCGTCGTTCTCCACTTTATTTATCAATTGCATCAAGGTACAATTTTTATCAATTTTTATGCTAGAAACACTTATAGGATTAAGGAACCGTTTATAAGATTTATTTTTTTATGTACTCAGCCTGAATATATTTTTGAAGTAGTCCATTTAGGGTTGGATATTTTGGTATACAGTCCATAAAATTGGAAAAGTACGAACTATCTTTCTGACTTCGTCGGTAATTTTTTAAAAATCACGGATATCTGTAAAAAACTATGATTACTAATTAACTTGTACAAAAATACAAACGGTAAAATGGTAAATTTCGGGATCTGTATCAAAACTTTGAAAAATCGTGTAAGTTGAAAAACTTTTAAATTTTTGCCAACAAAACCATGCAAAAAGCAATGATTTCAATTAAATATACAATTATATGTAACAAAAACAATTAAGTTTTATTAAAAAAGCCAGAAGAAAAAAGAAGTAAGAGTACAACGTAAAAAAAGACTTTAGAAATCGGGTGTTCTCCGAAACTTGTTAAAGTAAACCAGAGGCCAGCACAATTTTCAAGTGGGGCATAAACAGATCATATATTTATACAGCATGAAAATTGTTAGTGAATAATTTTTTTTTTAGTTGTGAAAAACCGAAAAATTCGTGTAAAAAAATTTGTTGGCGAACCGTGTTATTTAAAAATCGTGCAAAAAAAGACCGTGTTAAAAAAATTTGAATATAATTGTATTCCAAGATCATAAGTTTTTGCCTTGATTGATTTATTTATTATACCTACTTACAGGGTTGTCCATATTCGAAGCGCCCATTTTATTTTAAAATAAATCAAAGAAACCACAATTTTTTGTCTGTTCGTTATGAATATCATTTAATTGGGTTCAAGTAGATTTGCTTACATTATTTCTTGAATATGATATATCGTAAATGGTCGCCAATGGCCTCTACGACATATTGTGCCCGTTTTGCAGCATTTTCCATGGTTTTCTTCAACATTTCGATGGGAATTGCGGTTATTTCTTGACGGATGTTGGTTTTCAGCTCTTCTAGGGTCTTTGTCTTGTTGACGTAAACCTTTGATTTCAAAGAACCCCACAAAAAGAAGTCTGGAGGCGTTAAATCTGGTGATCTTGGCGGCCAATCGAAATCACCATTTTTTGACATCAAACGGCCAGGGAACAATTGCTTCAAAAAATCGATTGTAGTGCGGCTTGTGTGTGGTGGCGCGCCGTCTTGTTGAAACCAGTAGTGCCTGATACGCTTTCGACGAACGATTGGCATGAAAAAATTGTTTATCATATCGCGATAACGCTCCTGAGACAGTAACTCTGTGGCCATTATCATCTTCGAAAAAGAACGGCCCAATGAGCATTTTAGCACAAACGCCGCACCAAACAGTGACTTTTGCATCGTGAAGAGGTACCTCTTGAATCTCTTGTGGATTTTCAGTGGCATAAATACGGCAATTTTGTTTGTTTACCGTTCCGTTCAACTGAAAATGAGCTTCATCGCTCATTTTTTGAAAGCACGTTGAGTTTTCACTATTGACTTGTTTTGTTGAATGTAAATTTCAACAATTTTAGAGCGTTCGCGTGGCGTGTACTGTTCCATTGTAAACAGTTGCTTGGAATGACGCTTCAAACGCCGTATGTCATTAGTCGATTTGGCATCACTGCGGAAAGTTACAGTGTTGCCAGATGGGGGCTTCGAATATGGACAACCCTGTAGTTCTGCCGCTGTTGGCGTATCGATTAATCAAACTCATGAGCACATTTTCGCCTTGGTTTGTCTCTCGTCGTTCTCCCTCTTTACCAGTGTACAGTTTTCCTTGCATCGGATATTTTTTTTTCGCATCGCATGCCCACCATACTTTTATGCCATACTTTGCGGGCTTTTATGGGATGTATTGCGTGAACTTTGTGCGCCCATGGTATGGAAATAGCTGCTCATCGATGGTTACACTTTCGTATGGTTCAAAATTACAGGCAAGATTGTTATTCAAGAAGCTCCATATGTCGCGAATGGGAGCAGCTTTGTCGGTTTGTTGACGAAATTCGCCCGTACGACTATCGTCAAATCGAATACAGTGCATCAATGTAACAAATCGTGTATATGATATGGCTGCACGGAATATTGGAAGTGCCACATCAATTTTGAGCGCTGCATAGTATTATGACTGACACCAAAAGCCAATAGTATCCCAACAAAAGCGTCAAGCTCAACACTTGTCATATCAACCCATACTCGTGGTGTGCAGTTTGCATGTTCTGCGTTCCATATAGATTTGTTTGTGTTACGATGATGAACGTAATATTCGGTGAAAAGGAAAGCTTGAACACCTCAAGCGGAGTGGACAGGTTTGTTTTTGGGCCACCTCTGAAACGTATGAATCTCGCTGTAGCGGGTTCAGCTGTACTCCACTTGGTACCATTTTTTCCAAGCAAAAAACCGTCTGCAGCTTAAGTTGGTGCATTCTCACATTCTTCTTTGGATTCTTCATCGCTGTCGAATATTTAATTTGCTCCAATTTCCAATTTATATTCAACGTCCGAGGTGTCATCTTCGGGCACAAAATCTGCTTTTCACCGCTTTGGTCTTCAAATAAACCTAGTTCTTCGTCTGCCTCTGTGTGAAGTGCGAAATCACGCTGTAACGCTGATGATAGTTGTTGTTGAAAATTCTCAGTAAGGCGGACTGTACGCAAGCTCGTATTGTATACAAATTCTAAATCCTCTGCCATAACAATAGTAATAATTTCACTTTAGTTTCCGCACAAAAATAAACTCAATAAATAAAAAATAAATTTAATAATAAACTAACTGAACTAAAAACCAAAATCACAAACGACAGAAAGAAATAAGACAAAAATGAACACAAAAACTACCTGGAAGCAAACATCTGCATTGAAATCACATAAAATCAACCTAAAATATAAAAAAAAATACCTAGAAACAACAATCTGCATGGTATTTGCAGAAAAATAACCCAAAATGTGTAAAACAATAATTTATTTCATACAAACTGTATAGGGGTCTGGCCAGGCATATGTGTTCGTTCGAGGGGGACTTTTTTTGCAGTTTTCTTCGTGTTGGAACGATATTTTAGAATTTTTAAAAAAAAAATAGAAAGCCAACCATATTTTATTCGGCTACCGGGAAATACAGGTTCTACCTAAGCTAGAAAAATGTTTAATTAACGCTCAAAAATTAAATATGCCTGGCCAGAACCATATGTTTGTCCAAGGGCTAATTCGTCCTTTACATGCACGGATCACATATATAGCATGGTGCGTACCATCTACTTTATTCTGCGCAACCTTAAAATAACAGCACAGTCTACTCCTGTGTTGCAACTTTTTATCCCTGTCATTAAAAATTCTGAGCTCATTTATAGTGAGCTGGATTACGATTTGAACACAAACTGCAAGTTGCATTTAATCACGCTACTAGGTATGTCTGTAACCTTCTCAGATTTGATCACATTACTCAATTCAAGAAAAGTATTCTTGGTTGTGACAGCATTAGTTACCTAAATTGTCGTAATAGCATCTTTTTGCATAAACTTATTCGTTATAAAACTACACGGTATCTCTTTGAGAAACTAAAATTTTGACAGTCGACCAGAAGCTATATTATTATAACACCTAACTGGAAGAATCTGAACTCTACCAGGCTTTTATTTAATTCCGCTATGTTATGGAATAGTTTACCCAGCGTAATTAAATGCATGGATGGCAAAGGTATGTTCATCTGTTCCACTCTCACTTCTAAGCTATTTATCATAATTTGACAAATGAGGTGTCGATAGAAGCTGGTAGTTTTCTGGTTAATGGCTATGTGGCGTCACATTAAATTTAATATAGCGCCATCTAGCGGACATAAAGTCATGAGCAAAATAAAAATTTTTTAGTAACATAAGCAAATGAGGTATCGTTAGAAGCGTTTTGATTGTGCGATGAAGAAAAGTTATGTGACGTCACTTAAAGTAAAATATAGCACCCTCTAGAGAATAAAAAGTCAACTTAACCCCCAACTCTAAACTACTAATCATAATTTGACAAATGAGGTATTGTTAGAAGCGTTTTCACCATGCGCTGGTTATAGCTTATGTGACGTCACATAAAATTGAATATAGCGCCCTCTAGAAGACAGAAAGTACAATAAACCCTAACTTCTAAACTACTTATCGTAATTTGACAAATGAGATATCGTTGAAAGCGTTTTCATCATCCGATAGTTATGACGTAATATTCAATAAAATATGGCGCCCTCTAGAGGACAGAAAGTCAACTAAACCCCTAACTTCTAACTACTTATCAGAATTTAACAAATGAGGTATCGTTGGAAACGTTTTGGTCGTCCGCTGGTGAAAGGTTATGTAACGTCACATACAATTTAATTTAGCGCCCTCTAGAGGAAATAAAGTAAACTAAACCACTAACATCTAAACTACTTATCATATTTTGACAAATGAGGTATAGTTGGAAGCGTTTTCCTCATCCGGTGGTTAAAGGCTATGAGACGTAAAATTCAATTTGATATGGCACCCTCTAGAGGACAGAAAGTGAACTTAACCACTAACTTCTAAAATACTTATTATATTTTGACAAATAAGGTATCGTTGAAAGCGTTTTCCAGGTCTGCTGGTTAAAGGCTATGTGATGTCACATTAAATTGAATAGCGCGTCCTCTAGAGGACAGAAAAATAACTAAACCCCTATCTTCTAAACTATGTATCATAATTTGATAGGTCAGGTATCGTTGGAAGCGTTTTCTTTTAGTCTGCTTATTATAGCGCCTTGTGTAGGACATAAATTCATGCACTAAAAAAAATTTTATGTGCAATAAACAACATCTTTGTTCATAAATTGATCATCAAATAATTAATTAGTAGTTATAATAGTAGTTCATACTTTCGATGACATAAAAATTGTATCTCTAAAGTAATTTAAATAAGAAATAAGTTCAAAAAACTAAAACCCGACTACAAAAAAGCGCTCTCTATAAAGTATGAAACAATAAAATATTCTCACCTGAAATTTTAATGAACAAACTATTAATTTTATTTGTCTATTAAAAAAACAATTTGCACATAATATATTTTATTGCATATAATACTAATTTAAAGTGATATTTAAAAGATATCCGTGGTCGTAGGCTAATAATTGAAATATAGTTGAAATATATTCTACGAAAACAGAAGAAAGATTGAACGAACTTCCTTGATAAAATATTCATTATGACATTGAAGTGACTGTGGATCAAGTTGTCGATAGATATGCCAAACACGGAAGAACAGATCAGATTTCGTTTTGTGATTTGATTTTTCAAACAGGGTTTGGCATTTTTTTTTAGATTACTCCGAAAGCTTCCCTGAATTTAGGCTTCCCTAGCTCAAGAAGACTCCTCTGTAAAGAGGCAATTATTTGGCCAAATCGTAAGATATGTATATAACGCCATCACAAATTTCGAATCGTTTTGATTCTATTTAAAACTGTACTTTAATTGTGTCAGCCGCATTATCGGATAGATAACAAACATATTTACATTTGGCTAGTCACACTTCACGATTACGGTGTTGAAACGACGTTAGTCGAATGTTTTGGAAATTTTGTAGTACATTTTATTCCAAAATTTAAGACAACAGTTTTTGTTATTTTTTTTTTTTTTTTATTTAAGTTACGTAAACTTTTTGTATTTCGAACATATGAGCTTTATATATGAAGTCACTGAAGACTGAAAACTGATCTTTTATTGAAATAATCGATTCACTGATTTTTTTTAAAAAACTGCCATATTCGTGTTATTCAAGAAACCAGTTTTTATATTTTGCCAAATATTTTTTTTTTTTTTATTTTGGTTTTTGTTTTGAATTAGATTGCAATTTGTAGTGAATTGAATTTTTATCCACCGTGTTATTCTTTTTAATAAAATTTTTCGTATGCTTACCACGTAATATTAGCGACTATCGCCAATATCTGCAACTACTACGAAGTAACACTTTTTGGATCGCCCCCCCCCCCCAAATAGAGTTTCTGGATCCGCCACTGGGTAGAGTGCGTGGCCCCTAAGCTAAGGAACCACGGTAGCCTGGGTTTAATTCCAACTCAGACAGAATGTTTTTCAATTGAACTTTTTTTTCTGTTCGGTCGTCACGTTTCTGCAGACAATAGCAAACCTCTGAATTTTACCCAGAATTATTTTAAAAATTTAACTTTTTTACATTATTTTTTTCATTCTCAAATTCCATTCGAATTCCATTCGAATCCAAAAACATAATATGTCACAAGAAATATTTTGATAATAGACTTTAAAGTTTAGAAAACAGTTATTTTTGTACCTCAAAATTGTGCAAATTGGTCCGAAATATGTAAGGGAATAGCAAAAATGTCTTCAGTGTGTGTTGGTTATTCATTATGTTGGGAATCGTTAATGCAAAATTCATTTTTTTGATCATGTAGCTTATCACGTTATTGCAATAAACTTTTCAATTCAGCAATTGAATACACCAAATATTGCACACTTTGGGCACCTTAGTTTTAGTTACTTTTCAATTCTGTTATTTTTACATCATCTACTCATTTTCAGTAGATATTTTGTTTAAGTTTGCCTTTAAACCATTTTTATAAATTAGACCATTTTTAACGATTTTGCTTAAAAGGCATTCTTAAAGCTTCCTTTGTGGAAACACCCACTTTTAGATGCACCAACACTTAGATACACACGTACTCACATGTCGTAATGTGCTGTTTTGTAATTGAATACTAGTGTATGCAATCACAATAACAACAAAACAAAAAAAAAAAAAACAACGACTCTTACCTCACATGCAACAATTAATCACAACGTGTCCTGCATATTTAATTGCGAGAACGTGATTTCTGATGTATCAGCCTTCGAAATTTACTCTGGGAAAAAAAAAACAACTTAACGTTGTGTCACTGTAGTGCAAATGTGTGTTTGTTTAGTTTTATTAGTGCTATTTTCGCTTACACAGCGACAAACAAATATTTATTTATTTGCAATGTTAAATGGTAAAAAGACATAAGGATAATTAGATTAAATGCAAATGAAATGCCTCGAAGGTGTTTTAGCGAAAGCAACTACGGTTACCATATGGCAATATAATGATAAAGCACAGTGGGACAAATTAAAGTAAGAAATAGATATAAGGTGAATATTTACCTTTTGTTGTAAAATTTAGATGAATAAAAACACATTTAATTAAATAATAATTTTAAAATTTTAAAGTTTTTTCAGGAAATTTTTAAAAACTTTTTCCGACATTTTGTATTTTATAAATTATTTTTTTAATTTTTGCCAAAAATTTCACCAAAATGTTTTAGATTGTTGGCAAATAAAATACTATATTATTAACTAGTTTTTGTTGTCATTTGGAGCACGCTAAACTGTCTTCGAACGCGTCAACCAGCTAACTGAAGCATCCTTCTTGGAACTTTTAGAATCACACAGTCTTCAGAGCCGCCTCTGTCGGGGATGCCTAAAACAGTACGACACTTGGTAGTCGGTAGGTGCATAAAATTGCAACAACAACAACAGCAACAACAAAACTAACAAAACAATTGACGACCAAGCAAAAAAAAAAAACGACAACATCCGAACGTTAAGGTAACGAACCGAGGTCTGCCATCGAACTTTTCCGATTTCACTGTTTGTCTGACGACACACAAAATAATAGCAGAAAAACGTCATAAGACAAAGAGAAAACAAACAAGTTATAACCAAAATAATTTCAAGAAGTACATTTTCGTTATCTTGCATTCGCAAAAACATCGCAAATATGTATATAACTCAAAAATATTGCAAGGTAGAATCGCAGGCCGACAGACTGTCGTTCGCTCACATTGCAACATATCCGCTTCCGATGAATCTTTTATTCGTACGTTCGCTCGCTCGCTCGTTCAATTGTTTGTGCGAAGTTCGTTGTAAAGTACCACAACCCTCCACCATCTTGCTACACTGACTTCCTCTGTCTGTCTGTCTGTCTGTCTGTGTGTTCGTCATACATGCAACAGGCTCAGAAAACTGTTGCGCTCATCTTGGTCGTGGTGTGCAACACAGCCGAACCTTAAGCCGACGAAGATTGTCGGGTTCATTTTTTTTTTTGGACTCATCTGTTCCCCATCAGTTTTTCTATTCCTACCAACATCCTTGAACTCCCTCTTGACACGAAGACTCCTCTATTTTTGTTGCTTTTGCCGGTTTTTGTTCGACACCGATTGGGAATTCTTTGTGAGTGCTCGTCGCCTGTTGCTCTGAAAACTGTATGCTGCACCTAGTTTTTGTTTGTATGTGTGCTAACACCTATACACTTGCATAGTGTTGTGATTTCTCCTCTTTAAAGTTTTGTATGTGTTAAACTTAGTGTTCGTAACCGGACGTAAAATATTTTGAAGCGCTGAGCTGCTAACATAAAATCTTAAAATTTTTAGCAAAAATATGCTTTAAGGAGCGACATAATTTTTGGTAATTAGCAAGCTTTTGATACATTTACTATTATTTATTTTAATTTAATTTCCTATTCTCTTATTGGCCGCATTCAGCGCAGACAACTGTTGTAAACTGTAATGGTAGCGCTACCTTAGTTCACGATGTTTTTCTCTGAATGTGTTGCTACTCTACACGTCAGAAGTTAGATTCAATTTAATTTTTATGTAAATTTAATTCAATTGCAAAGGTTTCTCACTTAAATTTGATGCGTTCTTTCTGTGTTTATTAATTTAACAGCGTTAGTAACAGCATCTGACAGTTAAGCAAACAGTTGTGTTCATTTAGCATAGAATTTGTTCGCTCGATTAAAAGGTGTTCGCTACTTTATCAGTTTTAGTATCGCTACCAAATTTGTACCATTCAGCGAATTTTTACACAACAGTTGCCAACTGTTGTCTGCGCTGAATGCGGCCATTGTGAATGATATGTAACTGAACAAGAATGCAAGGTATGCTATATTAGGTACATGTTCAGGATAGGTTTCTCTGATTGATGTTTAACGAGGTCTTGCATTTATGAAACCAGAATAATTCTTAAGCCTATATCTACTCAAGGTAAGTTGGATATTTCAGCACTTGAAGGAACTTTGACTGAGCATATTATGATCGAAGAAATTATCCATTGAAAAAAAAAATATTAAAATGTCCTTGTACTTTGGCAGTTTATTTTCAAAATGTTACAAATTGTAAATACATTACTAATGATTTTAAATGAAACTGGTGTCACCTAGTTGCCGAAATTCAACCAAATTTCTGAAATTCCAATCGTTTTCTTCTCGTTCTGAGGCGATGACCTTGCTTTAAGAAGATGTGTTTTATTAAGAAAATCTTAAGTTTCAAATTATCGCAATAATTTTGACATAGAAGTAGCCGATTTTTTATTAAAAATATCTGTAATTATTTAAATGTTATTTAAATTAGTAACGAATTTGGAAAATTTTTTCCTAAAATCTGTTAAAAATATCGTCCTGAAAAATATAATTGTATATATATTTATGATTTAGATTTTTTTCACATAGTCTACATATACTTCAGTAAAAAAAAAATTGTTTCACCGATCTTCAATGCATACGCTTTTATAGAGATCAATATTTAAACAACAACTACGAAAAAGTCAAATTTTTACGAAATGCGGACATTCTAGAGCATGGTGTCACCTGAAGAAATCAATTGTGGACCTTCTCCTTGCACAGGTTTTTTATTTATGAATTAAAGCATCAAGAAAATACTTTAGAAGTGAATTAAAAAATAACGATGCATCTATTGCACAGTTCAGGAACTTCAGGAATCAATCTGGTTCCATGGTACATCATATTTATCAACCAGATCCATGGCCAAAAAAAACTGCAGCAACGTAGACTTAGCTAAGGTCGAAAAGAATAAGCGTAAAGCAGCATTTCACTCGGTTATTTGAAAAAAATACATTTTTGAAATCATCGAAAAATTAAGTTCGCATTTTATGATATAAAGAATCGTCACACGGATATTCCGTTTTTATTTTAAAGTTGACAAAGGCCTTAATGTATCAATCGATGCGTTTGAACTAACACCACAAGAGCTCCAAAACGCAATATGGAGTATTATTTAGATTGTTCAGCAACATCATTTTATAGAGGAAAATTTTCGCGTAACTAAAAATATGTTTTCTCAAGGTTCTTTAAAATATTTTAATCTCTTGTTTGCAGAATACTTACGGTTTCACTTTGATGAAGGTAAGAGGACGTTTAACGCATGCAGGTATCGTAGACAAGTATCCTGTATTATTACCAGCTAAAAGTTCATTCGTTGAAAATTGTGTTCGCTATTTACATCGGTCAAGGCAGGACCTAATGCACTACTATCGTTAAATCGAGAAAATTTTTAGATTGTAAATGGAAGAAATATCGCTCGACGTGTCGTTCATTCATGAACTCACTGTGTAAGATACCGTCCAAAACTGCTTCAACAAATTATAAGAAACATTCAATGTGAACGCCTCATACTAAGCAGACTTTTCGCTCGCACAGCAGTAGATCTATGTAGACCAATCAGTATTTACCTTCGAATTAGAGGAAAAACTCAAAATAAACTTACATTGCAATTTTCGTGTGCATATCATTGAGAGCAGAACATATCGAAGCTGTGGCAGATTTGTCTTCGGATGCTTTTATCAAGCTATCAATTGCTTTATTGGTTACAGAGGTTTGGTTACAGAGGTGTACTCATCAATATTTTCTGCGATAACCCTAAAAATATTGTAGGTGCAAATCAAAAATGATCGGAGCTGAAAATATTTTTATTCAATTCAAGGAATCAAAATGATATCGTAAGGTATTACATTACTTATAGGTAGTGTCCGACCGAATATTCGGTTTCGGTTACGGCCAGTTTCGGCCAGTTTCGGCCAGTTTTGGCTATTCGGCCAGTTTTGGCTATTCGGCCTCAATATGGCGGAATAACCGAAACTAGCCGAAACTTTTGGTAAAAATTTCTTGCATCAGTATTTTAATTCAAATATAAAAATATTATCTACAACGCATTGTACAAAACAAAAATTATTAATTCGTCTATAATTTGATTTCTCGTGTTAACGAAAAACATTTTGGTTAATTTTATGCGTTCGATACTATCATTTTCGATTCTATCATCTCTATTGCAATTAATATTTAAGTTTTATAGGTATTGCAACCAAATAATGATAATTAAGCTT
The DNA here is from genome assembly GCA_963920525.1 of Dichetophora obliterata. Taxonomy (NCBI): domain Eukaryota; kingdom Metazoa; phylum Arthropoda; class Insecta; order Diptera; family Sciomyzidae; genus Dichetophora; species Dichetophora obliterata. The sequence continues at coordinate 73,841,402 of OY986439.1, read as the reverse complement.
CCGAACGTATTCTGTGTGAGAGGAATAAAGAAAAAAACCGAAATATTTGCATTTTTATAATACTAAACCATTAAAAAAAAATACTTCGTTTTGTAATTCTATAAAAATGTACTTTGTAGGTGCATACTATTTTGAGTGTGTACTGAAGATATAAAGTATGCAATGCTTTTGTAATATAAAAAAAAAATAAAAAAATTATCTCATTTATTATTATAGTAAACTTCAATTAATTCTTATAAATTTTAATATTCAAATAATACTTTTTTTATATTAAACTTTTTTCTTCTGTGTATAAAAGTACTTTTGTTTCCTTTTAATAAAAAAAATTATTTGTCAAAACTTAAATTTTCATATTAGTAACCAGTTTCGGTTTCAGTTTTAGCCAAAATTCCAAATATGCAGTTCCTAGCATCCAGATAGCTGAAAATATAGCATCCAAGTATTTGATGGCTTAAGAGACTGACTCGATCGAACTTTCGAAGGCCATAAACGTATCTAACAGCATTATAAAAAACAAACTGCAACTTTACCTTGGACGTGGAATCAAGTTGGCTGTACACGAGTTCTGAGTAGGTAATTATTGGTTTAATGAGCAGCCCACCTAAAATTTCGAAGGAAATAGTAGACCTCAGATAAAACAGTATTGATATGGTTTTTACAAGAAAGAGATGAATTAATGTGGTAACCAAGATTTTTTTTACTATATTAACAAAATTCAGCGCGACACCGTTCAGATAAATTACAGGTACATATATGCGAGAAAGAGAGAGCAACTAGATTTAGAAATCGGCAAGACACAAGATTGAAGGGATTAACTCTGTTATTGGGGGTTGGAATTAGTTTTAAAGGTTTTCTAAGAGATGGCGTAACTATCAATAGATCGCATCGGGCACACCTGTGACTATATTCATTTCAAAGCACATTGTCTAAGCTTCATTTTTCAGTATGTGTCATTCCACTGAAGTGTAAACAACATATATTTTTTTCTCTGTGAACATGTCGACATTCGTTCCAACAAAACGCAATTTGCGGGAAGGTTAACTTTTGTGCTTCCATTTGAAGAAAAAAGCGGTTGAAGCACAACGCACGCTTACTGAGGCTTACGGGGACTATGCTCCATCGATTTCTACTTGTGAGTACTGGTTCCGTCGGTTTAAAAGTGGTGATTTTGATACGGAAGACAAAGAGCGACCGGGCCAGCCGAAAAAGTTTGAAGATGAGGAATTGGAGGCTTTGCTCGATGAAGACCCGTGTCAAACCCTTCAAGAATTGTCAGAATCATTGGGAGTCGACTTATCAACGGTCGGCAAACGCTTGAAGGCCATGGGAATGATTCAAAAGCAAATAAATTGGGTGCCGTACCAGTTGAAGCCGAGAGACGTTGAACGGCGATTTTGCATGTGCGAACAACTGCTTCAACGGCATAAAAGGAAGAGTTTTTTGCATCGTATTGTCACTGGCGATGAAAAATGGATCCATTACGATAATCCTAAGCGAAAAAAATCGTGGGGACCACCCGGCCATGCATAAACATCGAGGGCCAAGCCGAATATTCATGGCGCCAAGCTTATGCTGTGTATTTGGTGGGATCAGAAGGGTGTCGTGTACTATGAGCTGCTAAAACCTAACGAAACCATCACTGGGGAACGCTACCAACAACAATTGATGCAATTGAGCCGAGCATTAAAGGTTAAACGGCCGGAATATGCCAAAAGACACGACAAAGTGGTTTTTCAACATGACAACGCACGGCCACATGTTGCAAGAACCGTCAAGGAAACGTTGGAGGCGCTGAATTGGGATGTGCTACCCCACCCGCCTTATAGCCCAGACATAGCCCCTTCCGACTACCACCTATTCAGATCGATGACGCATGGCTTGGCTGAGCAGCGCTTCACTTCTTACGAGGATACCAAAAAATGGGTCGATTCGTGGATTGCCTCAAAAGACGAATCGTTCTTCCGGCGCGGAATCCATATGCTGCCAGAAAGATGGGAAAATGTTGTAGCTAACGATGGACAATACTTTGAATAATATACATTGTACCGTTGTTTCTAAATATACATTGTACCGTTGTTTCTAAAAAACCGAAAAAAAACCTTTAAAATTAATTCCAACCCCCAATATTTCCCCAAAATCTTCGTTCATCTGCAAACATAAATCATCAACAATAGTCTTGTCTAGACAAGTCTAGACAAGTACAATTGGAGATCATCAGCACATGCATGCATGGTGACATATTGGCATTTGCTGAAAATGTCATCAATAAACATTGAAAATAAAAGCGGACCAAGTGCAGAACCTTGAGGAACCCCACAAGTTCAATTTTGGAATGAAGACATGCTATAACCCACCCTTACTCTTTCAGATCTTCCCACTAAGTAACTATATAACCGTCATACTAGAAAAATTAAAATTATCATCAAGTTTCTGACGCAAGATAAATAACTAGAATGGTAAACAGAGTAAAATGCCTTGGAAAAGTCCAGCAGGCCAAGTAAATTTATGTGTCACTCTGATACAGGGTTCGCAAAAACTCTCAATTGAAGATAAATATCTCACTCCTTCTCATCAATATTGTTCAATTGGCGAACGATTCACTTTGCTTTCCTCATTCGTGAAGAAAAAAATTGAGCGCTCTTATGTTAAATATTCAGAGTGATCAAAACTTTTTCTTCGCTCTTTCATAGTTTTCTTTCGTAGATCAGGGTTGAAAAATGACTTTTTCATTTTGGTATATAAATTTAGAAAAAATTGTACTAAGTGAAAAAAAAATATGGAATAAATTTTGTTTACTCCAGGCGGTAACTTTGTCACTTCACTTGTAACGCTGCAGATAAGGAGACATGGCAGGTATAGAAAAGTATATATAGTCTTGATCAGCATCACATCCTGAGCCGTTTTCGCTGGGTCAGTCTGTCGACACGATTATAGCCGCAATTTTAAAGCCATCGTATTGAAATTTGATATATGTGATCTGATATTTGTGATTAAAAAACAAAGATCAAGTTAGAGCAAAATCAGATAAAAACCACGCCCCTTTTATCAAACAATAAAAATTAAAAAAACGCTACAAAAATGTTTGTAGTTACTTGGTATTGTGCACATAAGTTTTGTAGTATTGTAAAATATTCACCATATCTTATACATACATATATTACGCAAAACGCAAATTTTGTACGTCGTAAGGCTTCTTAGATACAAGCCGAATCTTAATAAATTTAGTATGGTTTGGTAGGTTTAGACCTGTAGATGTACAAACTGCGCTTTTTATTTCTTAAAAATCTATAACTTTTAAGTTAAAGCGAGTTAAAGTTAGCATATAATTATTGTTTTTATGTTGCTTTTTCTCTTCTTAATTTCAGCATATGCCTAAAATTATGTGAGGTATTTAGCGCCATCTATCGGATAATAGCTATGGAACTGTTATACTGACGAATAATCTTCTATAATTTCAGATTTAAAACTATGAATTGACATATTCAATATCAAAGTGATACTGGAATGATTTCTTGCTGTTGAAAAAAATATTTGTATGCTGTTGGTCGGTACATTTTTTAATTTTTAAAAATTAACACAAAAATTTAATAAGAAATACCGCGTTGGCGAAAAGGCCAAAATTAATTTCATTTCAATTCTGATCAGTTCAAAATCTATTCAATAGCTTAAAATAAAATCTAGGTATGTTTGGTTTTGGCGTTTTAAGGCCACACGGGCTTACTCGTATTTTAAATTTCTTAAAATCGAATAAAACTAACGCCTACCTCCCAAACAACTTTACTATAGCAAATCTTTAAAATATCTAAAAATGGCACAAAAATTTATGTCATGATTAAAAATTTGCCCATAAACTCTGGTCGCAAAAATTTACCATATAATTGAAATCTTTAAAATCGAAAAAACAACGCAGCAACCTCCCATACAAAGTGACTTTAATAAAATTGTAAAATCTCTGAAAATGCCACAAAAACTAATGTAATGACTTGAAATTTAGCAAATGAACTTTGGTCTCAAATATTCACCATATATTTCAAATTTGTCAGAATAGTATAAAAACCACGCATATCTCTTAAACAAAGTGACTATATGAAAACGGTTAAGTCTCTAAAAATTTCTGTTTCCAAAACAACTGATTTAATAAATCAAAATTATGAACATATGATAAAAAAATATTAAAATTCACTTTGAGTGTGGAATTGGGCAAAATTGATAAAAACTCGACCAATCTCCATACGAAGTGACGTCATCAAAGTAGCATTACTTTTATAAATTCTACAAAAATGTGTGTATTAACAGCATATTAAACACATAATCATCCATATCTTAAACGTGTTTTGCATTTGAGTTTTCGTAAAATTGGATGAGCACCACAACCGTAATCTATACAAAGTGACGTCATCAAACTTTAAAAACATGCACAACTAAACTTCGACCCAATCGAAGATAATTCTTTGCTAGTTTTTATTTAAATTAAAGTGGATGTGTTCATAAAAATTCAGTTCATAAACCTTATAAAAAAATTACAAAAATTTTTATTTATTTTTAATTAATCACAAATTTTTATATAATTACAAAAAGGAACACAAGTGTTCTTATAATATTCATAAAATGAAATCAATAAAATCTATAAAATAACCATGTAAACATAAAGTTTAGAGGTCTTTTTATAATTAAAAACCAAAATTTCTACAAACGTGCGAATTTCTATCGTTAGCTTAATATAGAAAGGCCACTAAAATTTTTTTAAATCAGGTTTTTCGCAGATGCCTTTAGGTTAGCCACCCATCCACCCGAAATCTGACACAATCCAGCCGAAATTTTTTTTAACTGTTAGTCAGGCCCTTTCTATGTTAAGTTAACGAAAGAAACTAATGGGTACATTTTTCAGTCAAGCTATTCTACACTTGTAGTCAAATTTCAGAAATTTTTTTACTTGATATATTACTTCTGATATCAATATTGTGGCATTTAGGACAGTTTTATTCAATTTTTATAATTTGAGTTAACTTGAGCAGTTTCAATATCTTTTGTTTACTTGACTTTTTGTACAACTTGCGAAGTTAAATACTTAAATTTCTCAAGTTAAAATTTCATTTCATTCAGTTCAAGTTGAAATCTTATATGTTGAAGTTAAGTCAAGTTACAAATACTTAAGTTATAAAACATCCCAGGGAATTTTTTGATTTTTGATAGGAAATGACTTAGAAAAGACTTTTATAAAAAGATTTTTTTTTTATTAAAATATATGTGTGCTGAATAAAAACAAAGTGATTTCCAAATAATGGGGGTTTTCAGTTGACGGTGTTTTGAATTAAGATATTTTTTAATTCACTTCGTTAAATAACGACGCATGCTTTCTATGTAGTCTAATAAAAATATTTCTAATGGACATATGCTTTCATGAACATTTTAAAATAACCTGTCTTACTATGACGTGTTTGATATTTTTAGTTCTTATTTAAAACTTTATATAGTTCTTTGACAATCGAAAAAAATTGTGTTTCTTATTTTGTCTTCGTTTTTTGATAACAGAGGAGGATAAATTCGAGTCCTTCAAAATGTGGTCGACGGTTAATCTTTGAAATAATCGGCTGGACCAATTTTAAATTAGTTTGGATTTATTTCGTTTATTAACATGTAAGCCATATGTTCTATTCTTTTTTAAAGAATGGACTTTGGCGCCTTCAAGCGTATAATACAAAACCAATATTACAAAAATAGTTTCTTTATATTGACTACTAACTAAATTATGTTAAAATAAACGCGACTACGATATATACTAAAATGGCTTGAAAATAAATTGTTAAAAATTTAAATTTTTTCAGTTTGAGGATCTAAAAACCTACTTTAAGCGCAATTTTTAAACGCGTTTTTCGTGGAACTTTTGCCATTCGACATTGCACTTTTTTGGGAAAACTGTTTTTAACCGTTTTTTTATTTCAAGAAGAATAAGTTGATTTTTTATTAAAAGTTGTCTAAAATGTATTGTTTTATTTTACGTTTCTCTTCGTCAAACTAATATTTACTAAATCGAACGAAAAAAGTTCCATTTTTGACTTAAGTAGAGATTTGTGACTTGCAGGCAGCATGACATTATTTTTTCGTGTCAACTTCCAACATACATATAGAGTAAATGCAGCTATAGTATTTGCACCAGCTCTGTTGAAATCCTTTCAATAATGCAAATTCAGTCACGAGCTGTTAAACATAAAAAGGCATATACAAAAATTTAGTAGCTGAAATTGAAAAGATTCATCAGAAATGGTGCCTTATTTTGGGATACCTTAATTTACTCTCTATGCACTACTACTTCTTGAAAATCGAGTGACCACCAAACTGAAATTGGCAAGCTTCACATTCTCTTTAACAAATGGCTCCAGCTAAACGTAGAAATTCCACATTGTGAACTAATGCAAATATGTAGGTACCGACTACTTATTATTGCGCACATAATAGGTCTGTACCCGTACTTGATTTAAGTAGCTTGAAGTAACTTGAAAGCTTTATTTTGAAGATCGAGTGAGAGGAATAACATGCCAAATGACAATCTCTAATCTATTACAATTAATTGAAGTTAGTACGGAAATAGACCTAATAACAGCACTTTCATATCACTGCGCGATGGCCAAAGTTTCTTTTAGCCAACTAATGATTGTAATCTTTGATTGTTATTCAGACATCGATCAGCGGAAATTAAAACAGGTCATTACGGATATAAAGTGCAATTCAAGCCCTTGCAAGGACTTTGATCGATTCGCTTTTGATTGTGTTGTGCATGTTATTAAATGTTTGAACACAAATGATCAAGAACTAGATCTACAAGTAATGCCGACAAGTAATAAACTCTATCAGGTTTATTTAGTAATAAGTATTAATTGAATAGAATAAACATTCAGTCTCAGAAGTGAATTAAACCCATGCCACCACGGTTCTTAGCTCCACGCACTGTAATCAGTATGCCACGGACGTTATAACATTTTTAACGGTTAGCGGAACCTAAATCTTTAATATTGTGCATAATAAAGTTGTAGTGATATGTATCAGTTGTAGTGATATGTGCCAGATAAAATAATACGTGCTTTAAATGTTTTATAGTAAAAAAATTAGTCACAGCACAAACGTGTGAAAACTTGTGATTGAAACAAAAATCACAAGTTACACCAAATGTCTCAAGTTAGAATTTATAACTAGTCATATATTTGGAAGTTAGAGAAATCACGAGTTGATTTTTTCAATATCTTCAATATATCAAAAGATTTTTGAGAAATTCAAGTGAATAAATTTTGAAATCGAATAAATCTCAAAGTTATTCCAACTTTTCAAGTTAAGAAAGTGAATAAAACGGCCCTTAGTTCGCTAGATTTTAAAAAATATTTTGCCTAAATTAAGTTATACAAATTGTTGCAATCTGCAGTCTGTTTCTGTAATTGGATTTTATTAAAATTTGAAAATAAAATATTCTTTAAACATTAGCTACCTAATGAGAAATTAAAAAAATTTCTTAAGCAATTTTATATAAATTGGAGAGAATTGACTCTTTAAAATAATTTTTAATGTATTTTACAGAGAACCAAAATTTAGAACTAGATACATTTTTTTATTTTAAATCGTTTGCTTACTTAGAGTTCTAAATTCTGAGTTTTTTATAGAGTGAAACAAAATGTACCGAAAACGCTTTGGTAGTAGGAAAGTAGGAAAAATAAAATTGCACCAAAAAAGTACAATTGTACTGAAAATATCAACCCTATCGTAGGTTGTTCTCCTCAAAATAACTGAGTTGAACAACAGCTACTCTTTATTATTCATTTATTGTTTCTCGCTCGCGAGTTTTTGCATAGATAAATTTCATTGGAATTTTTGCGTTCGCTCATTTATTGATTCAGCGAGTGATCTTGTTAATTAAAATTAAATACGTGTTTTATTTATTTATTGATTTTTTAATTTTTTTTAATTAAATATATTATTAAGAAAAATACTTGATATTATTGATTTAAATCCTTTAAATTTATTATGTGCGAAGCGTTTAACTAAAGTTTCGAATCAAATGAAAGCGAGCGATTCAATGAGTTTATCATTTCAAAATTCTCGAGCGATAAAAACTCAACATCTCTCATCAATACGACATCGCTCTTTTTTCAAATTTCTTAGCATACAAATTCAAGAACGAGGAAAGCAGTTAAAGACTTCAAAGAAGAGTGAATATTTTATCCGCATACTCTCTGAATATTTTAAATGATTAGCAGCAAAGATAGCTCAGAAGATCGATCGCATTTTGATTGCTTTACGCACCATGCTCTGATATAATCAAAAATTTTTAAAATAGCTAAATAACCGCAGATATATTTATTAATATGCTCCGAGATTTGCACTGCCATGAGATACTCAAAAACTTTTGACAAAGATGATAGCAGACTCACTGGAAGAAAATCTGACGGACTACGAGCATTGGATTTTTTTGCTCGTTGAATAGCTATAGGAACGATTGTCGCTACTTTTGAAACATCAGGGAAACAGGAACATGTGAAACATAGATTTAAAATGTGAGTTAATGGGCTTAGAATGTGCTGTAAAATAATTTTGATAAATTTTATGGAAATCCTATTTTCGCCTTCAGCATTTGTCTTAATATTATTAACACAACGACCAATATCTCTCTCGCTAACAGTAACAAACTCAAAACTAAATATACTTACAGGATTTCTTGAAGTCCTTGGAGTTGTTAAAGCATTAGCTGACATGTATTGTACAAATGAATTATTAATTTTGGATGTTTTCTCCCTAGAGCACCCCACTTTGGTGGCCTGTGGGAGGCTGCGGTGAAGGCAGCAAAAGGTAATTTACATCGCACCCTCATGAACGCTTGTATGATGTTTGTGGAGTTGGCAACTGAGCTTTTGGAAATTGAAGCAATTTAAATTCTAAACCCATATCAGCGCTCTCATCGGACCCAAGTGACTTCCAGGCGCTCACTCCTGCTAATCTTATAATCGGTAGCTCACTCAAAGCAAAACCACAGCGCTCGGAAAGGTGCAACGGGTTCAGTCAACTTGAGAAATGGCGTCAAATTACTGTAACAAAGGAACGCTTTTGGCAACGTTGAAGTCTTGATTTTATTTGAATAAATTGCAGTTGAAAACAAAGTGGCCAGGTAGTACGACAAATTTTGAGAACGGATTTCCTGATTTGGTTCACAAGGACATAATACCACCACAAGGTTGGATCATGGGTAGGGTAATAATTTGCATTCCTGGAAAATACGAAAAGGCTCGAGTTGTCGATGTAAAGACTCATTAAAAAAACAGATGCGTCGTTGGACACACGAGAGAAGCGAAACTTTTTCGCAGTTTTATAAACTTGGAAAAATTTTAAATACCATAATGTTAATTTAAAGCAATAATATTCCCACCAGTAAATTGTAATACCTTATATTATTATTTAACATTAATTTTTAATTATTTTTTTAAAGATTAATGAAATTATTGGGTTTTAATATCTAAAATATCAAACTATATTATATACATGTAATGTCATCGATATTATTAGCAAATATAAGATCAATAGTTGTCCTTAATCGTGCAAATTGAATTTATGTAAACGGCATTGTTTAAGTCCTAGATTTTGAATGAAATTGATTTTTTTTGATATTTCAAAAGTAAAGTCTTTCTGACGTTATTTTCACTTCTTCAGCCGTTTCAGTAGGTGTCCAGCCACAGTGTTGCGTCTACATTCATTCTCTATACACGCATGTATTTCGAAACTACTTTCTTCGGCATGGTGTTGTAGCAAAGACAAATACTATTCAGCCGAATCATCTGAAATTTAAATATGCTATTCATAACATCAGTGGCTATCGCTGGAACTAGAATCAAAGTTTTATTTAAAAAACAAGATATATTTTTTGCAATTAATAACCGGTAGAAAACAAGCTGTTTTAAGAACTTCATTTTTAAAAGCGCGTCATTCTGTCAATTTAAATTTTTTTTCTAGTGCTGCACTCATAGTGATTAATAACATTCTTGGTTTTTATTTTCCAGATAAATAAAAAAGTCAAAATCTACAACACCGCCCATGCACCTTTTCCTTGAGAGCGCCTTATTGAGCGCCATTTTGAACAAGATCAATAATTTTTTAAATTAAATTAATAATTTTTGTATGATGAATGAGTATTACAATTATACCTTAAAAGTTTAAATATCGTTGTTTAATATTTTAATTTTTTAAAAAAATTCTAAAAATACCTTAATTTTTCGAGCGTTAGAATACCGGCCTTGCCATAAGTGCCTATGAACATTCATGTCTGAATTCGCAATAACGATCTACACCTTGAACAATTGGCATCTTGTAACAATTTTCAACCCGTTCAATGGACCTTGCTACTTTTGTTGTTTTGATAGCTAATGCACAATGGGTCTATTCGGAAATGCATCATGATGCGCATACTGCTTTTTAGCATAAACAAAATGTTCGAAAAAGGCCCATATTGCAGCACTGCAAAAGTCAAACATTCTAAAATGCAATTTTTTTTTATCAAGCGTAACACATCATTCGCATCAAAAAAATTCACGCTGCAATTTGGACGCTTAAAAAATGCCAGTTGTGCGCGTACTACAAATCGTGATGTATTTCCGAACAGACCCAATGCTTTTGATCGATTATTGTGATCTGCTGCATCATAGCTTCGCGCATTCACAATAGAATATGTGGGATAGCTAATGCACAATCCTTTTAATATGTTCTTGTCATACAGCTTCAGTTAATACTTATTATTGAATGCACCAACTAACCCAACGAAGTTGTTAGGATTAGATAGTAGCGTGCTGCACTATCAATCGAAAGGTTGCGGGCTCGATCCTCTTTGCAGTTATAATAAAAATTTTAATTTTATATTCTTTTGTTGTAATTGACGCACAAAAAACAACAATTCTAATAAAACGGTGTATGGAAAAAAGTGTCGTTTTTGAGATTTCACTCAAGCAAATCACAAATCGAAGCATAAAAAGCTTCGTTTCAAAAATCATTCGCAGTCCAATAATACACACGCTTGCTTTGCTGCCTTCTTGTAAGTAGAAGTTTCTAAACTCAAAAAAAATCTGCTTCCCTTAAATTAAGAAACTGTGGTTTCATTTCATAGGCATGGGTTTTTCTATATTCTTTAGAAGTTTATCCTAAATGTAGAGAATTTTTGCATGATTTAACGACCTCACGTCTTGATTTCGTTGCAATGTTATCAAAACAGCTTCTTAGTTTTGAATACAAGTATTTACTTAAATATAAGAAAAGACGGTATGATAAAAGTTAAATTTCCAACAATTTTATACAAGCAGAATTAATTTGAAGAAAAACTGTATTGATATCGAGTCTGCTCGCAACATTCTACAGCATGATTTGTTAAATTTGGAGAAACATAAGTTACAAAACTTGGATATTTTATAGAAATACATGTAAGTTTTTCTTTTTTTGTACACCACAATATATTTATTTGAACGATACATTTCTTATATTTCTAGAAAAAATGCTTTAAAATTACTTACGAAGCGAACGATTCTTAATGAAGCAAATTAAGCGCTGATTGTTGAACAACAGCGGTGGTCGAATGGATAAGCCCATGCACTTGTACTCACGCGGCCGAGGTTCAAGTCTCCGGATAGTGGTAATTTTTCAAAATGATTTAATGTTAATAGTAATAATTTTTGCAGTTTTTCTCAGTATAAAAATCATAATTCTCACAGTATGCTGTTTAAAATCTTAAAAAAGTGTGTTTTTTTTTGCAAAAATTACAAAATTTTTCCAGGAATTTGATAAAATTTTCTTATTTTCAGAGAACATTTGTCTCTTACTTATAGCCGATGATTAATAAAAGGTAGAAAATTTCTTATTTTCAGAGAAAATGTTTCTCGTACACAGTAAAAAATTAGAGGGTAAATTTTATCTTTTTAATAACATTTGTGTGGTATAATTTTTTTTTTATTCCAAATAATTTATAAATTTCATACCACTCAATATTATAAAAATAATAAAACATATATAATTTAAAAAGTTCTTATGGATATCATGTGTTAACCAAAATATATTCTGGTTCGAAAGAAAAAAATTCACCGAAATCAGGAAATTTAAAATTATAGTGGTTTCGATTGTTCTGACGAGAAAAATGGTTTCGAAAAATTAATAAGATTTGATGGTATAATTTTTATAACATTTTTGGTTTGGATATATATGTATACAAAATAGTATAAAACTTATGCTCATATTTTTTACTGTGTAGTTATAGCCACTGATTAAAAAACGGCAGAAAATTTCTTATTTTAAGAGAAAATGTTTCTCTTAGTTATAGCTGATGATAAATAAACGGTAGAAAAACTTAGTGAAATGTAATAAAATTTCAACACACTTGCGATAAGTATCTTCAACTTAGCAAAATAGTTCGTAAATGATTGGATAATTTTTTTAACGAAAAATATATGCATAATTTTTGGAAAATCGGCCAAAATCGATTTTCTAACGATTGGGTGCTATTTTTCTAGATTTTCTGGAAATTTTTTTCTGAGTGTATGGGGACGGGATGTTTGGTCACGTTCTGCACTCGTAATAACTTAACTTAAAGATTAAAATTTAATCATACGTATGCGTTTTAGAGTATAACATAATATTCATTTACTTTCATTGCTGCTTTGCTTTATATAACTACATAAATAGTTACATATAATATTACTTAAGGCTTCTCTCTCTTGTCAAATTTCTTGTACAACATAGCTAGTTGAAATATATTGTGTTCTTTCTTTTGAAACTAGCAGCATCATAGAACACACGTGTTTTTTTATTTTCTGAACGCGAAATTGAGTTTAAGTCTTGCAGCTAACAATCTAGACATAAATTCAATACTTTTGTAATCAAATTGATAAAAAAACCATTTTATCAAACAAAAGTTATATTTAAAAAGCAAAATAATTAAGAGATAGCATAGTAACTTCATTAATTTAATATGAATAAATTTAATTTAATTTATATGAACACAAACTTTTTCAAAAAATATTTTATCGGTTAATATCACTTACATTTTCCCAGCTATCTGCTGAATATAATGTTTAAATATTTTTCTCTCTAATGTAGCCTGTTGCTCTGCTGCTATCGTAAATAATTTTTTTCTTTGAACTTACTCACTCAGCTTTATATACATATGCTACAAAAACAATTATTCGACAACGCCAACTGTTGCTCACTCCACCAGCAACAGGTACTGACAACAATCAGTAAAATTTGCTCCTCCACCAACACCTACAAAGAATTAAATGTCGCAATGTGAGTGACTTTCGATTTTTCGTTGTATTGGTTGATTACACATCAGCAGTAAACGAGAGAGCAAGCAACAAAATTTGTTTTTCCCAATTTTGTTCAATCATGCGCAATATCCTGACAACGAAAGAAATCAACTAAGGTTTTTTCTTAAGATATGATAAATTTCATTATTTCGCAACTTATTTTTTATAATTAGTCTATATTTTATATAACTTAAACACACTTTACTTTAAATTTTATAAGCAATCATTTTTTGTAATATCTTTTAGACACAATAATCATTTCGGCTACCTCTACTAATTTATTTAAGCTACGTCACTGGCATGCTTGTTGTTTGAATTTGTGTTTCACAAATACATACATTTACGTTTATATTGTATTCACTTTATATACATACACATCAATTCTGTTTTAATCGTCCTGTTTCTCCTTTTTCTGCATTTGTGCTGCTTACTTGTTGCAAATATTTTTGAAGCTGTTGCATGATGGGGAAATATTTGTCACTCTCTGCTAACTCGCTCTTTTTCAAAGATATTCATAAATGGGTTTTCAATTGTTTTTTCTCATTTACACAGGTTTAGGATTTTCTTTTAATGCTGGAATAATGCAATCCTGTATCAACCTCAAACGGTTTAAATTAAGTCGAGTCTTTGTTTTTTTAGTGTTTCAAGCATAGTCGTAATTGAATGGCACTTTAAAATATTGACCTAATGAGTCATTTCATACAACTAATTTAGACACAAATTTGTTAATTCTACATTTCAAACCATGCAGAAATAATGCGCTTAACAATTCAAAATTCGAAATTTTACTTCATTCGCATCACTTAAAAAATATAAATAATGAACAAAAAATTTTATTCAAATACTTTACAATTGATTTGCTTATCATCTCAATAATCTTTTCAACTGCTTCAACCTAGCAATAATTGACGATAGCAACAAAAACGTGTTCATACAACACTCATCTTATATGGGCTCGACTTCCGTCAACGTCACTTCAAATGTCATCGCTTGCATAGCATACATGTTACATTAGTTTTCCGGACTACAATCTTTAGTGTTTTTGACACTTTTGCTCTAGTTGCACACAATGTTTAATACTAACAATATTTTTCCGATGAAGAGTTGCAAGTGTCAAAATATAATGGATATATAGGTCTTATGCATCAAGAACATGCACAGTATAATATAAAGAAAAAAAAAAAAAACAAACACACTCGGCAGCATTCGGCACAAAAGCAAAACTTCTGAATTTGATTATTTTTTTTTATATACAAACAAAACTTTGTGGACAATATTAACACTTAGTATGTTTTTTAAAAACCTTTTTCGCAGCAGGGTTTCGTTGCTTATTTCTCTTATTTCCTTGCTTGTATGTCGTTGTTTAGAAGAAATAATTTTGCGTCAAAGCAACCTTTTTTAATTAAATTTCCTAGGAGGCAAAAACTTTAACGTCAAGCTCAACCCTTTAAGAAAAGATACGAAAATTGGAAAGATAATATTTCATGTACTTAAAAAAGTATCATATTTTTTCCGATGGCAAAAAAATTACATAGCGCAATTTTAAGTTAAGAAAAATATATTGATTTATATTATTTTTCGCAATAAAAATATTCTCTAGCTAATCCTTCGATTGAGGAACTTTCCGGAGGTGGTAAGTTGGAGTATGAGGTCTGGCCAGACCTTATATGAAATGTATGGCAAGGTGTTTTCGTGTCTTTGTTTATGGCTGTACATATATATACATACGAATTTATATAACTAAATGAAACCCGGTGCGTTGCTGCCACGCCCCCTTGTCGAACACCATATACTGTTATCAGTGAAACTGTGTGTGTAAATTGAGTTCGAATACTGGATTCCGAGGCTGTGCGGCCTATTACTCTAAAGCTATTCAATATCGAAAATTCGGGTTATATGGGAGGTGCCACGCCCATTTTTACAACCCTCATAAAATTTTATCAGGGAAACGGCAAGTGTAAATTGCGGTCGAATACCGAACTCCGTGGCTGTGCGACCTATAATTCCAAAACTATTCGATATCTTTAATTTGAGCTGCTTGGAAAGTGCCACGCCCACTTTTCCAAAACTCATAAAATATTATCAGTCAAACGGAACTTGTAAGTTGTGGTCGAATTCTGTATTCCGAAGCTGTGCAACCTATAATTCCAAAGCTATAGCGATTTTATATGAAAAATCATATGGGCGAAAGGGGATTCACTATTTTTGCAATATCTCGAGAACCGCTCATCTGATGTTGTGCAAAAAAGTTTAAGTCTCGTACCATGACTTGCCGAATACACCCTAAAAATTCAAATTTGGTTTACGCATACCGGTCCATACAAATTCCATACATTTTATATGAGCTCTGGTCCGACCTCATACTGTAATATTCACGAAACGACATAAAAAGAAAAATTTATCAATATTATAAAAATTATTTTTGATTTTTCGTTGTTTCATTGTGTTCTTATCATCGAGCCTGACAAAGTCATGCAACCATTTCGCTCTCAGACCTCATAATGAATTTAGGGGTTTAACGTTTAGGACTTAACTTAATCTAGGCGTGAAACTTCACGTGTTTTTTTTCCAATTGCTGCACAGTGTAATTAAAGCTAAAACGTCATAATTAAATCTAATTATTTTGATACACCTACAAAAAATCAGTTAATTGATTTTGTTAATCCTGCTTTCATAATCTTATTAGAAGTCGCTCAAAATTTAACCATACGTCTATCAGACGTGCCATTGTTTTCGTCGCTTAATGATATGTATGTTAACAGAGCTGGGTCAAAAAGTACTCATTACAATTCAATTCCAATTCCTTGGACTAATTGGTTCTCTGAATTCCTCAGGAATGTAATTGGAAAAAATCATCAATTGGTCAATTGGTAATTGAATACCTCAATTCCTTGGAATGGAATTGGAAAAAATGGTCAATTCCATTAAAGGAATTTTAATTGGTAATTGAACACTTCAGCTCCTCATAAGTTGAATGGAAAAAATAGTCAATTCTGTCACAGGAATTGTAATTTTAAGTTAAAATTTCAATTACTTTTTCATTAGCTCAAAACTACTTTATTACGTATTATAAAACTTTATTTGACTCCAATTGTTAGTCGGTAAATGAAAAATTTACTAATAAATGTATTATTGAAGATACCAATTTTTTAGTTTTACCACATTTTGAGTTAGAACAAAATATATAGCTGCTACGCTACCGAGTTCAATCCCGCCGACTCCTTACAAGGTGCTCGGTACACAATTTCCACACCCTAGCACAAATTTTTATTAATCTATTAACAAAGCGATGTTTTCCAATTCTATTCCTAAGGAATTGAGGCGTTCGATTACCAATTACAATTTCCTTAATGGAATTTACAATTTTTTCAATTCCATTCCTGAGGAATTGAGATGTTCAATTACCAACTACAATTCCTGTTATGCAATTGAGAAGTTTTTTCAATTACATTCCTAAGGAATTGATATGTACAGTTACCAATTCCTAATTCCAAGGAATTAGAATTTAGGTGGATTAAATCAAAAAAGAATCATTACAACCCAGCTCTGTATGTTAATAGCAATTAAACAATTTTTGTTTGAACTACTTAACTTTATAACATATTCCCTTAATATTCAAACACATTTTATTATAATTTATTTTATTTTAAAATGAGAATAAAAACTTTCAGTGAAGCATTTCACGAGAGAGAGAAAAAAAATTTAGAAAGCATACGTCTCGCAGACGTAGGTTATAGGGAGTCCAATCCCGGAAGATTTTCTCAATCCCGGGATTATCGGGATTGAAAATCTCAATCCCGGGATCCCGGTATTAGTTCGAGATTGAAAATTTTAAGAAGTAAATAATTCAAAATGTTTTGATACAATTTTTTGTTTTTTATTACTTGAAACAAAAAAATTAATTTATTTATAAAGCAACAAAAAAAAAAAACACACTAAGAATATTCACATTTGCGTGGTTTTCAATGTAGTTAAAAAACCCCGTGGTGTTGTACCACACTTTACCGAGCGGTTTTTATATTTTTTCTTGTTTTACATGAAATCTCTAAAAACCAATAGTGTGGTAATTTTAAATAGCCCAATGAAGTGTTTAACGGAACGTGGTTTTTAAAGTTCCATAAACAACTGATCGGTTGGCAGTTATTTTCTAATTGCAAAAATGGAAGAAGCTAAAAATGCAAGTTACACTTTTTTATGCCATATATTTATAAAATATATCAAATTGATAGTTAATTAATTTGCATAGTAACAAAAAGCTATAGTGGGAGGTTCTCAACCCTAAATTCTATTTTAAAGGGTGCTCATATTGTGATTTTCAACTAAATAATATTAATGACTAGCACATTGTATTAATTTAATCCCTTCAGTGGATTTGCCCAATATATTGGACACTTTAGACCGTAATTTTTATGTGTAAGGGTGTCCCAACAAGGACGCAATTTTTAAATTTGGCGCCATTCGAAGTGTCATTGTTTGACATTTGAACAATTGTTATTGTTTGCTAGTAGAAGGTACGAGGTTAGTAAAAATGGAGCGCTACACGAATGAACAACGCATTCTCATTGTGAAATTGTTTAACCAAAATGGTGAAAGTTTTGCGGCTACAGTTCGCAAAATGCTCCAAAAGAGTCAACTGTAAAGAGATTAATGGATAAATTTGCCGAAACTGGGTCTGTTAGTGATGTAAAGACAACAACGCGCCTTCGACCAGGTCAATCGACCGAAAATGTCGCAGCTGTACGAGATGAAGATCGCGTGTATGCCAGCAAAGCCGCGGCGGCCAGCTGCACGATAAAATGTTCCATACATAACCTAATTTTGTCTAATTTACGATATAATAAAGTTTCACGATTTTTTTTTTTAAATATCTGTGTTTTATTTAAAATGTAAAAATTGCGCTCTTGTTGGGACACCCTTATTTATTTTGCAAAGCTTTTTTTAAATCAAATCGTTTGGTTCTATGAAAAAAATGAACCAACATGATAAACATAAATTTATAGATATATTTGACATTAAAGTTAGTTGGATTTTCGTTTTTGTGGCGAAGAAAAGTAAAAAAAAAATATTTGTTTGGCCTATTTTATAAGAAAAAATCAAACGGACGAAGATCAAATTTATGTTTTTTCATCTTTTTATGACTTTAATGATAAGAATATTAAGAGGGTTTCAAAAACAAATATCTAAAGGGTTGAGAAACCTTTTAAAGATTAAAAAAGACTGTGCCGAACAGGAGCAAAACAATTTTTTCTTTGTACAAGCTTGTAAAACGAAAGAAGCGCAGGTTAAAATAACATGTATGTTTTTTCATCTCTTAGGGCCTAAATGGTAGGAATATAAAATTATTAGGAATAAAAAAATCATTTTGTTCTTAGCTTAGCCTAGCCATTGAAAGGGTTAATAACAAAAAATATAAAAAAAGACAGGACAGTTTAAGGTATTACTATGAAAATGTTACACTTTTTTTGTACACCGTCTTTATGTTTTTTGTGTTTAAGGCAAATTAAGGTAGGAAAAGACTTTTCAAAATAAACTTTTTGTTTTAATTATTTTTAAAGTAATACATTAAGCAGATCAACTCGTTTTATTTTTTATTGGAGAGTTTTGTTCGAATATTATTAAAAATATAACCCGCTGATGACAAGCACCGTTCTGATTCTATGCTAGTTGGAAAAATAGTTGTATAATAGTCGTAAGCAATTTGTAAGTTTCGATCACGATTGCCTTCACCATAAAACAAAATTATTTCCTAAGTCAGAATATCTGACAATTTTTATATACATAGCTGACTTCCCGATGTTGCAAATTTTTCTAGAACTATTTAAAGTCTTTGCTTCAGTGATTCACACTCATCGTCCTAACAATCTTTTTCAGCCTCAATAAAAGTTTTTTGTAATTCTATTTTCATATCAACTTAAAATGAAATGTTTGCATTTACATGAACTTTTGTAATAGAAATTTTTTATTTAGAAATCCCGGGGTCCAGGAAAAACAATCCCGGGATTTAAAAGGGCTTAAATCGTCCGAGATCCCGGGATTGACTTCCCTACTAGGTTATCAGACCAAAAACTTATCGTCCATATTTTTAAATTTTTCGTCCATATTTCACTAATTTTTTCGTTCATATTCATTACATGTTTCAAATATTTTTCGTCTACATTAAAATTAGCCCTATTCATTACATTTTATGTTTTGTACAAAATAAGGCATTTTTTTAGTTCCACCCAAGAACTCATAAGTTGCAGCTCACCTTTTTTAATCAAACAGGAAATTTAAATGCATTACCTGTTTTCAATAAGCTTTACCTTCGAAGGCTCTTCAAATATATTGAATCACCCAATAGCATAAACATTGCAGCAATTTAGAATTATTTTAATTTATCACAGAGGGATATCGGCTCATTTGGCAGTCTGTCAGCGGGTGGTTTGTCGCTCATTAGACATAATCGATGTAATGTAAACAAATAAAAGCAAGGCAAACCTATTTTTTAATATATGAAACATTTCGGTTTGATGGTTTGAGGGGTGCGAAAGTGCGAAACGGCTTTAGTATTAGAAATAATTGTTAATGAAGAAGCTGTTGGAGCATGTGTTGGGATATGATTTAATTTTTCCAGTTTAAACAAAGCAAATTTGAAGCCGTGGCAAGCAACACAAACAATGTGCCACAAGAGAAATAAAGCATGCATGTGCTTATGTGTACACATGTTTAAATAAACAGTGGCTGACCTTACGCTTGATTTCCAACTGAAAGAGTCCGTAAAATAAAGGCATGCCGAGCTAGCTTGGTTGCATGCTTAATGAATTAGGAAAATATACTCTTAGTTTAAGAAGCGGATCAAAGGATTTTAGCAGGATTTGTTGCTCTTCAAATACGGCAAAGCCTTTGGGTCGCACTTACCGAGCGTTCGAGTGGCAGAAATTTGCTTAGTAATTAAAGCTGTTATTTGAAGTAATTTGGGATGATTTGTTTGCCCCTCCCACAAAAACTGTTTATCGGTTGGTTGTAATAGGCTCCACGAGAGCCATAAAGTTTGGAAAATATATAAATTTTCTAACCAAAACTGAATTTAAATTTAAGCTACTGCAAAGAAACAAACCACCATCCACCGCAAATGAACGTAAAACATTTTCCAAGAGGACATACATTTATCTACTAAAAGCCTGGCTGCAATGCTTTGACTTTATGATTAGATTTCAGGCTCTTATTGAACACAAACTTAATAAACTATACCGCAAGAGCAGCGTTTTAATGAAGTTTCAACACATTGCCATTCCAGTAAAACAACAAAAATTAATACTGCACTCTGCTCAATACGCACCTGTGTGAACCCATCTTCTTCCACCGACAATATAATAAATGCGAAAAAGCATTTTTAATGAAATTTCAATTGTGGCTAATAGAAAATGAAAAAAAAAACACATTCACTCTCTATATCTACGTCAGAGAGTTTTTCAAAGCGCATCGAAGGCATTTTATTGAATTGTGACGGAAGTGAATGCATAAACATCCGCTTTCACGCACACGAACACAACTACGTTCTTACATAGTTACATAGTGCAAAAACTGCTTTGAGCCGAGTTAATTTGTGTGGGTGTGTGTGTGTGTGTTTTACGCAAAATTGCCAAACACAAAGCGTGTAGTAGAATTTTTCAAAAAAGCTGCATAAATTATCGTTGTTGGAACATTGTTTCTATGTACTTACTTATTTCAACATAGCAAAGCACAACAACACATCACCACAGATACTCAAATCGCTGTTGTGTTTGCGACATGCAATAACATTGTAAATGGTGTCAAATTGCCTTCATGTTGAGAAATTTTAGAGCCCAAAATTGAATTGGAAGCTGTAACATAGATTCTGCCTATAACACTTTGACATTTTCTTTTAAAAAGTTTGGTTTCGTAAAATTTTTGCATTACTTGAATTTCTGGTTTTTACATGAAATTTAAATTTTGTACTTTATTTATGTAAAGTTATGGCAGTAATCACATAAAATCATCACACAAAAAAAAATCGGAGGAATTTGGATAAAAATTAATTTTTTTTATCAATTAAAAGCTAATGAATTGAAATTTTAATAAAAAAAAGACACAGTTTCGATAGTATCGTAAGTATAGACCTAGAATTCCTTTTTATACAGTAATAGAGTTTTTTTAATTATGGTTTTTTTTATTTACATTTTTCAAAACTATTTTAAAGCGTTTCATCTTCTAAATAAAAATTATTCAAAAACAAACTTGTTGTTGTTATCCTTCTTTAAACTTATCTGATCTAAAAAGCTCACAATTAAATCCATGTAAAAATTTGTTTTGTTTTATAAAAACTTTTCGTTTGATATTTTTGGTGATGAATTTGTTGCTCTTGTTCATTTTTTTTTTGTTGGTTAAAACTAAATGTAATTCAAAGTTATGTTTAATGAATGGAAATAAATATGGGTAAATTTGAATTATTTATTTTTCCTGTAGTAAAGAGCATAAACATATATGTATATTTTAAAAGTAATTTAAAATTAAAATTTTAGTAAGGAAAATAAATTTTTAGTATGGAAAAAATATAATGCATCATTTAAATAATTCGAATTTATTATGGTATTTAAAAAATAAATGGAGTTTTTAAATGCTTAGTAACGCATGCGCTAACCTGCGTAGTATACATACTTACTGCCTCTGTACCTACACGCATCTGTATTCTCTATTGTATTTATCTTGCTGAAAATAAACATTCGTTTTATTCGTACTCCAAATCATGGCAGAATAACCAGGTAGGGCTGACTCGGAGAGGAATGAAGTAGAAAATAGAACTGAACCAACTACAATTACCAAGCAAATCTTTAACAACGACGCACAGAGAAGAGCAAGATCACAGCGGTTGAGCAGCGTAGAGGGGATGAACCGAATCGTCCATAGAAAATAAACAGAACTTTGCTTACTTTGTCCCGCTTTTCACTCGTCACACACGAAAATTCTCGAGCTTGCGGCGAAAGCAATTATTGCTCATAGAAGAACGACAATTATTGCCGAGAGAAGAACGGCCCTTTGCAGCGCATGCAGAACCAAAACAACAATATCAGCAGCTAGTAGCAACGTTGCCAGTTATGTTGGAAAAATCTCATTCGTGGTAATTTTTAATAGCCCTAAGGAATTTTTGTTTTTGGGAATTCCTATTAAAGTTTTTAACTCAGCGTGGTATTTTATAATTGGCGTGGAAATTCAGTGGGGTGTTTTTTGAATTTCTGTGGGAGTTTGGTAATATTCTTGCTAATTTTTTTTTTCTTTTTTAGTAAGCAAAATTTCTTTGTGGTATTTCTAAATATTTTTTAAATTATTTGTGCATATGGGACTTATTGTGGTATTTTTTAATGCGAATGAGATTTTTGTGGCAATTTTAAATGCATATGGAATTTGTGGTTGTAGTTTAAAAACGCCTGGTATTTTTGTGGTAATTTTTAATGATCGTGGGGTTTTTTTTGATGCTGTTTTATTGCGGTAGAAAATTTTTTGTTTAACCTTTACCAACGTAATTTTTGTTGTGTTTAATTTATATTACTGTCACAAAGGCAAATTTTTGTCGGAATTGTTTTAAATTTTAACTGGCAACCTTGGCTAGTAGTAGTACATTTTTTTGTAGCCACATACTGGCTCTCTAGCTACATGCATCTGTATTCTGTATTGCATTACAACCCAACAAGCCATGAATGTTACTGTGCCAGCTAAACGGTACTTAAAACGGCTGCGTCTGATTTGCTGGTATGAAAACGACATGTTTTTGTACCTTTAAACCCTTCTCTACATAATTGTAAAGTCCTTTTTTATATTTATCAAAAATTGAATTGAAATGAATGTCATATTCGCTTGATGCGTTGTTTGTTCTTGTTTTTTTCCCTCTCTTTTTCACCCGTTCGCCAAAAAACGCGGAAATATGCATTAAATCTTGTATTGAAATCAAGGTATTGCAGTTGAGTTGCCGTTTATTGTTTAGTTTATTGTTGCACTTAATAAAAACCATTTCAAGAAAAGGTTACAATTGTTCAACAACAAATAAAATTAATATACAACTTAAATTTTTCTATATGACTTTGCTATTTATTGTGTTGATTTTCTATTATTTAAATACAAATTATAATTGTTTGATAGCTTAAATCATTCTTGATTTTAAAAACAAATTCTAGTTGTTTGATAGTTTAAAATTGTTTATTGAGCTTTAGGTCAGGTTAGAACAATCAATTGCTCTAACTAGTTAATCAATCAGCTAACTAATTAATCAGCTTGTGATGTTTGCCTTTTCATATTGAAAATGTTGTTATTGTTGTTTCTTTGGAAAGAATTCGCTAGAGCAATTAATTGTTCTAACATAACCTAAACCTCAATAAACGATTTTAAAGTATCAAGCAACTAAAATTTGTATTTAAAATCAATAATGATTTAAACTATCAAACATTTAGAATTTATATTTAAATCATAGAAAATCAACATTAATATACAACTTAATAAATGGTACGCTTATATGAAACACACAACGCATAGTTTGCTGAAAACGAAACGGTCCGCTTCAGTTTTTAAAAGTGCACAACGTTTTTAAAAGTGCACACCGTTTTCAACCGAGCCGATTGGCTATCTGGGAAACAAAAAAAAAAAGGAATGCAACTGATGTGTATTAAGAAATGTATATTTTACATACATATTAATAAAAAACAACAACAACAACAGAAGCAGCGCAACAACGAACGACGTGATTACGAACCAAACAAGCAAACACAACAACAACAACCCTAAAAACAGCATAAGCATTTACTGCAACTAAGCAGCTAAGCAGCTTGTGCATTTCTCATACGAATATACGAATTTTTCATCTTCTTAGATTTTGCTTTTTTATTAGATATTCGTTTTATTCCTACTAAAACTGATATTTTGGCATTTTTTTTTCTTTGTACGATGAATATTAAAGGCTGTAGGTATACCCCTAAGTGTCAAATATCACATTGAAAAAATTCGTGAAAATGACCGCCATACAAACCGTGCTGTAAGACGTAATTCTACGTCAAAATAATTTCTATTACTTTTTATAAATATATACCCTTAACATCTTATGGTAAATATCTGATCTGTATTCATAATAAATACATTTTTGTAGACGTTGTTGTAGCTATCTGCATGTACGTTGCCTCACTTGGACCAATAAGGTCCATTGTGATACCGCTGCACATCCGGCCTTCAGTTTGAGTGGAACCACATTGAGCTTTTGGTGATGCTTATTAGACGTTTGACGCTTGTCCTTGACAGGTCGTCAAGCTCGGAGAAGAAGAACTACCCCAGATATTTGTGCCTTCTTCTAGCAAGAGCGGGATAGAAACATTGAAGGTGGGAGATAGTTTTTTCCTCCTCCTCGTCTCTGCAGCTCCTGCTGAATTCAGTTGCGATGACTCCCAGTCTGGAGGCATGTCTGCCTATTAAGCAGTACCCTGTGGTAACAGCAACAAACGCTGCTACCTCTAGTTTTAAAAGCGAGAGTAGGGATAGAAGTATTAGCGATAGTCGGAGTAGTTGGCCTCTTCTAACACCTTCCAACCACCAATTTTATCGGAAATTAATTCTAAGACTGAAGTTATGTTCATAAATTTTCTTCTTTTCTTAGTTACAAATGTGGGGTTTTAACCGCTGTTACAAATATACAGATTAGATCTTAATAAATAGTCAAAAAGCAACTCCCTTTTTTATTAGTATCCGCGCTGAGTCACACGGAGTTGTGTGCATTCGAGTCGGCCGAAATAATGACCCCTCGACGCATGCCACGGGCACCGCCCACCAGCTTTCTTAGATTATCTGAAGGCGGGCTTTTCTCATGAGAGAAGAAGGCTGCAACCAACCATTAAGTGTACTTGCTTGACTTAAGGCTGGCTGACACCACATCTCTATCGCAGTACCTGTGAATCAAGAAAAG